>CM076580.1:565517884-565953596 GCA_034641835.2 Pinus albicaulis | reverse complement strand
GGAGCAGGTGGTATTTCACGAATTGGCAGCGATTCCATTGAGCGAACAACGCATGGCCAGAGCACTATTTGGAAACCGCTTCCATTTCGCGAGTTATCTATCGGACGAAGGATGGGCAGCAGAATGAACAAGTGTCGTGGATCTTCGATGAAGCGATTGGACGGTGATTGGGACGTGAAGTTGGCGGGGAAGTTAACGAGCGGGCCCAACATGATTTTTATCGATTTAATCATTTCGGGAGTATTTCTGATTGGCTGGATTAAGATTATTAATTAATCCTGACAACTAATTAATATCTTCGTTGGTTTATAAAGGGTCGGGGTTACGGATGGTTTAAAGTCTTCGGGTTTTATTTATTTTTTCGTTTAAAACATAAAAATATATGTTTAAACCCTTTTTCAAATATTTTTTATTATATGGTAATAAACCAAGATGATTCAGTTACCATAGGGGACATGGATAATTATATAGATATATTTTTAGCCAAAGGGCATTGTAATGTGGGATTTTTGTTTAATCACATGGGTTAAATACTTTGGCTAAAAACTTATAGTAAGATGGTTTTTTGGGTTATTTATAAAAGGGAATTATATATAATAGGATAAGGTATTTCCACTAAGGATTTAATATATAAAGTTAGAAATTAACATGAAAAAATGAGAGAAAGCGCTAAGTATAAAACACCATAATAATGTATTTAACTTATGCTTTGTGTGAAATGGATTTTTGTGGATCATTGCATGTTTTTCCTAAGTAAAATGGGATTTTTCTTAGGAAAATATTTTTATGAATGAATGAGTATGATGATGAATATTTTTAAATACTAAGGTTTTCTCCAATCATTGGGCCGAGGGTCCGGTCCTTCCAAAAGTCAAGGAAATGCCTTGAGCCCCTTTAATCTTCAAATTCCTTAGCACTTAGGGGAAATTAATAAATTGTTAGGGAAAAAGTGAGATAGGAAGTTAATGATTTTGACCTTGCTGTGTTCTGAAATTCTGCCAATGTGGTGTTTTGCCTTTGCACTTGGTGATGAAAGTAAAAGATTACAAACATTTTAAAGCCATCATTCATCACATGAGAATTTGCAATGCCATCTACCTACCCTATCTACTTTCTCTACCATTTTCTCTTCTTTATTAGGGTGCACTTAGACTGGCAAACCCTTATCAATATTCTTTTCCTTTTACATGGAAAATCTATCTATTTCTACACTTATTACATCTAAGGGCTCAGATTAAACTGTTGAGCACCTTTTATTAACTCTATCTATCTACTTATCTGCCAAAATTAAATTGTTTGGTCAGATATTTATTCTCTATTCTACAACATGAAATTGAAAAATGAATGAGTCAAGTTTAAACAGTTTGACTCTTCATAAATTGTGGCAAAATTTTGACAGGCTGCACACAATTTTGTTTTTTTACAAAAAATGAAATAGTAGTGGCATTTAGACTTGCACACTTTCCTTGGCCTTTTTTTTGGTGGGGTTCATTTCTTTCATTTTTTTGACCATTTTATTCTTTTTACCCTTTGATTTTTCTTTTAGGGTATACCCTCTTTAAATTTTTTAAATTTTTTTATTTTTTAGGAATATGGAACACCTTTGCACAAGAAAAAGGTTTGAACATATTGCATAGTTCAATAAGACAATCATGAAAAATTACACCTATTGGTATAGGAGTCTAACACTGGCTCCACTTGGCGATGGCTTTTCCTAGCGAAAAGTCAAGAACAGCAGGTCAGATGCCTCAAAATGCCTTTAACTGAACCATGAAATCTTCTTTTTCTGTTAGCTTTATTGCATATATGATAGTGAAACTTCTGAAGCTTAGGGCCTTCACTTCGGGCTTCAACTCCAACAAGTCACCATCCAATCAAAACTGATGCATTAGAAAGGATATATTATGTACACGTTAGAAAAAATCAAAACATCCTAGTAAATAGGATCAAAATAGTGCTTTAACATTCGACCATTGACTGGTCCTTCCTCAGCTTATGAACTATCCAAATTCTTCAAAAAGTATGTGTTATTTCCCTGTAAAGCATGAATGATGTAAGGTCCTTTCCATAAGAAATAAAATTTCCCATGTTTTCCTTTATCTTCCCTTCTGGAATCCCATCTCAGAACTTTGTCTCCTAGTTGAAAATCTTCTGCTTTAGTCCTTTTTTCAAACATTTTCTTTAACTTTTCCTGCAAGACTTGGGATCGTTGATACACTTCTTCTCTGGTCTGCTACAAGTGAATTGTTTGGTTTATTCTTCTCTGAATATCATTTGGTTCTACTTGAGCCTCCTGAAGTAATTTCATAACAGGAATTCCTAAGGATGATGGAAATCTTGCCTCAATACCATAAACTAATTCATATGGACTGGTCCCAATTGATTTCTTAGTTCTAAGTTTGTCTTCCCACAATGCATTGGTAAGTTTCTTATGCCAATTCTTTTTATTCTCTTCCAATAATTTTTTAATGATATTAATAAGGCTTTTATTGGAAGATTCTTCCAGTCCGTTACCCTGAGGATAATAGGTTTTTGAATGGCCTAAAGTGATGTGATATTTATTGCAGAAACTGATCATTTTCTTAGACTTAAATGCGGCATCATTATCTATTATAATTTTCTCTGGACAGCCAAATCTTGAAATTATATTGGTTTCTAAGAACCCTATAATTACAGAATCATTGGCTTGTCTGCATGGGATAGCTTCAATCCATTTAGTAAATTAATCTGTGGCAGTAAGGATCCATCTGTGTTGCCCAACAGAAGGGGGATGGATTTCTCCAATAAAATCCAGTCCCCATTGTTGAAAGGGTCTCTCGATGGAAATTGGTTTTAATGGTAAAGGTAACAATTTTCTTTTGCCCTCAAAGATCTGACATTTATGACAAGAAGTTACAAATTTCTTAACATCTGAAAACAAGGTTTGCCAGTAAAAACCAGCCCTTAAGATTTTATCTGCAGTTGACTTCCAGTAGAGGTGTCCACCACAATCTCCTACATGAAATTCATTAAGAACCTTATCAGTTTCATCTTTCAATAAACAATTTAATAGAATTCCATCATGATTCTTCCAAAAAAGAGCACTATCTAAAATACAATACTTTAAAGATGTCATTTTTAAGAACCTTTGTTTCGTTCTGGACAACCCTGGAGGAGCTTGTAGGTTTAAAAAAACATAAATGATATCAGTGTACCAGGGTGAGTCTAAAAAGGTCTGACTGATCTGTGGAGTCACCATCTCATGTTCGTCATCCAGTTTGTTAATGTCCAGGGCTTGGAAATTAGTTTCAGTCATGATTTGAGCCAAACCTTGTCCTTTTATGAGTTTTGTTGGTTTTATTTCAATATCATATTCTAATATGGTAGCTATCCACTTACCTCTTTTTCCTTCAATACCATCTTGAGTTAAGATGTCTTTAACGACAGCATTAGGTACATAAGCTATCACATGAGAATACAATATATAAACTCTGAAATCTTTAATTGCTTTCACAAGTGAAAAAGCTTGTTTCTCCATGATATTATATTTCAATGATGCATCTCTAAGTGCTTTACTAAAAAAGGCTATTGGTTTTTCACATCCTTGATCATCCTTTTGTAGTAAAACAACTGCAATTGTATGTTCAGAAGCAAATGAAAAAATTATGAAATCTCTATCAAACTTTGGACTGGTAAGAACTGGTGTTCTGGTTAAAGCCATTTTGATTTCTTCAAATGATTGCTTGGCTTCTACGGTCTAGTCAATACTTGAATCCTTTTTTAACATGTTAGTAAGCAGTCTAAGTAATTCAGCTAAACTAGAAATGAATCTTCTCAAAAAATCGATCTTTCCTATGAAAGCTTGAAGTTCTTTAATGTTCCTGGGATGAGGTATCTGCAATATGGCTTGTATTCTTTCAGGATCAATTCTAATGCCATCTTTAGAAATAATGTGACCTAGGATTTTTCCTTCTTCAAGACCAAACAATGATTTTTTCGGATTTAAAGAAATACCATACTTTCTGCATTTTAAAAATACTTGTCTTAGATAGTCTAAATGTTGTTGATCTGTCTTGGAAAAAATAGTTAAATCATCTAGATAAATAACCAAAAAATCATGAATTTCTTTGGCAAAGGAAATGTCCATTGCTCTTTGGAAGGTTGCTCCTGCGTTTTTGAGACCAAAAGGCATCTTAACATATTTAAAAGTACCCCATGGTGTTGTAAATGTTGTTTTGTCTTGATCATCAAGATGAACCAGAATCTGGTTATACCCTGAAAATCCATCCAGAAGATAAATCCTTGAAGATCCTACTACCCTTTGTAGGATATGGTCCATTTTAGGCAAAGGATAGTTATCTTTTAAAGAAACTTTGTTCAAATTTCTCAAATTGACACATAGTCTAATCTCTCCAGTCTTTTTTCTTGTTGGTACTAGATTGGAAACCCATTCAGAGAACCTAATAGGAGCTATAATTCCTGCTTCATACATTCTTTTAATTTCTTTCTCAATTGAAGGTAGTAAAACAGGGTTGATCCTTCTAAGTTTCTGTTTGAATGGTTTCTGATCTGGTTTCAAAGGTATTGTATGTTGAATGATTGATGTATCGTATGACTTCAGATCTTGATAACTCCAGGCAAAAACATCTTGGAATTCTTTTAAAAGTTCAACATATTTAACCTTTTGATATTCTGGCAGAGATTTAGATAGTTTAACCATCTTGGGATTTCCTTCAGTTCCCAAATTGACTTCTTCAATATCAACTTTTAAAGGTTCCATTTTGGGTTTTAGTGGAATGTCATTTGAGTCAAAAAGATCTTCCAAAGGAGTTAATCCTTTGGGTAAATGATTATCTTTCAGATTAATAATTTCAGATTCATCTTCAATAATCTCATCGAATTCCATTTGTTTCAAATCCTGCATATCTTTTTTAGTGAATTTGGTTGGGTGAAGCATGTGAATTGCAGTCTCTTCTGAAATATTCATTTCTTGTTCATCTAGTTGATCAGATTCATTGATTGTTGTGTCTTCATCTATACTACTGTTAGAGAACTCATTTTCTAATGTCAAAAAATTATTGATCTGATTATTATTTACAAACACTTGCCAATTCATATTGTCCGGTATAGCAGGTCTATGTCTAATCTCAGCTGTGAACTGATGATTAGGTCCAAAAGGTAACTTACAGGTGCTAGCGAACATTGCAAGACTGTGGGCATGCAAATTTTGTTTTCTAGGAATTTTGGCAAGTTGAGCTTGTAGGAAAGTGTTGAGAATTTCCACAACTGTTCCTCTGTATTCTCTTAGTCTGGGGTCTTTCGTTGAACATTCACCATTGATCTATTGGATAATTAACTTAGAGTCTCCTATGATTGATACTCTAATTGATCCTAACTTTTTGACATGTTTAAGCCCTAGCAAAAGAGCTTCATACTCTGCCATATTATTAGTGCATCTAAAGTTCAACCTATAAGCATGGCCTTCGGCGTGATCATTTTCAACATTATGTATCCAAATTCCAGCTCCTGCTCCTAACTTATTTACTGAACCATCAAATTCTAAATGCCACAGAATTTCATGTTCATAATCTTCATCAACTATTTTAACATGTTTCTTAACAGGAGGCTTTGGTCTTTCAATTTTTTCTGGTATTTCTTGATTGTCTGGTGTTTCTTTGTTTTCAGAAATTTCTTTGATTTGAACAATAGATTTATTTACAGTTTATGTTTCTGGTGCTTCTAGTTCAGTAGGAAGGTCTGATTCAGCATTATAAAGGATGAAAGAGTTCATATCAGAATGTACTGAATAGACAGGGAAGTTTTCAGGCTTCTCATGGCTACTGACTAAATATTTCATCAAGGTCTCTCTGTATAGTTTTTTAGGTTGACCAAATACCGAAATAGTAGCATATGACATATCTAATTGAATATATCCTCCAAGTTTAGCACCCCAGGATCTGGAAAACAACATACCATATTTGGGAGGAATATCGGCTACTACTATATCCATCAGAACAGATTTCGCAGGGTATTGCACCAAAGTAACACATAGATATTTAATAAAACCTAAACATCTTACCTGACTTGAATCAAAAGAAAACAGATCTTTATATGGTCTGGTAATATCAAGGTTTAATCTTTCCATCACAACTTTTGGCATCAAATTATGGGATGCTCTAGAATCAAGAATAGCGTTATGAAGTATTTTGTCATGAACATTCAAACTCACATAAAATGGAGGAGTTCCTCCACTTTCTGGTTTGCCATTTACCTCAGGGAAAAAAAGGAGTTTGGGTTGATCATCTAAAACATTTATTGAATCATAAATTCCAGTAATGTTAAGGGATCTGCTGATTTGGCTCTTATAGACATCATGTTTAGCCAATTCTGCTAATGGAACAGCTATCTTTATTTTGCCTATTTCAGCCCCTAGATTGAAAGGATTTTCTGTTTGAGCTCTAGTGTTTTGAACAGTTGGGTTTTCTCTGTTTTTTGGGTTTTCAGTGTTTTTCTCTTTTTCATGGGTGGGATGATGAGTTGAAGGTGTTTCTGAATTAACTTCTGATGGTTCTTCTACGTTTCCTGTAGGAGTAAAAGTATTAGAACGTTGTTCATTATTTGGTTGATTATCAGACACATCTTCAATTATTGGATTTGTGGGGTTAGGACTTGTTCTAGACAGAATTTGTACAGGAGGGGTGTTAGTTTTACCTTTGATGTTTTGTTTTGCAGCTTTCTGTTTGCTACTCTCTGGCATGTCAATCCGTCTGCTTCTCAAATTTTATTGTTTATGAACTTCATAAATTGCTGATTCATATCCTTCTTTGAAATCAAAAGTTTCTCCTGAATGAGTTTGAAATGTTTCAAGAATGTGATTTTCTTGATCTTCTTGAGATAGGAAAACTTCTGGTTCATTTTTGTTCTCAGTCACATTATTTATTTCAACATCCTCTGTTGGTTCCTTAGAAGATGAACCTTCAACAAAAGTTTCCTGGAATGGTTGCCTGATGTTTTGGTCAGGGACATTTTTCCCAGTATTTTGGTTCTGATTTCTTCTGAAGTTTGGGTTTCTAACAACATTTTGACCATCACCAGAAGACTTTCTTTTGATTGTCTCTACTATGTCTCCCAGTCTTTCCATACCTTTAATAATTGCATCCAGCTTTCTTTCAAAAGTTGAAGGCTCTTCATTCATAGGCATCCTTCTTTCGGCCTTAGCTCTAGCTCGTTTTTCTATGAGGTTTTCTTCCACACTAACCACTATGCTTTTCATCTCCTCTAGAGTTTGGGGGGATATTTCCCTAAGTGAATATTATATTTCATAGTCAAAACCATCAGGGAATTTAACCAGTACTGAATCCGGAGGGGGCCTAAGGTTTTGAGGAACAACGTTGTAGGCTTCGTTAAATCTAATGATATAATCTTGTACTGCTTCATTAGGTCCTATTTTCAATTTTCCAAAGTCAGATAGGATCTGAAGAGGGTATTTCTTTTTCTCCCATCTATTTAAAAATGACCTATACAGGGCTGGTAAGTCAGCAATACTATTTGGAGTGAGAGCCCTAAACCATGTTCTGACTTCCCCAGTAAGACTCTGGACAAAAATTCTCATTCAGACATCATCAACGTCAATTTCATAAAATTCAAAGTAATCAGTCATCCTTTTGGTATGTTGTTGAGCAGTATAAGTACCGAAACCATCAAAAGGGGTGATCTTACTCTGATAGTCTGGAGGCAAAGCAGCAGGGTTAGCTGGCAACTGTAACGGAGCATATCTATTTTCCATTGGAAGGTGTAATGGAATAACAGGTGATGATGGTCTGGAAGGAGTGGGTGGAGGAGTAGAAGGAGTGGCTTGGGTTTGAGAAGTTTGGGGAAAAGCAGCTGAACTTGGGGAAGCTTCAGTAATTACAGAAATGTTTGAAGTTTCTTCAAAAGTCTGTTCAGATTGAATGGAATTTTGTAAATGTCTGTCAAGATGATATGAAACAAATCTCAATCGTAAATCTTCAAGAAATAATGGGTCTGGAACTAGTCTGGATAATTCAGTTTCAGAAAAATTCATAAATAAAGATGTTTCAAATCGCTCGTCAAAAGGGATTTCATCAAAATATATAATCTTCACATGATAGGAATGTGATCTAGAAAGAGGTCTGGAACTTCCAGAACTCTCTTGACTTTCTCTTTCAGAGCTTTCTTGACTTTCTTGTCTTCTAAGAATTCTAGGAATCAGATTTGGATTATCGAATACAGGAGGTGGGTTTGGATCAAGATTTGACCTGGTATAATGAATCCTTTCTGAAGCCAGTTTTCCTACTAATGTTTCTTTCTAGTTTTTTGTTTTAAATAAAATGAAAGTGCAACTTCGACAAACTCTTTAAGAAATTTAAGATTTTGGATTAAAATTTTCTCAAATATTTATTGAACTAGAGAGTCTGATTGAATGTTTGAAACTAAAGTTCAGTTATTTAAGCTAAACCAGAGATAGACTGAAGCAGCATTTATTTACTATGCAGTTGCAGGGCAAAATAATTTCAAAGGCTACCTTGCTGATCTTCAGACTCTGTCCGTAGCTTATAAGCAAACAATATTGACAATAAAGATATTCAGGTCCCTAGTATGGTCGCCACTATGTTATCACTCATATTTTCCTTGAAGTTGTGGAAAAGGAAAGTAAATCTGAGGTAACCACAAACCAACCTTCAGATACAGAATCTAGCCAATCTGTATCCAGAGAGGGCTCTCTCTTTATATTTTAGCTTTGTTCTTAGAAAATATTAGGCTAGTTATAAGTCCAAGAGTTTGTTTGAATTTAAATGGTGGAATCCGCCAACTAAGGGCACGATTGAGTAATTTAGGCCATTGGGCTATGGAGTCGAAAAGTATGGATTTACTGGATTAAGATTCTACACACAAGATGGCTTTGCAGGGCAAGATATCCAAACAGAGAACAATTTTAGAAATTAAAGTGAATGGAATGGACTTTGAAGGGATGAAAGGAAATTAAGAATCTTTCAACATGTTCAAAGAAAGAAAGTGAATGATTACAAATAAAGAGCAGTTAAGAATTATTTACTATAGTAATCAAAATGTTTAAACCAGCGAAACAAGAGCATTTAAGAATTTGTTGTTTATAACCAGTTTAGAAGAAAACATTTAGAATAATCACAATTGAAATCAGAGTGCACTTAAGTAAGTTCTGATTTATTCTTTTATGTCAATTATGTTGGGAAAAATACTGAGAGGAGGGGGTGAATCAGTATTTAGGACTTTATCAAACTTTTTACTTTTTCACTCTCTAAAACCCATACGCTACTTTTCTGAAGCCAACTAGCGTATACACGCGGATATACTTCATAAAACTCGCGTATACACAGAGATCAAATTATACCATTAATTATTCACTTATATCATTCCATCATTCATTCATTAGATGTTCAATAAACAATAAACATGTGCAGTAAGAACAGAATAAACCATCACACATAAGTATCACACATGAACACCAGGATTTTAGGTGGAAACCCAAGTCAGGAGAAAACCACCACTGCAGTTGCTTAACCTTCAATATTTTATTATAGAGAAAACATCTTACAACATATGTGCTGGTGCAGACTCCTACCAGCACGCAGGCACCCACCTACGCTCGTTTACCAGCCTCTCCTGGAAGGGAGCTCCAACCCCCTGACTCGTTTACTAGCCTCTCCTGGAAGGGAGCTACGACCCCCTGACTCGTTTACCAGCCTCTCCTGTAAGGGAGCTACGACCCCCTGACTGAAGGCTACAACCCTCAGCACCTTTATGGACCACGTTTCATCAATTTTCACACTGGATCCAAAGCATCCTTTAGGACACAACTTGCAGGCCACGTTTCATCATATTTTCAGACTGGACCCACTCCATACATTTATGCTCAAACATACATCACCAACAGATACTTGTCAATTCAGATAACCCAGAAAGACAGCAGTAACACAGAAAAACAGATCAGACATTTCATACCCCTTGCTTCAGCAAACCCTAGTTTGCATACGCGCTTTCCTTTCACTGATACCGCGTATATACGCGGTTCCAATCACATCAACCCGCGTATACCTCTGTACATATTATAGAGCTAATTTCATTGCGCATACGCGCTTTATCTTCAGTGAATCCGCGTATATACGCGCTTCCTCTGCGTCAAAATAGCGTATGGTTCTTCAGACATTTAGATCAATGCAATTCTTTAGAACAGATACATCACACAAATTTTACCCTTTACTTCAGACAGATGTTCGCCTCATCTCAGATCTAATCATTCCATAAACAGATCTAGCAAATACAAGTACATTTCAGATCTAGATTCCCTTCTTCATCATTTCTTCATTGGTGCATCATCCATTCAGATCTATCATTCAACGGTAACCCTTTCCATTCAGATATACTTCAGAGAGAAGTATTCATTCAAGCTCAGACATCTTGCACCCACACTCATGATTTGCACAATGAATTTCTTCTCCTTATATAGGTTTACCCTTTTTCAATACCATGGGCCAAAACCACATTACTTCCGATGGTATTCCTGGACGAGGTCATTTAGACGAATCATTACCCAATACAATGGGTCAATACCATGGTGGTTACCCCTGGTTTTGCACTTTATGAGCGCTTTTGCCCATACGCAACTTGGAACGTTATTTCCTGCATGCATACGCGACTTCTCCTAGACAAATCCGTGTATGCCTTGAGACATACTCTTTTCATCATAGATCTAGCACATATTGAATTCCTTTCTTCATTACCTTCTGTACTCTCTGTAGATACATCAGATTTACATCTTTAAAAAGGTTCATCAAGACATATTCTATCAAGCACAACTTCATCAGGTGGGTTGCCATTCAAGGACAAAACTCTATCAAGTGGGTTGTCATCAAGGACAACACCCAACATCATATTGTCAACAACAGATTTACATCATTTAACAAGTCCATCAAGTCAAGAATAACTTCATCAGGTGGATTGCCATCAAGGACAACACAAGTCAACAATCTCATGTCGTCATCTTCATTCAGTGGGTTGCCATCAAGGACAACACTCTGAGTCATATTGCCAACAATCTCCCCCTTTGGACTTGATGGCAACCATGATGGTGTTTGATCATCACAACAGATAGGTACATTAACAATACAATGACACCATTCTTTCTCTACATTTCAAACACCATGTCACTCTCCCCCTTTGACATCAAGAGCAAAGGGCGGATCAAAACCAACACACTCTCCCCCTGTTCTCCTCATGTGGAAGAAGTGTTCTGTAGATCTGATGTATACTGAAGTGACCAAGCTCCCCCTGAGTTCATGTTGAATCTTCAAACATATTTTCAATGAAGTACATGACTCTATGAACTTCCTATCACCAAAGACTCATACTTACATCAAATATCCAACCAAGTGGATTTACATATGAGAATCAAGTACCCAACCAAGTGGGTTTACACATTTCAACTCAGCTACCCAACCAAGTGGGTTTACAAAATTTGACAAGTCCTTACATGACTGAATATTACAATTTTACATCATGGGTATCAACAAGACCTTTTCATCAAATTACAAATATGACCATTCATGACCAACACCAGAAAGTCCTCAAGAAAGAGAACATATCTCAGAACCATCATAATGCCAACAATGCATTATACTCAGCAAAGCTAATCATCCAAGCATCCTTTCCATATGACTAAGGCTCCCCCTTAGTTTGTGCATCCTGAACACTTTCACCAACAAATCATCAAGGCATCTTTATCAAACCATTAGAAATAGAATTATGAGAACTGGAACACCACAAGAGATACCAAACAGTATCAGAGATACCAAACAGCACTGCAGCTGTGCTGAAGAAAGCTGACCCTAAACAGAAATTTGTCAGCAACCAGACATACTCGGTTTTATGTGCATGAACTCACGTATATACGCGATTGTGTTTCAGGAAATCCGCGTATCCAATACCATCTCCTATATTTTAACCAGATCTGATTCTTTGTGAGGCAAAGACAGTGTTCAGCTTCTTTCTAAGATATTTGAATGCTTCCCTAGAATACAGATAGATAGAACAGTGTAGTTGTGTCTTCAAGCATCATCCAACGGTTGTAGCATAAGCACATTAGAAACCAAGCCTTCAGATTCTTTGCAGCATCAATACCAGAACAACATCTTCAAATAAATGTCAAGCAATCATCCATGTGGTCCAATATCACCATGATATTTAAGATTTAACATGAAGTAACCTATGTAGGAAAAGATCTCAACCATAGTAACAAACTCTGCATGATCTATTCCTATTTCTAAATCAAACAACATCCAACTCATCCATGTGTGAGCAAAAAAGATAATTTTTAGTAAACAGGGCTCAAAATCTCATCATAATAAACCATATACCAAGTCATCATAATTTGAGCATGAGTATCACATTAACCAAATAATAAGCAGTCATAGTGCCAACAATGCAATCATTAGTATTCAACCTGCTGCTCCCCCTGAACCAGTGCTCTTCCTTAACTTGTGCAACCTGAGCACCTTCAACAGCAAGTCATCAGCAACAATCTCTGTATGAACTGTCCTTATCTCCGAATTATAAGACTTTCATCTCAGTAACGAATACTCTTCATCAAAAAGAAAACAGGACTTATCCATAATCTTCAACAAGTGAAACCATATATCATTTCATTAGCATGAGTGTAACCAGATTAATGAAAACAGTACAATAATTATCAGTCAGACTGATACTCCCCCTGAACCTCTGCTCCTAATCTTCAGCTATCTTCCCAATTCTCTTATCATAAATGCATACGCTACTGTGTCTGATGTAACTCGTGTGTATACGAGACTTTTGTTCATCAAACCCGCATATGGAAAGTGAAGCATAGAAAATTTTTCACATTCCTTCATCTCCCCCTGAACTTGTACTTCCTGTACCTGTCTTCGTCATATCAGATGCTCTGTCAGAAATACATATAACCAGAATAATCAAATCAACCATGAGAATCATCATACATTGCTCCCCCTATGACGATACATTACTAAATCTCATAATGTATCCCACATCATTCCTGCAATCAATAAGAGAAGTAAGCTTCAGAAGCGGATGACTGCAGTAGGGTCAATATTCCCTACATTTCTGATTGGTCCTCCATCTTTTTCCAGATTTGTTTGAACTTTCTATTTGTGTGCTGGAAGTTATCCAATTTCTCATATCTGTTCAACCTGCATTCCTTTTCTACATGTCCATACTTGTTACAAGAATAACATCTCATATGTCCAGAGAAATAAGCATAAGAATCATAATGAGTATTTCTAATCTTCCTCCTTTTACAATCAGTTGCTTTATGTCCATACTTGTTACATGAAAAACAATATCCTTTGATGAAACCAGAGTACCTTTCTATGTAGGAACTGTTTGGTTGAGGCTGAAATGATCTGCTCCTGCAATTTTCTGCAACATGCCCATAATTATGACATTTAAAACATTCAACATTATTGACTGATTTCCTTTGAGATTTCATCATTGATGGTTGACCTTTTGTCTCTTTCAACACTTCAGGTTTTGCATTGACATCCTCTGAAGTTTTAGCACTTCCTTGTGAGCTAGATTCTCCTTTAACAGTTTCATGGAAACCAAGACCAAGTTTGATAGCAGGAGACCTTTAATTACTTAGAATATTGTCCAAAATATTAGTACTATCTTGAAACCTCAAAATTTTAACCTTTTCTTCTAATTTACCTTTGAGAATGTTTACCTCAACCTCCAAGGCTTGACATTGCTTTGTCATGCTTTCTTCTTTCCTTCTTCCATCTTCTACTTGATCCTTTAGATTTAGAATCTCTTCTTTCAACCAATTTTCGTTTTCTTCACATGTTTGTTGCAACTCTTCATTCTTCTTATTTGATTTTTCCAGATCTTCTTTGAGAGAGATGATTTATGCTTCAAGACCTTCCTTTTCAAATGGTTGTAGAGGTTCCTCATTCTTCTTACTTGATGCTTCAAGATTTACTTTCAGAGATATGTTTTCTGCTTCAAGTTCTGCATTCTTCTTATTTGATTTATCCAGGTCTTCTTTGAGGGATATAATTTCAGCTTCAAGGCTTTCACTTCGATTGGTTACTTCATCCTGCAGTCTTTGATGTATTTCTATCTGTCCCTTCATTGTTTCTATCTGTCCATTCATTTTAGAGATCATCTCATTGTAGGCAGATTCCTTCTCATTAAATAATCTTTGTTGATCTTCTTCTAGGTCCACAACATTACTTTCACTATCTACACCATTTCTTGCACAAAGAATATTACAAGGACCCCAATCACTATCTGATTCATCTTCTTCAATTTCTGCTATACATGTTTTCTGAGATATCTGCTTGCTTCGAGTAGCCTTCTTCTTTTGCTTCTTTTCCATGAGCACTTTCAGATCATGGTCAGAATCTTCTTCATCTTCACTGGACACTTCATCATCATCTTCTTTTGCATAATAACTCTTTCTCTTTTCAAATTGTTTCCCTTTACCATGATTTTCTCTATAAGGACATTTAGCAGCATAGTGACCAACTTTTCCACACTCAAAACATTTGAAGGGAAGCTTACCTTTGAATCTTCCGGTACCTAGTTGGAGCTTTCTCACAAAATTCGCTTCTTCTTCTTCAGATATATAGCTGGATTCTTTGACAACTTCCTTTTCTTTTCCTCTTGCAGATACCTTAAAAGCATCTTCTTTGATTTGAGACGGACCTCCTTGTCTCATTTCAAAAGCAGTCAGAATACCATGTAATTGAACAATAGTAAGAGTTTGCAGATCTTGCCTTTCTTCAATAGCTGAAACTTTAGAGTCAAATTTTGAAGTCAGGGATCTTAAGACTTTTTCCACCAGAGTAGTATCGGTTATGGTTTCACCCAAATTTCTCATCCGATTTACAATATCATCTAGACGGAGAAAGAAACTGGCAACACTTTCATCACTGTGCATCTTCAAATTTTCATATTCAATTCTAAGAGTTTGGAGTTTTGCACTTTTTACCTTTGTATCTCCTTCATAGCTCAAAATGATTTTGTCCCATATTTATTTTGCTGAATGTAGCTGCATCACTTTAGCAAATTCTGATTCAGACATGCTTCCTAATAAGACATTCACTGCTTTGGCATTGATTTCATACTTCTTCCTTTCAGCTGCATCAGTAGGAATACTTGTCGAATATTGATAGCCTTCTTCCACGATTGCCCATACATCTGCACCAAGACTTTGCAGATATGCTTTTGTTCGTACCTTCCAGAATATCAGATTGCTTCCATTGAATAGAGGTGGCTTTATAGACATTACTCCTTCTTGACTTCCCATTGCGACGGATCTCCTTCAAGCAATCAAGCTTCTGCAGAAAGACCTGCTCTGATACCAATTGTTGGGAAAAATACTGAGAGGGGGGGGTGAATCAGTATTTAGGACTTTATCAAATCTTTTAATTTTTCACTCTCTAAAACCCATACGCCACTTTGATGAACCAAACTAGCGTATACACACGGATATCCTTCATAAAACTCGCGTATACACAGAGATCTAATTATGCCATTAATTCTTCACTTATATCATTCCATCATTCATTCATTAGATGTTCAATAAACAGTAAACATGTGCAGTAAGAACAGAATAAACCATCACACATAAGTATCACACATGAACACCAGGATTTTAGGTGGAAACCCAAGTCGGGAGAAAACCATCGCTGCAGTTGCTCAGCCTTCAATATTTTATTATAGAGAAAACATCTTACAACATATGTGCTGGTGCAGACTCCTACCAGCACGCAGGCACCCACCTGCGCTCGTTTACCAGCCTCTCCTGGAAGGGAGCTCCAACCCCCTAACTCGTTTACCAGCCTCTCCTGGAAGGGAGCTACGACCCCCTGATCTCATTTACCAGCCTCACCTGGAAGGGAGCTACAACCCCCTGACTGAAGGCTACAACCCTCATCACCTCTATGGACCACGTTTCATCAATTTTCACACTGGATCCAAAGCATCCTTTAGGACACAACTTGCAGGCCACGTTTCATCATATTTTCAGACTGGACCCACTCCATACTTTTATGCTCAAGCATACATCACCAACACAGATACTTGTCAATTCGGATAACCCAGGACGGACAACGGTAACACGACGGAAACCGGATCCCGGACATTTTCATACCCCTTGCTTGACAAACCCTAGCTTGCATACGCGCTTTCCTTTCCTTTGTCCCCAGCGTATATACACGCTTCCCGATCACATCGACCGCGTATATATAAATGCATATTACAAAGCTAATTCATTCTGCGCATACGTGCTTTCTCTTCAGCGAAGCCGCGTATATACGCGCTTCCTCTGCGGCGAACTAGCATATGGTTCTTCAGACATTTAGATCAATGCAATTCTTCAGAACAGATACATCACACAGATTTTACCCTTTACTTCAGACAGATGTTCGCCTCATCTCAGATCTAATCATTCCATAAACAGATCTAGCAAATACAAGTACATTTCAGATCTAGATCCCCTTCTTCATCATTGGTGCATCATACATTCAGATCTATCATTCAACTGTAACCCTTTCCATTCATATATCCTTCAGAGAGAAGTATTCATTCAAGCTCAGACATCTTGCACCCACACTCATGATTTGCACAATGAATTTCTTCTCTTTATATAGGTTTACCCTTTTTCAATACCATAAGCCAAAACCACATTACTTCCGATGGTATTCCTGGACGGGGTCATTTAGACGAATCATTACCCAATACAATGGGTCAATACCATGGTGGTTACCCCTGGTTTTGCACTTTTTGAGCGCTTTTGCCCATACGCGACTTGGAACGTTCTTTCCTGCGTGCATACGCGATTTCCCTTAGACAAATCCGCGTATGCCTTGAGACATACTCTTTTCATCATAGATCTAGCACATATTGAATTCCTTTCTTCATTACCTTCTGTACTCTCTATAGATACATCAGATTTACATCTTTAAACAGGTTCATCAAGACATATTCTATCAAGCACAACTTCATCAGGTGGGTTTCCATTCAAGGACAACACTCTATCAAGTGGGTTGTCATCAAGGACAACACCCAGCATCATATTGTCAACAAACATCATATCACATCAGATTTACATCATTTACCAAGTCCATCAAGTCAAGAATAACTTCATCAGGTGGATTTCCATCAAGGACAACACAAGTCATCAATCTCATGTCTTCATCTTCATTCAATGGGTTGCCATCAAGGACAACACTCTGCATCATATTGCCAACAAATTATTCATAAATGGAACACAGTGATATTATAAACAGATATAAAACTTAAAACATAGGATAGAAATGACTTATTGAACTGTAGTCTGACACATGAATCCTGCAAAAAGTCTTGAGCTTCAATTCATCATCCAGCAAACCACAAAGAAATTTATCCAAAGCACTTTTATTCCAAAAAGTCAATGTTACAGCAAATTAGAAGAATCCACCCTCACTAATTCGATTGTGGGCTTATTTATACAAAATATTATTTAAAATATCTCATAACAAAAGAGATATAATCTAGGGTGACTAATGAATAAGTTACAATAAAAATAGAGACAGATGGTCTCGTAAATAGGATAAATCAGCTGATGTTGTGTGCTGTCTCCTCTTTTTTAGAATGTGCTGGAAGCAGTTCCTTTGTTTTAGCTCGTTGTTGTCTTCTTGAGTAATTCTTTTCTGACTGCCTTGCTTGTCTGATACTCTTTTATTCTTACTGATACACTTTAACTATTGAACTGATACTCTTTGACCTTTATTCACCTATTTATCCTTTATCAAGATATACCTCAGTAAAATAGGCAAAATTTTTACCCAAGGATAAATTTTATAAAAGTTCCATCATCTCATCCCACCATTTAACTTCTGCCACTCTAGTCCTTTGTAATTTTCTCAATGTTTCATCAGCTTCAGTGTATTTGAAAAAATTAGGCTGATATGGAAACAAATGTTTTATTTCATGTTCAAGATAAAATAAACTCTCCAATTTTTCATAAAGACTTTTCCCTGTTGGCAATGTTCCTTCTGCTGTACTGGTTGAAGAACTGGCTTGATCATCAACCTGTTTGTTTATTTTCTTAACAAAACTTTCCAAATCCATTAATCTATCTTCTTCAATAACATGACTGGGCAAACTTTTATTTAACACAACATCAAATCTTTCTTTGAAGGTAAAAATTTCTTGCTACATGTCTGAACACCTTCTTTCAAGATTTTGCATAAGAGTCCTTTTGGTAAAAACTCTTTTGATTTCCAAGATGGTTCATGTCCTGTCCTGAATTTCAAATTCTGCAAGTTGCTGCTTATTCTGAGTATTCAAAAAATTGATAAGTCTATTGGCTTCTTCTGGCATATTCCCTAACTCTTCCCTTGCTCTCTCAATTTCTTCCAGAGCCAATCTGACTAAATCCTACTGTTCATATATTATTTGAATAGAAGACCAAACGTTCTTTATTGATTGAATAATGTTATAACAAAGAATTTCTTTTAATTAACTTACAGGTCTTTCCATTGTAAGATCCTTTTCCAATGCTTTAACTGATTTTTCTAGTTTTTTTATTTCTCTTGTCTTCTCAGCAACACTCATTTTTTATTGATCATATTTATTTTCCAGAGTAGAAAGATGAAACTTTAAGCTTTGGAGTTCTGTCACTTGCAGTTTTAATTCATTCATTGCTTTGATTAATTCATCAAAACCCTTATCAGAAGTGTTCACCTGTGTTAGCTCTGCTTGTTGGCCTGTGATTGATGTACCTGTTCCTGTGGCTGCCTGTGTTGTGGTTGCTGGAATAATGGACTCTTTATCTTTTAATGCTTTCTCAAGTTCTTTTTCTGTTTCAGCAAGTTGTTCATTCATTTTTAGAAGTAATTCCATCACCTCTTCTTCTGAATTTTTCTTCATTACTTCTTCAGTCTGAGGGTGCCTTGAAGCTGGTAGTTTCAATTTTTTCCTTAATGCAGCAATATCATCATCTTTCTTTTTAATCAATGCTTCAATACCCTTGACATCCTTTGGATTGTGACCTAATCCAATTATTATCTCTTCTAATGTATTTATCCTGTTATCTTTGGCTTGAGAAGAAGCCTTTTCAATCTGCAATTGTGTACTGGTGTTCTCCAAAGAATCTTGCAGTTTATGAGCTGCCATTGCTTTGTCAGTAAGGGTAGAATAGATCATTTCTCTAGTATGTTTGTGTAATTCAATTTGATCTAATGGATGAATATATTTTGCTAGGACCTCAAAATTGGTCCTGACGTAATCAACTGTTGTCTGTGGTTTTGGCACTTTAGATTTGAAATGGCTCATTAACATTTTCCCTTGCTGAATGTCAAAAGTTGACATCAATCTCTCTTTATTTTGTGGAGCCATTTTAAGATACTGATTATACACCTGGACCCTTAGTGGATCATTCCTTGCTTTTATACTGATAAATGTCTTTTTTATGTCTCCTGCATCTTTCATTGGCTGTTTGAATGAAGACATTTTAGTACTTAGCTGAATAGTAATGACTGTCCCACTAATTGATCCTGTTAACTGACTATCCTCTCTCTCTGGACTATCAATGATTTCATCAATAGATTCTACTTTTGGTGGATGATTCACTTTTTGTCTTTTGGTCTGAGGCTGTTGTGAAGATTCATTAAGAGGAGTAGTACCTTCAGCCTCTCTTTTCTTGCCCTTTTCCACTTTAGATGGAGTCTTTAAGATTGATATTTCTATTGGATTAGTTTGAACAGAAGAAACCTGTACTTGATCCTGTCCTTTGGAAGTTTGAGGTTGTTCTGTCATTTTGAATGTTTCAATCACTTGTATTTCAGGCTCTTTCTCTTTTCCTTTGGATTCAACTGCAATTGATGGAATGATTTCCTGTAATTCCTGTTGAAAATTCCCTGCTGAAGAAGGACCAATGTCTGGTACCTGCACTTGCCCAAAAAATTCTAGGTCAAGCATTTTCCCAAGATCTTTCATTACATTGTCCATATTGACTTCTTCATTATCCTGTTCAATTAATGTTCCCTCCACCCATTCATCTTTATTAGCATACTGTTCAATTTCTGGAATCCTATGATGGATGTAAGGTGCTGATTTATTTTTCATTCTTTTGTCACAAATGAGGTTGAATGGGTCATAAGGGGCCCAGTAGAAAATCTTTTGCAATCTGAAATGGTCTTCTAGTATTCTTTCAGCTTCTTGTCCAGCATCCATAGAATTGCATATAAATGGACCTAATTGAACTTTGATTCAGAGTTGGGATTTCTTCTTTGCATTACAAAAATGAATAATATCAGAGTTATTCATTTGCCTAAAGTACTCTAAAGCAAAAAGTCTCATAGGCACATACTTTGGCAATTTAAATGGACATAATTCACATCCATATATTCTGACTTCTGTATAATTTTGGTACAAGTACCAATCACCAATTTTGTAGTGTTTTGAAAGCTGCAGAGTTTTCTTAATTTCATTGCTGAGTCTTGGAGGAGGAACTCCTGTCAACAAGGTAGTTGCAGGGTGTATAAACAGATCAATGAATTCATTATAGGAATAAGGAGAATCTCTACAATTATGGGTGATGGCTGACCAAAATATGACAGACCTGGGATTTCCTTGGACATTAAGCTTTTGAACATGGAAAGGAAAGTTTTCAGATTGGTAATAGAGCATGAGATGGTAAATGACTGAAGAATACTTGAACACTTTCTCATTCTCTAATCTCATGAATTGATCATGGATTTTATCTGCAATGTAGGATGCAAAGTCATATTTGACAGTAGGAGGTTGTCCAGGAGTGAAGATAGACAATAATACTAGAGTTAACTCATCAACATACTCACTAGTATTAAAGCCCATGATAAAAGAAATCATATTCAGAATAATCTAGCCCATTTCAGTAAAAAAGGCACTAGCATAGGGAGGTGGGCCCTTGGGCTGATGTTCAGGTAGCATGAAAGTCTGACAGATGCGTTTTACCTCTTCAGGAGACAACTAGGTAGATTTTTCAAGCAATTCTCTAATGGACAAGGGAGTGAGGTTTTGACTAGGTTGAAAATGGAGCATATCATTGATAGACTGAGCAGTAATAGGGAAAAGGACATTCTGGTTTGGGGATAAAACTGCTCTCCGAATTGGATCATAATTAGCATGGCAATAATGGATAATTTCAGGGAAGATATGGACTGAGGGTAAAAGGTATCTCGGGAAATTATATTCCCATAAACCAATAACGTCCACGCCATTCAAATAATTATCTGTGCAGCGATAATGAATTCGAAGGGGGCTTTCACTGAAAACTAAGTCTTTGATCTGAAAATCTTTATCCACTAATGGCAAATATTCCAATTCTCTATGAGGGGCGTTCAATGGAGCAACATTTAAAGCCACCGGGACTGTCATTTTTGGTTCTTGTGGATTCAAAAATGGAAATTCGGGGGTTTTTATGAAAATGGGGCACAATCTTAGGTTTGGAGATAGTAATTACAGTTATGGGAACTAAAACACATCACATTGAAGCTTTTTCAGACTGTATTGCAGAATTAAAACTCGAACGAGGATTTTTAACAGAGTTTCAGCAGGAAATCGGAATAAATACCTGTTTATGGGAAAATGGCACTTGTTTAATAGGTACAAGCTGATGGCAGATGGATGTTGGGAAACTGGACTGGCAGTAGTCTTCAACGGAATACAGTTAATGGCGGTTGGTAGCAGTTTTTTGAATTTCTCAGTATGTAGGGCGCAGTCGTTTTCAGCATACAGAATGATCAAAAAAAATGCTCGAACTTTTTTTTTATTCGCAAAGTCAAAGCGAGGAATCTTTTATTATTTTAATATATGATGTCAAGGTGTACAATGGACACGTCACAGGAATGAGTGGTAAGCGGTTTATTCCGCACCACTTTTGGGAGCAGGTGGTATTTCACGAATTGGCAGCAATTCCATTGAGCGAACGACGTGTGGCCAGAGCACTGTTTGGAAACCGCTTCCATTTCGCGAGTTATCTATCGGACGAAGGATGGGCAGCGGAATGAACAAGCACCGTGGATCTTTGATGGAGCGATCGGACGATGATTGGGACGTGAAGTTGGCGGGGAAGTTAACGAGCGGGCCCAACATGATTTTTATCGATTTAATCATTCCGGGAGTATTCTGATTGGCTAGATTAAGATTATTAATTAATCCTGACGACTAATTAATCTCTTCGTTGGTTTATAAAGGTCGGGGTTACGGATGGTTTAAAGTCTTCGGGTTTTATTTATTTTTTCGTTTAAAACATAAAAATATATGTTTAAACCCTTTTTCGAATATTTTTTACTATATGGTAATAAACCAAGATGATTCAATTACCATAGGGGACAGGGATAATCATATAGATATATTTTTAGCCAAAAGGCATTGTAATGTGGGATTTTTGTTTAATCACGTGGGTTAAATACTTTGGCTAAAAACTTATAGTAAGATGGTTTTTTGGGTTATATATAAAAGGGAATTATATATAATAGGATAAGGTATTTCCACTAAGGATTTAATATATAAAGTTAGAAATTAACATGAAAAAATGAGAGAAAGCGCTAAGTATAAAACACCATAATAATGTATTTAACTTATGCTTTGCGTGAAATGGATTTTTATGGATCATTGCATGTTTTTCCTAAGTAAAATGGGATTTTGCTTAGGAAAAGATTTTTATGAATGAATGAGTATGATGATGAATATTTTTAAATACTAAGGTTTTCTCCAATCATTGGGTCGAGGGTCCGGTCCCTCCAAAAGTCAAGGAAATGCCTTGAGCCCCTTTAATATTCAAATTCCTTAGCACTTAGGGGAAATTAGTAAATTGTTAGGGAAAATTTGAGATGGGAAGTTAATGATTTTTACCTTGTCGTGTTCTGAAATCCTGCCAATGTAGTGTTCTGCCTTTGCACTTGGTGATGAAAGTAAAAGATTACAAACATTTTAAAGCCATCATTCATCACATGAGAATTTGCAATGCCATCTACCTACCCTATCTACTTTCTCTAACATTTTCTCTTCTTTATTAGGGTGCACTTAGACTGGAAAACCCTTATCAATCTTCTTTTCCTTTTACATGAAAAATCTATTTATTTCTACACTTATTACATCCAAGGGCGCAGATTAAACTGTTGAGCACCTTTTATTAACTCTACCTATCTACTTATCTGCTAAGATTAAACTGTTTGGTCAGATATTTATTCTCTATTCTACAACATGAAATTGAAAAATGAATAAGTCAAGTTTAAACTGTTTGACTCTTCATAAATTGTGGCAAAAGTTTGACAGGCTGCACACAATTTTGTTTTTTTACAAAAAATGAAATAGTAGTGGAATTTAGACTTGCACACTTTCCTTGGCCTTCGTTTTTGGTGGGGTTCATTTCTTTCACTTTTTTGACCATTTTATTCTTTTTACCCTTTGATTTTTCTTTTAGGGTATACCCTCTTTACATTTTTTAAATTTTTTTATTTTTTAAGAATATGGAACACCTTTGCACAAGAAAAAGGTTTGAACATATTGCATAGTTCAATAAGACAATCATGAAAAATGACACCTATTGGTATAGGAGTCTAACACAGGGCACACTTGAATGGGGTTGCTTGCATATGCAATGCACTTAGTCCCTTTAGAGGTAGCATTGGTGAGCTCTCACATGATATATTATAAACTTCAAATCTTGGAAACCTTTGCAGATGAAAGTCATGGATGATTTGTCTTGTTCTTTGTCTTAGGGCATATAACAACTAAAATTATAGGGGATGATAGACCATATTCATTGGTAATGGATACAATGTACAGTTAACCAGGTCATTTGGAATGGTGCCCAAATTTCCCTATAACAATTTCCCCCTAAAGCATGAATTCAGAATATTAATAACACTATTTTGATTGAGATGCTTTACACTATAATAGGCTAGAGATGAAGTGGAGTGGTGACGTACAACAATATTACAATACATTACATCATAATATATCCTCTTGATCATAATTTTTGAGTGTAGGCATTCCCATGTTCAGCACATAAACAATCTAATAACATGTACATAATTCAGAAGATTGTCTACAATGGAATGTTGCCCAATACAAACATGCCTACAGATATAGGCCCATGTTCGGATGATGATCTGTATGTAAGGTCACCGTACAGATGATGTGTACAGAAATCCTGAAATCGCAGCCCAGATGGCTAAAACTAGATCCGAGGTCTTCTTATCTTGTTCACTCTATCATTTAGGTACAAGTCTAGCCATGCAAATATATGATTTGTAGTCGAACATGAAAATACATTATTTTATTACCAACCAATGATGTGAGTTGTTAACAAATGCGAGAGAACCACCATTGATGTCAATGGCCCTCAAGGTACTGCATTAAATTTTGTAAGGCATGAATAGATGATTTGATGTCGAATGCCAAACAAAATCTTTCGGTCAAAAGTCCGAAAGCGAGGATATTGTCAATGATATAATAAGCCTCATGGTACTGGAACATAATGTTTCTAAGTGAACTTCCTGGATAATGATTGTTCGTCGACAGGAAGCCACCTTATTGAAAAACAGGAGTTATTGATTTCAAAGACAAAGGTATGACTTGATATAGCAATGTTCAGGGATGACAGTCACAAGAATTCAGGTTTATGAGTATTGCAGAAGGATGATTATTCACTGGATGATTTCTCTTGAACATATCGGCAACACTGAGATGATTTGGAAGAATTGACCCAAAACCGAAGTGAAGGTATGATGAACCATAGGTATGAATGAACCGTCAAGAATATTACCCAACCTAAACAATCATGGTGATGGAGTGAAGTGTCATGTTCAAGAGTGACCTGCTACCATAAAAAGCTTTGTTCACTTTCCCAAATTCTCCCTAGTCATTTATTGACCAGTACCTCTTTATTTTTTAACAAGATTGAGGAGGATAACATTTTCTTGATCTATAATTCAACCCTACGGGCGAATAAAGTATTGCTATTTAATAATTTAACAAGTCTAACGATGCATGAAACTCGATTCTTGCCATGATCGAAAATCCAGTCGCTATTTTATGTTTTAATGAGCTTAACGACAGTGATATATTGGCCCTTTTTCATATTTAGAGAGTTTGAAAAAGAGGAGGAAAGAAAAATCCATAAGTAATTTTTCATAAAGTTATCGCTTAGATCTGAAAAAGTGTAAAATAATATCTAAGAGAACCTCTTCAGTCATGTTCGACCAAGGTATTCCTTTCTCGTAAATAATCTATTTTAGTCTGGAAAAGGGTTAAACTTATACTGAGTAGATATCAATTCATTTACTTTTACCAGCTTGAAAAGACAAGTGCTCGAAAATCTTTTCATATTATCGGAGTTTGAAAAGAGCTGAAAGAAAACTCGAGGGGTTCCTTTTTCGCTGTTATCAAAGCTCGAAAAAGAGATAAAAGTGCACTTCAAATCCTTTTTCATTTTTAACAAAGCTCAAAAAATAAGGAGAAAAAGTATGCTTTGTGGTCAAATCATTCTTGAAATAAATATGCATGATTAATCTGTTCATCAGTTGTAAGACCTATTCAGAACAACATCAAATGGATTAAAAATACCTGTTGCATTACAAAAAACATAATAAAACCATAGTCATAGCAATAAATATAATTTTCAAATAATTAAATGACTATTAAAAAGTGTTTTACTATTCATTTTTACCATTCCATGGTTACCATTTTCATTTTGGAGCTCTGAACCTGATTTTTCCCCCGAACTTCAGCTATTGATTGCGATCATTTTTGTGGACAGATTTCATTTGTGTTTCATCTAGGTTAGTGATATGAACCCTCTCTTTCATTCAGTAATCATTTCATTTCAAATTTATGCAACTTTTTTAGGGTTTTGGGGTCCCTAGGGTAAATTATTCTCCAAAAGAGGGTAACGCACCCTTAGAAATAAAAAAGTGTGTTGCATAGCCGCTAAATTGAAGGCTACTTGCATACATAATGCACGGTCTCTTGCTAGAGCCTGCGTTGGGCGCAATCTACATTTTTGTTTTTTGCATTCTGCCCAAAATTTTCCCAATTTTTTGCGTTGAATGGAATCTAATGGTTCTTATGGTTTCATTTCAGGTTTTCATCGGATTACAATGGAAATTACATGAAGGGAAAGAGAGCATGGAGAACAAGATATGATTTTCCTAAATGATCCAGGCACAGTAAGAGCCCTAAGAGATTGTGGACTATTAAAATATTCCGGTTGTCAGGGATGAGGCAAAAAATAGAACCCTTGGAGTTCTTATTTCGAGCATGGGATCCAGTTATCGAGGAATTTCATATTAATAACCAAGTGGTTCCCATAACAGTTTAGGATGTATACTTTCTTACAGGTTTTTCGAGGAGCGGCTTGCCTATTTCGCTCTCAGGGTCTATTGTTGGAGGAGAGACTGTGAGAGATTTTGTTTTACAACATTTTTTTCCAGGGGAAGAGCCAAGAAAATATGGAAAGATAAACATCCACGATGTTATATATTTTCCTTTGAGAACTATCCTTTTCATGATTGCAAAAATTGTTGGCACTGTTACACTACATGCAACGAATAGATCATATATGCAGTACACACTAGAGTGCATGGAGCCAACAGTCTTCAATTGGTCTAAAGCTATACTTTCTTAGAAAAAGGAACAACTGAACAAAGCAAAGTGAGGAAGGAAGAAGAACTTAAGTTATGGTTCGATCCTTATATCCTTCACCTTAGAATGGATTCCATTGATGCAACCACATCATGTGACACTAGCTATGTCCAATCCTAGAGATCCATGGATGCAGAGATGGGTAGAAATAATGGGTGGGCATGCAGGCTAATCGACCATTGTGTTCTCGACTGTGTTCTTTGCGTGGTTATGGCAACAGATTGTTTCCATCGATGAGTATGCATATGTAGTAGTTGATTTCCTAGGAGATCCATATTTAGATTTACGAGAAGGTGCTCAGTGGGGTATCTTTGGTCAATTTAGTGTGTCCTAAATTGCTACATTAATTTTTCAATCCGGGATTCGTAAGCTGACGAAGTGTGGCGCACTATATGTGAAAGATAACCTATCTCTTACTTTTTGTCGTTTTTGGTTTTTTTTCTTTTTATCTTGGTTGGTTTCCTAATGAAAATCCTAAAAGACAAGTATGGTTGTGATTGTTCAAGGCAATGGTGTCCTTTATAATGATTTACCAAACTTTCAAACTTCAAAAGGATTTTTCAACATACAATGAGAAAATTAGTTCTTAAAAGGAAATGAAAATGTGCTGCTATCCTAGTTAAACAAACACTGAACTACTGATCATGAAAACCATTACCCTTTCTGTTGTCTAAACACAAAAGAAACTGTTACTCAAAGAAAAGATTGCAAGTAAAGTAAAACTAAAATCAAATTACATCAACTCATATTCTGACCCCTCACCATTAGTCTCGCTATGGCTTTCAGAGGTAATCATAAACAACTTGAGCAATCTGATATCTAAATTGCAAAAAAATAAACTAATATAAAATTACACGCTCATACTTCAATCCCTCACCATTAGTCTCGCTATGGCTTTCGGAGGTAACTGAAAATGACATGAGCAATTTAATATCCATCTTGTAGAAAAGTAAACTAATATCAAACTATACATTCATACTTCAATCCTTCACCATTAGTCTCGCTATGGATTTCAGAAGTAACTGAAAATTACATGAACAGTTTAATATCTAATCTAACTACTTAAAGCAAATGTGCAAGACTAAAACAAAACAGTGCTGGAATTAAACAAACACTAAGAAAAGGAAATCAGCAGAAGGACAATATTGATTCCATGTCATTAGTCATTATGAAAAAGATGTGCAAATGCCCGGGCTGCCTATTGTAATCTGAAACAAGAACACTGATCAGTTAACAACAACATAAAAACATAAAAGATTATGGACAGAAGTAAAATGTAAAGCATGAAGGATTATGGACAGAGATGAAATGTAAATACCATGAAAGATGTAATCTATATATACATGAATGACTATAGCACAATGAACATAAAGAAATGAAGCATGAAACTATATAGTAGTACACAAAACCTCAGCGTGTGCAGGGGCCCTCTGCACAGACCTCGGGGAGCAGCTTTCAAATACGAATTACGCTTTTGAACAAGGTCTTCTCATATATTAAAATGCGGTCATAACAGAGAAACAATGTCACAGCACAATGGTGACACAATTACATTACAGAGCTTTAGAAGATCTAACTATTATGCATATGAGAACGCATTATTTATAACAGAGGGAGATATAACTAATTCCCTAAAGTCTGCGCTGGTAGAAGACACGTGAACCATCACGTCCAGAGATCTAGCATCATGGCCGCCGTGAGGATTAAATCTATGGAGAGTGGATGTTGGATTCGGCTTATGAAGCCGTTTACAGGTGTTGATGTGTCTCCCGCGTTTTAGAAACGACCACGCAAATCTCCACGTGATGAGAAACAGAGTTCTGTCACCGTGGGACTCTACGGTTGACCACCACTTGGCCACCTTTGACCACAGCCTTCTTAGATGAATTCGACCGAGCCAATAGGACACGATCCATGTCCACGTCATTTTGAACTTGCCCATGTGGCCCGATTTGCCTGAAGACACCTGCAACATAGACTTTGACAAAATGGCTGCGGAAAGTTGCAGCAGCTGCGGAAAGTGACAAGATTCCGCAGCTAAATGAGAAAAAATCTAAATCAAATAGCAGACACAAAACATAGTTAAAAACCATTTTAAAAGCTCTTTTACAATTAATATGCAATGATATTGGTGACTGAGAAGGTCCAGGTGAATGAAAAAGGTTTGGAAAGGTGTATAAGAAAGATGCAGATTTGAGACTCAACATACCCCCACTATGAAGGTGTTGCATGTCCTCATGCAACCAAAATTTGGATAATCCTTCTTCAATTCATATGCCTTGACACTTCAGCCAGTACATCCAGTCCTCTCCTCCTCTTCCTTGGTGCTGCTAACATCCTGGGCTTCTTCATCAAGCACCTAAATTTGATATTAACCAATGCTCTACTTAACTTCTGGCATTTCTTCTTCAATTTTCTGTTCTTTTTCTGCCATAGTCCCAGATGTAGCATGGTATTTTCATGAATGATCTTGTCCAGTTTGCTTTGTTCCTTCAATGCCTCATTTTCATTTTTAATGTGTTTATTTAAAACCTCCAATTCAAAGACTTCTTGTTTCAATGATTGGATGAGATCTTCTTTTGCTGTGTGAGGCTGAGTGGATGAAGTGCTGGGACCCGTGGCTGCCCTTTCTAAAGATTCTATATAATCATATACTTCTTGCTGCTTTGGTTCTATCTCAGGTGTTGTTTTTATTGGGCTGTCCCCAAAATTCCGTGGAGGAGAATTGGCTTCAAAATCTCGTTGAAAAGGGCTCATGTCAATGTCTGGCTGAGAATGAGATGGACTATGTTCAATATCTGACTGAGAATGAAATGAACTATGTTCAATGTCTGACTGAGAATGAGATGGACTATGGCCAGCTGGGGATTGTTCAGATGTTTCTTCTCCCAAATCAATGAAATGGGGTCCTTTCGTTTGTGTTTTCCTCAACTTCCCTTTAAGTCTGGAAATTCTTCTTACACGCTGTGGACCACTATCTTTTCCTTTTTGTTTTTCTTTTCCCCTCTTTTTGGTCATAGATGACTGTTCTTGAAGATGAACTAGTCTATCAGATAACACTTGATGATCTTCTTCGGAGGAAGGGGTTTGATGCATAGCCTCAATACTTTTTGTCTCTTTTGATGTTATTGGCTTTTTACCTTTGGTTTCTTCCTTCCTCTTCTTTGACAGTCTCCCTTCTCCACTAGTTCTCTCAATTGTAGTAGTAGGAGTGTTTTGAGTTTCATCATTTGTTCTCTTCCTCCTACTCCTTCTTGATGTACTACCCTCATGAATTTCTTGAGGTTCTTCAAAGAAGTTTCTAATCAAAAATTGTTCCCATGTGTCCTTTTTCTCTTTTAACTGTTTTTCAATCAGAATTTTCACAAGACCATGGTGATACAAATGTGGCTGCATGTCCCCTAAATGCTTCTGAATGGTCACAGACATCTTCTTCAAACTATTTAATAAGAAGTATGGCAGATTGAGGGTCTGGTTGTCTAGAAAATTCATCAGTAACCGGGTATGATACATATACATGGACCCAAAACGACCCTCACAGGTGATAAATTTTTGAATAATTAGCAGCAAAGTAGCCCACTCCTCTTTCAAAGCATGAACAGGAATTCCCTTTTTAAAAATAGTTACATCCATACTTGGGTTACGCAAGATCATTCTCCAGGCTTCATCACTAATGCTTTTTCTCTTGAACCATCGTTCACCTTCTTGAGGAAGTTCTGTGGCAGCTGCTATGGATGCCTCATTCGTGAATGTAAGGTCCCCAATCTCTACCTCCAGGCCATTGAAATACCTTGCAAACGCTTTTGTCACCTCTTTATGGTAGCCTCGAAACTTTTGGATGAACCAAAGCCACTTTGCCTTTTTCAATAAATCTCTGACTTGCGGGTATCCTTCCATGAATTTAGGTCCTTCTGGTTCTATTCTCAACAACTGACCCATCCTTCTTTCTGCTCTTTTAAAACTTGTCTCCGTGAGGAGGGTTCAATGGAGGTAAGACGGCTAAATGAGCAGAAATGAGCATGATGACTGTAGGCAAATATCAGAGAATGGGTATACAGACTGTAGCGTAATAGAGAACAAATGGGGTGAAGCGGAACAGAGAAGGGTTATGTGAGCTCAGTGGAAATGCGGCTGTGAGATTAATAGAACAATAGGAGGAGTATAACACATCCGACAGTGTTTTAAAATTTGGTGGCTGCAGAGTAAATGTAAGCACGTTTATACAACGGCTATGGATTTTATGCGGCTGAAAGAAGCTGTAGTCAAATCAACTACGTTTCTTCATCATAGGTAGAGTATCAGAGTATGAGTGAAGATCGAAGGCTCGATTATGGACAGTTTGAAAATGAATGCAAGGATTATGGGCGGATCATATAGAGATCGTGGAATGGTTACGGAGTTTGTCAACATAATCATTTCACATAATGGAGCTATGGTTCATAACTATGTAAAAATGTGTTTTAAATGCTATTTGAAATAAATTTTACTCATACCTTGGAATTCTTGCCATTTTTCCTTGGTCTTCAATTAGTTGCTTCTCATTTGATGTCTTGAATGCCCCCTGTCTTCACAATATGTCTTCATACCTGCATTTTATTTCTTGATTGTGAAAATACATCTGACTGTACATTCTTTTGAAAAACAGAGTGGTAGCTGCAGAATCTGCTTCTGGCTGCGGAAACTGGTGTCAGCTGCGGAAACAGATGTCAGCTGCGGAAACTGACACAGCTATTATTTGGCTGAATGAAAATAGATGGATGATAACTAAATGAATGAAAATGGTCATGAAAGAAAATGAAATGAAATGAAGTAAATGAAATGAAGTGGAGTGAAATGAAGTGGAATGAAGTGGAATGGAATGGAATGGAGTGAAATGAAGTGGATGGTCACAAAACTTGTGAAATGAAAGAGAGATTTTTTTTTTGGAAAATATAGGGTGTCAGGTGTCCCTGATTTTCACCCTACATTTTCTGTATAAGACTGCCAATCAATGATTTGTTTTCAGGCTTATACAATTTTTTTATTTTTTATTTTGAACTGAAAAGAACAAAGGCTAGGCTGGTGGAGAAGAAGAATTCTTCTGTACCAGCCTGATTGCAGAATTTTCTTGAAACATTTTGACAAATTCCTCTTTTGAGAGTGGCTTATGATAGACTTTTAATCTTTGGCCATTCACAATAAGAGGAGTTTGAAATTCATCAATGGTCTTGATTCTTACCGCTCCATTGCTAAAGATCTTGTCAATCTCATATGGCCCAAGCCAATGAGTCTGAAATTTCCCTTTAAAATCTTTAAACTTAGAGTCAAATAGCAATGCCCAATCTCCTTCTTGAAACTTATTCTCTTTGATGTATTTTTCATGCCATTTAGCTCTTTGATATTGAACTAAATCAGTTCTTAGAATTGCCTCTTGTCTGATCTCATCTAGCTCATTCAACTGCTCCATTCTATGCTTTTGGGCTTCTGATAGATCCATCCCCAACTGAACTGCTATCTTGAAGGTCTTGAATTGGAACTCAATGGGGAGCAGGACTTCCTTCCCATAAACAAGTTCATAGGGAGAATGTCCTGTTGTATTTCTCCATGTAGTTCTGTAGGCCCACAAGGCTTCAGAAAGCCTTTCTGCCCAATCTCTTCTATGTAGATGAACAATTTTGGTGATGATGCTTTTGAGAACTTTGTTTGTAGACTCCACTTGACCATTTGCTTGCGGATGGTAAGGAGTAGATCTTCTATGCTTGATTTTTTATTCTTCCATCAGCTTCTCCACCAAGTTGGATGTGAATTGGCTTCCCTGATCTGTCACAATTTCTCTTGGAACACCAAAGCGAGTAAAAATATCCTCATAAAGAAAATTAACAACTGAATTTTCAGTAGCAGACACTAATGCTTTGGCTTCCACCCATTTAGTAACATAATCGGTACAAACCAATATATACTTCTTTTGCTTAGATGGTGGATTAATAGGTCCAATGAAATCTAAAGCCCATTTTTCAAAGGGTTCGATGAGTACCTATGTTTGCAATGGCATTTCATTTGAAAGGGTAGGTTTCCCTACTCTTTGGCAGCTGTCACACCTTTTGACATATTGTTTTTCATCTTTGAAGAGGGAAGGCCAATAATATCCTAAAGAGAGGATTTTATAGGCTTTCCTTTTGTCTGAAAAGTGTCCGCCGCATGGTTCATCATGACATGCCTTAAGAATATCAGGAATTTCATCTTCCCTGACACATCTTCTGATCACAACATCTGGCCCTGTTTTGAACAATTCGTTAGAAATCCATGAATATTTTGAACTGTCCTAAATAATTTTTCTTTTTTCACTTGGAAACAAATGTGAAGGTAGTTTCCCTGTAACCAAATAGTTAGCAATATCTGCATACCAAGGAGTCTTAATAGTTACTGCAAACAAGTATTCATTAGGAAACTTATCCTCTACAGGAGAATCTTCTTTAGTATTCTGAATCCTAGACAAGAAATCAGCTACTGTATTCTGTTTTCCTGGTCTATCCAACACGGTAATATTGAATTCTTGCAAAAGTAAAAGCCATCTTGTCACTCTGCCATTAGTAACAGGTTTGTTCATTAAATATCTAATTGCAGAATGGTCAGTATGAATAAAAGTTTCATAGCCTGTTATATAATGTCTAAACTTATTGATTGCATGAACAACAACTAAAAACTCTTTTTCAGTCACAGTATAGTTCAACTCAGTAGGAGTCAAATTTTTACTGGTATAGTAAATGGCATAAGGGACTAAATCTTTTTGACCCAACACAGCTCCCAGAGCTGTATCTGAAGCATCTATAGAAATATGGAAGGGGAGTTTCCAATTTGGTCCTCTCAAGATAGGTGCTTCAGATATTCTTGTTTTCAAAGTTTCAAAGGCTGATTGACAATCAGGATCCCATTTAAATTCACAGTCTTTTGTAAGCAATTTGAAGAGTGGAGATGTTATTTTAGTGAAGTTTTCTATAGATCTTCTATAGTAACCAGTAAATCCTAGAAAACTTCTAACATCTCTTTGACAATTTGGAATAGGCAACTTGGAGATGACTTCAACTTTTGATCTATCAACTTTAATCCCATCTCCTGAAATATGATGCCCCAAAACAATACCTTCAGTAAACATCATAAATCATTTTTCATGGCTTAATGAAAGGTTTGTTTCTTTACATCTTATAAGGACTTTTTCCAAATTTTCTAATGCCTCTTCAAATGAATTACCATAAACTATAAAATCATCCATATAAACCTTTACACAATCATGGATTAGATTAGAAAAAATTCCTAGTACTGCTCTTTGGAATGTTGCGGGTGCATTGCATAACCCAAAAGGAAGTACTCGATAGGCAAAAGTTCCCCATGGACAAGTGAATGTGGTCTTATCTTGATCTTCAGGTGCTACCTGAATTTTATTATAGCCACTAAAACCATCCAAGAATGAAAAGTACTTTTTACCTGCTAATGTATCTAATACCTGATTGATAAAAGGCAAAGGAAAGTGATCCTTCAAATTTGCTTTGTTAAATTCCCTATAATCAATGCATACCCTCCATTTACCATTCTTTTTAGGTGCTATAACCAAAGGAGAAACCTATCGGCTATCTGAAATTGGATAAATGAAGTTTACATTGAGTAATTTTTGGAGCTCTTCTTTCACTATCTCCCTAAGATTTGGATTCATCCTTCTTTGAGGTTGTCTGATTGGTCTACTGTTTTCCTCAATATATATATGATGAATGCAGGTCTTAGGATCAATACCTTTCATGTCAGTATACTCCCATGCAAATGCAGTAGAATTTTTTTTTTTAAGATTTTGGTTAGTTCTTCCTGTTGTGATTTTTCCAAATTTTTGTTGATATTCAATGTTTTTCCCGGAAAAATCTCAGTGATAGAACTACCAAACTCTTCCATAGAGTAAAGAGACATTTGTCTTGATGATAAATATTCTATGTCAGATTCCAACTGAAATTGTGTGGGGTCATATTCTGAAGATGTCTCAAAATTTTCTAATGTGTTCAAAATTTGACTATCCTCACTGATTTCAGAAATGGTGAGAATAGGTTGTATAATATCCTCATCATCAACCCATTCATTGTCTCCTACTTCTGTGATTTCTTTTGCTGAAGGATACAAATTGAGTTTATTTGTCGAATTACCATTAGAAATGTACATATCCCCAGATCTACAACTAATGAAAGCATCAGTTGTGGCTAGCCAAGGTCTTCCTAAGATAAGTGGATGTCCTCCTAGATTACTCTTGGGAGTCAAAATCATAAAATCTACTGGATATTCCCAAGAATATAATGAGACTGAAATGTCTTCTAATACACCATCTGGTTTAATAATTGATCGATCTGCAAGTTGCAGTAAAGTAGGTGTAAAAAGAAGGTTAGGAAGTTTTAGCTGTTCCATAGTCTGTCTACTCATAATGTTGATAGCAGCCCCTAAGTCAATCAATGTGTTTGGAATTTCTATCCCATTTATATGTGTCTTGAAAATTGGACTTCCTGGATCTACATACTTCTGCATGGTAATTTTTACCATCATGATATCTGCAATTTTTCCTACCAGGTGGATTCTTCTTGTGTCTTTTAGTTTCCTTCCTGGTCTTTTGAAACTCAACTCCTTTATTGTTTTTGCTAGAATAGGAATCTCTTGAATGGCTTGTAGCAAGGGAATCTTGATACAAACATTCTTTAATTCATCTAGAAAATCATAGTTAGGCAACAAGATTTGTTTTTCCACCCCCTTGTCAATTTGTAATCTTTCAGGAAAAGGCGGTGTAGATGAAGATGCAGGTTGCTCAACTATAGGAGTTGTGGGTGTTAACTTTTCTTTCTCTTTTTGAATGTTTGAGTTTTGAAGAGATGTTTCCTCAGAAATTTTATTGGCTTCAAGAGAGTCCTCCTCAGAGGTATCTTGCTCTTGGACATCTATAGAAGGTTTTTATAAAACTCTACCAGATCTGAGTTGTACATCATTGAGAGGAACAATCATATAGGTAGGAAATTGTTGTCCTTCAATCATGTAAGTATTCTGAGGATTTTTATTGTTAGGATTTGGCAATGGCTGAGCTGGAAGTTGATTTGTCTTTTTTTGGTATGGAAGCATGAGTTGAGGATTTGGGTTTTGTTGAGAAGATTATTGTGGAAATGGCAATGAAAGTTGTGGATTTGGGTTTGGAAGTTGTGGAGCTTGTTGATTTTGAAAAGATGGAGGATATTGATAAAATTGAGAAAATCTCCCATAAGGATTTTGCATCCCTTGTACCCATGGTTGATATGGATTTTGATGTTGGGGCCAAGGTTCTTGCCAAGGATTCCAATTTGGTGGGGTTTGAAGATTCATAGGGTTGTTAAACCCTTGAGTTTTTTGTCCCTGCCAAGGTCTTCTTGCAACAAAACAGAGAGATTCTACTGAATTTGGGTCTTCTTGAAAGACAACTTTGAGTCCAGGAATTGAAGGACAATCCTTGGTCTCATGATTCTCTAAGCAAATTATACATGTTTCTACAACTTTTGCATTCAAGGGACATTCCCTTAAAGCATGTTTCTTCCTACATTTCAGACAAAAGATGGCTAGAGCATATGTTTCTTTTTTCTGCTTGTTTTGGATCTTAAGGGTGTCTAGTTGTTCACTAAGGCTCCCTAAGATATCAGTTTTAAATTCATCAAGCATATTTCCAATCTCTGCCCTACTTACTGATCCAGTTGCAGATTTGTTAGCCCTGATAAGAGAAGGATCGCTAGGCCCTTTTCCTGTTTTAGATTTTCCTCTTGAGAGATGGACACATAGTTCTGTTATGTCACGAAGTGGAAGTTGAGAAATGTCTCCTTTCCCCATCATGTTTAAAATGTATATCCATTCATCTCTAATGGCTTTTAATATGAGGGCTTTCAAGGTTTCATCATCTAAGTTGCTCATCTTTGCTCTTTTCAAGTTGTATTGAAATCTTTCAAGTAAATCTTCCAAGTTTTCATCTTCTTTTGCATCATTTTGAATACCTCATCCTTGTGATTGGTGGGCATACAATAGTCCAAGTATCTATCCAAAAATGTTTGTTTCATATCATTCCAAGTCCTAATAGATTGGGTGGTTAATCCCATGAACCATTTCAAAGCGGCTCCCTTCAATGTTGAAGGAAACAGTTTGAGTTTTTGAGAGTCTTCCATATAGTCATAATTTCGGCACACGACTTCAAACTCAAACAGAAATGTTTCAGGATCCTCACTTCGCAATCCATAAAATTTGGGGAGGATAGATGGTGAGATATTTTTCATTGTTGTATGAGTTTCCTCATCAACTATAGGGAATCCAAACAAGTTGTATCCTTCCCTATTTCTTCCATTGTTACCTTCTCCATTGTTTCCTCCTCTTCTACCTCTACCTCCAAATCCATCTATTTCCTCTGCCATGATAGTTTCTTTAGATTCCTCAAAGTCCTCTGGTTCTTCTATCAAGGGAGGATGAGAGGGAGTCTTTTCCTTTTCTTCTTCAGGTGATTCTGCTTCTTTGATTACAAGATACTCTCCTGTAGAAGTAAAGAAAGGATCCTTTTCTAAATAAGATTTAGTAGGTGGTATAGGAGAATCCTCTAATTCAGTTGTTCCTTGAATTCGAAGAATATTAAGGCTAGGGGTGGATGGTGGTGAATCTTTTCTATCCCTTGAAGAAGATGGAGTTGTGAAAATCCAACTCTTGGCTCTAGCTATAAACCTTCCACTAGAATCTCTTGCTCTATGCATGTCATTTTTATTTTTTAAGTTGGGCTAATAATTCTCTTTCTGATCTTCCAGGTCACACTAGGTGCAAGAAGAGAGCATACTTAAGAAATTATCGAACCAATAACTTTCTTTTCTGATCCTCCGGGTCACACTAGGTGCAAGAGGAGAGCATACTTCAAGAAGTTATCAAGTTTTCCCTTCTTTTTTTTCTTTTTTTTTTTAAGAAATTGGCTACCTAGTTACACTTCCCCAGAAACGGCGCCAAAATGTTTGGTCAATTTAGTGTGTCCTAAATTGCTACATTAATTTGTCAATCCGGGATTCGTAAGCTGACGAAGTGTGGCACACTATATGTGCAAGATAACCTATCTCTTACTTTTTGTCGTTTTTGGTTTTTTTTCTTTTTATCTTGGTTGGTTTCCTAATGAAAATCCTAAAAGACAAGTATGGTTGTGATTGTTCAAGGCAATGGTGTCCTTTATCATGATTTACCAAACTTTCAAACTTCAAAAGGATTTTGCGACATACAATGAGAAAATTAGTTCTTAAAAGGAAATGAAAATGTGCTGCTATCCTAGTTAAAAAAATAGTGAACTATTGATCATGAAAATCATTACCCTTGCTGTTGTCTAAACACAAAAGAAACTGTTACTCAAAGAAAATATTGCAAGTAAAGTAAAACTAAAATCAAATTACATCAACTCGTATTCTGACCCCTCACCATTAGTCTCGCTATGGCTTTCAGAGGTAATCATAAACAACTTGAGCAATCTGATATCTAAATTGCAGAAAAATAAACTAATATAAAATTACACGCTCATACTTCAATCCCTCACCATTAGTCTCGCTATGGCTTTCGGAGGTAACTGAAAATGACATGAGCAATTTAATATCTATCTTGCAGAAAAGTAAACTAATATCAAACTATACATTCATACTTCAATCCTTCACCATTAGTCTCGCTATGGCTTTCGGAAGTAACTGAAAATGACATGAACAGTTTAATATCTAATCTAACTACTTAAAGCAAATGTGCAGGACTAAAACAAAACAGTGCTGGAATTAAACAAACACTAAGAAAAGGAAATCAGCAGAAGGACAATATTGATTCCATGTCATTAGTCATTATGAAAAAGATGTGCAAATGCCCAGGCTGTCTATTGTAATCTAAAACAAGAACACTGATCAGTTAACAACAACATAAAAACATAAAAGATTATGGACAGAAGTAAAATGTAAAGCATGAAGGATTATGGACAGAGATGAAATGTAAATACCATGAAAGATGTAATCTATATATACATGAATGACTATAGCACAATGAACATAAAGAAATGAAGCATGAAACTATACAGTAGTACACAAAACCTCAGCGTGTGCAGGGGCCCTCTGCACAGACCTCGGGGAGCAGCTTTCAAATACGAATTACGCTTTTGAACAAGGTCTTCTCATATATTAAAATGCAGTCATAATAGAGAAACAATGTCATAGCACAATGGCGATACAATTACATTACAGAGCTACAAAATATCTAACTATTATGCGTATGAGAACACATTATTTATAACAGAGAGAGATATAACTAATTCCCTAAAGTCTTCTCTGAAGGAAGACACGTGAACCATTACGTCCAGAGATTTAGCATTATGGCCGCCTTGAGGAGTAAATCTATGGAGAGTGGATGTTGGATTCAGCTTATGGAGCCGTTTACGAGTGTTGATGTGCCTCCCGTGTTTTTTAGAAACGGCCACGCAAATCTCCACGTGATGAGAAATAGAGTTCTGTCACCGTGGGACTCTACAGTTGACCACCACTTGGCCACCTTTGACCACAGCGTTCTGAGATGAATTCGACCGAGCTAATAGGACACGATCCATGTCCACGTCATTTTGAACTTGCCCATGTGGCCTGATTTGCCTGAAGACACCGGCAACATAGACTTTGACAAAATGGCTGCGGAAAGTTGCAGCAGCTGCGGAAAGTGACAAGATTCCGCAGCTAAATGAGCAAAAATATAAATCAAATAGCAGACACAAAACATAGTTAAAAACCATTTTAAAAGTTCTTTTGCAATTAATATGCAATGATATTGGTGACTGAGAAGGTCCAGGTGAATGAAAAAGGTTTGGAAAGGTGTATAAGAAAGATGCAGATTTGAGACTCAACAGGGTGTAATGGGTAAGAATTTTTTGACCATGCTTTTTATTTTCCTAAGTTTTATACAATGTTTTTTATTTTTTATGTTTTCCCAAGACTAAACTAAATGTTTTATGTAATGTAGATATTGGTCGAGTTCAACCAGTGGAGGAACTAGAGTGTGTAGCAGATGAGCTAGCAGAGAGGGTTGTCGGGAGAGTATTCCTTCAGGATCTTGATATCACTGAGACTCTAGATGATATTCGGTAGCACATATAAGGCTTGACCTTCAGGATTCTATATTTCCAGATCAAAGAGTTACCCATGCGACTACAGTGTCACACTATAATTTCACCTAACCATTGGATGCAGTTACTACGTAGTATAGCTAGATCTATAGCATGTTACCACAAGCACCACTAGTTTACTTTTGACATTTTGCATACGTTTTGAGGTTAGATGAAAAATGTGTCTTGGGCACAAATTTTTGTAAAAACCTATAACTATCTATCTATTTGATTTCAATGTTTTTCTTATGTTTATTGTGCAATCCTCTTCAATGATGTGAATTTTTTCTTTGCATGTGTTGCAAATGTCTGTCTAAATCTTGATTAGCTAAAGAATCAGTAAATGTGTTCAAATTTCTGGAAATGTGTTGATATTGAATAAAATCAAAATGTTTTTCCAAAATCCGAACTCTTAGGAATAATCGATGCAATGTTGGATTTATAATAGTACAAACACTAGTAAGTTGTAATACCACAAGTTGTGAGTCTAACCTTATGATGATGTAGTTAATACCAAATGAAATGGCATCAGAGAGAAGTTTGATCAATGCATTGATATTGTTCGTCGATATACTGATACAAATCCCTTGAAAACTCACTATCTCGCCATTCGAAGCAAAAATCGCCCACGCTGCAGAGGATAGATTCTGCGTACTACGACTAGCACCATCATGAGTGAGGCACCTCCTTAAAATGGTATCAACACCACGACGATAAAGTGTATCGTTGACGATCAGATAATATTTGGCTTGGTATCAAATATGTCGTTGTTCCGAATTAGAGGTATCAGGTCGAAATTTTTTAGTTTAGAGATAAATGATGAAATCTCCATACCAAGGATCAGATGATCTGATCAGAAACAGAGACTTGTTAGGAATTCATGGTTCTGACGCAGTTGTAGTACTATCAAAGGGAAGGTCACAGAGAATCTCAACCAAAACTAAAGACTTATTTGACTTGGATTTGATGAATTCCAAATCAAATTCCTGCAAAATGACAATCCATTTTGAATATTTTTCCCCCAGCAATTGGCGTGATAAGATATAAGTCACGGGGTTGCAATCCGAAATGACAATAGTCTTTCATAGCAGGATATAGTGGCAAAATATTTGGAAAACTTGAACAGTTGCTATGGCAAGCTTTTCTACGTACAAATACTTAACTTTCGTATCATTGAGATACAACTCAAATAATAAATCAGATGTCCAATTCCACCTTCTACTTGGACTAAAACCATAGCAATGGTCGTTTCAGCCGCGGTGATATATAGGAAATAATCATTTTGATAATTAGGGGGATACATTAATGATGCTCGAACAAGATTATCCTTGACATCATCAAAAGAATCTTGTGCAACTTGGTCCCAATGGAAGGGAACCCTCTTTTTCAAGAGTCGAGTAAATCTTTTAGCCATTTCGGCGTAGTTTGGAATGAACCTTATTTGGAAGTTAGCCTTTCCTTGAAGTTTCTATATCTGAAATAAATTTGATGGTGCAGGAAAACAAAGAATGACCTGAACTTTCAATGGGTTGATTCAAATTCATTCTTTTGAGACTATGAATCCAAGAAAACAACCAGAACCAACACAAAACACACATTTATGTGGATTGAGGTGTATTTTGTAGTGTCGCCAGTGTAAGAAGATAGCTCTCAAATGCATCGGGTGATCATTCTGATTTCATGAATGTGTTGGTAAATCATATAGATAAGTTTGAACAATATGTTTGATGTCATTGAAAGCATAATCCATTGCCCTCTGAAAAGTGGCCCCAACGTTATTTAAACCAAACGGTAGTTTCTTATAAGCGAATGTGCCCCAAGGACAGATGAATGTTGTCTTATGTTGATCCTCTAGGTGGATATTGATTTTATTATAGCCGGAAGATCCATCCATGAACGAAAATATTTCACATCCAGCACAATCATCAATAATCTAGTCGATAAAGGGATTAGGATAGTTTTCTTTTGGACAAGCAATGTTGACGTCCTGATAATCGATGCACACTCTAATGGTTCCTTGTTTTTTCATGACAGGAACAATATTTGAAACCCACTTAGTTAGCGGAATAGGGTAAATGAAACAAGCATGCAAAAGCTTTTCAACTTCTGCTTTGATGGTAGTATCTCTCTTTGGATGAACAGGACAAAGCCGTTAATGCACCGGTTTGACATCAGGATACATATTAATACTATGTTCAACAGTACTAGTATCTATGCTTGGGATTTCCTCGTAAGACCAAGAAAATACATCACAGAATTCACGAAATAGAGAACGATATGTTTTGAGTTCTGATGGAGAACAAGATACACCAACATGAATATTTTCTACAACGCTAGGTTTGGTCGAAATATCGATAGAAATGGTTTCTTCAATATTTGACAGATTTCGCTTGGAATCGATTGCATTAATAGGTAAAGAATTCAAAAATAAATTTTTGATTGATGGATTATATAGTTCACTAAGATTATTTTCTTCATAATCAAGAAGATGGGAACGATGATGATATTCTTCCCACGGTTCTCCGTCTGACATCATGGCTTCCATAATATTCTCATCTATCAAGAAAATTGAGGAAAATGGATTGGATGGAGTACGAAATTCTAAGGAATGATCAACCCAAACAATCAGCGATGTTGATTTTGGATTCGCCGCCCAAGCCAGATAGACTAATTTCTATGCCAACTCAATAGAGCTTGGCGATAGAAACTCATCCAACGTAACAATTTCAGAATCACCCGTACTCTCCCTTAAGCCATATGGAGTGGAAGAGATCATGTAGCAAGTCTCTATACTTGCAATTTCTACCGACGTCGCTGGCGGTGGTAATGCAAAGGTTCCCATGAGAGCGAAATCCTTTAAAATTCCTACCCAAATGTTCTGAAGTGCTATTTGGGGTGCGTGAATGAACAAAACACTTCGAGTTACCTGCGAAGAGGAGGAAAATAAGGATAGTTGATTAATAACTGTGGTAGTACCTCTATATGGAAAGGAAATCATTCTAAAATATGCAAAAAAATTGCAGTCATTGCATATACCCATGGCCTTCCAAGTAGAATATTATAGTCAAGGGGTCCATCAACAACCTCGACATCAACATTCATTGTTTTTCCCCCTAGTTCAACATGCAGGTTATTAATAATACCACAAGGCTTATATGTACGTCCATCAAAAGTCGTCAACGTCATTGATGATTGTGATAAGTGTGGCAAGCCAAGTGACTTCCAAAAATTTAGAGACATAATACATGTAGATTCTCCCTCATCAATAATAGTATGGTGAAAAAGGTGATTGAGAACATTTACTTGTATGGAGAATGCCAATTCTGCTGGTAGTTGCGGCACATAGCTCGTATGATTAAAGACGACAAGATTAGAATCAGTCGGATCAATTCCACCAATAGCCAACAATAAAGCCTATTTTTGGGAGGGAAAATTTTGTAATACCTCAAGAGCAGACATAGCTGAAGGGGATTCAGCCAAATATTCAACTATATTACAATTTTGAGTAGCTCTTACTTGAGGATTATATGTCGATTTGTGAATTAATCCCTTTGGTGTCTTAATTTTCAATTTAGGAATAGCAGTAGGCGGTACCGATTCCGTAGACGAATTCGTAGTCAAGGTAGTAGGTTGATCAGTGGCATGACTACCATAATATTTATTACGCATTGACACCAAAATATCTGTTGAAGGTTTTGTAACGGATAACATATGTACTTGGGAACTAGAAGCTGGATTCGTAACAACCAAATTTGTGTCCTAATTTGAAAATGGATTTGTCAACAGAGCTGACGCATTGGAAGTCTTAATGATTTTTGATACTTCAACACGGTGAGGAAAATCTCAAAAAAAAAATTCCTCATTACAAATTATGCATGGATAATGAGGTTTCCGTCGAGATGATTGATCAGATGATCTTTCCTGCAGGTTAGAAGTTTGATTTTTCTTATATTTCCCCTTTTTCTTACTTTCAGGTTTCTTGTCACTTTTTCCCTTGTTAAACAACACGACATTAATTTCAAAAGAAGGTGCAGGATCAGATGCATTAGTATGATGTGTGCTTGCAGTGCCAATCAAGCAGTCTCTGGCATGAGAGTCCTTTAATTGAGGAGGAATAGTAAAATTATATGCCAGACTGAGTATAAATCAAGTCTAAATATTGGGCACGAGTGACAAATTTCTCTTCTATGAAAATGCCACCTTTATCCACATCCTCATTTATGGATGGTAACAAGGACTTAATGAGCCACTCAATAAGGATTTGATCCGGAATAAATGTCTTAACCATTCTACGACAACAACGCCACTCATGAATATGATCGGAGATGTGAGTAGCTGATGCAGGGGCATTAGACACTAGCCAGCAATGTAGGAGGTTTTTTCCACATGTTGTGGCTAGGAGGATTCGAAATCATCAAAATTGTAACAGCTAGGTGTCAATACCTTAGCTGACTGTTTCATTTCAGAGTAGTTAGAGTTGTAGGGGTCGAATAGTCTAGCTAGTCCAATTTTCATACATCCGTTACACTGAATTATTGTAATTAGACTGTTGGTTTTCTAAACGGTCCTCACTAAAGAACCGAAGAGTCACTCTGTAATGTATATAATTGTATCCTTCAGATGTATAGAGGGAGAGAAGAAGAATAGAATAGAGATTCTGCAATAAAACTTGGTGCATTGTCGATTGCTTCCAATTAGATGAATTTCATTCTTGTTGGTTGTCTAATTGTCATGAAATTTTAAATGTGTGGAGGTTCATTTGATTGCGAGGAAATTGTGTATTAGGAATTCCATTCTCTGTCTTGAATTCCTGTAAATTATTGGATAACCCTATGAAATTATCCCACCGTAGGCGCGGCCTGTGTAGTGAAATAGTGATTGTGGAATCATGTTTAATGTTGGTAAGATTCCCGTATAAAGAAAAAAAATTTGTTTGTTGTGTTAATTGAATTCCCCAACCGGAGATTAAACCCGGGGTTAATAGATAAGGAAATACATAGGAGAACACAGCCCCGACTTAACCTTGGTTGAGCACTGTAGCAAAAACCACAGTGGATTTACAAAGGCAGATTGCCCCCCCATCGCACCGCTTTTGCGGCGTAGGTGGTATTTTCTGAATTGGAGCGATTCCATACAGGAATCGACACGTGGCAAGGGACCCATTTCAAAACTACTGGTTAAAATGTGCCATCGCGTGTTATCCCTCGTACCAGGACACCGAGCGAAATCGCTCAGAGTCGTTGATCTGGGTAAAGGCAATCAGATGGTGGTTGCCTGCCATTGATGCTCGAACGATAACGAAGGTGCGCGGACGATAAAAGAGGTACGGTGCATGCGTTTGATTGGTCCGTCGAGTTATAGGTGTGGCCGAATCCACGGGCTATTATAAAGTCTTTTGTTCATAAAGTGTTGGGTTATTAATATAAAATCCCACCGGATAATAACATTATTGCCAAGGGTTATTACACAGTTAATTATTAAAACACAGCGAATGGGTTTATTATAAAGTTGCGGATATGTTTAATTGTCAAATAAATGAAAGAAATGCAACCAAAGCCATATCACAGTTGACCAACCTCTCCTTTGGGTGACTTTCAGTAGTTTTGTTGCGTCATTAGTGGTATCAAAGCCAGTCTGAAGTTGTTTGCTGACATGGCAATCCGAGTTGGTAGAGGTGCTGGCAGAAGGAGACCTGTTGCCAATGCTAAGGTGTTGGGGATGTTGCAGAGGGTCGAGGCCAGAATAGATGCCATGGAGCAAAGACAACCCAGAGATCCTGAAGACATCAGCGAACCTGAGACAGAAGAAGCAGAAGAAAATGTTGAAATTCCTCCTGACATGAGGCTCCTTAGAACCATTCTAGGGTCTGCAGTTAAGCCCAGGATTGAAGTGCCAAGCTATGCAGGGGGACTGAATCCAGAGGAGCTGGTGGACTAGATAAATGAATTAAACAAGTGCTTCGATTATGAAGAAATAAGTGAAGATAAAAAAGTCAAGTTTGCAGTAACAAAGCTGAAGGGACATGCTGCACTTTGGTGGGATGGAGTGCAGGCAGAAAGGAGGAGAGTTGGCAAGCAACCTATCAAGAGCTGGACCAGAATGATGGCTAAGTTGAAAGGTAAATTCTTGCCTAGTGATTACTAGCTGACATTATATAGGCAAATGCAGAACCTGAGACAGAGGTTGCTGACAGTAAAAGAATACACAAAGGAATTCTACAGAGTAAGCATAAGAGCTGGGCAATTTCAAGATACACTAGAGAAGACTGCCAGATATGTGAATGGTCTCAAGCTGGAGATCCAAGATGAGATTGGTCTTATGTCTCCTAAGACAGTGGAAGAGGCCTATCATATGACCTTGAAAGCAGAGGAGAAACTCCTGAGGAAACAGTCTGCCAAGAAGAGAGGTACTTTCCATGGGAAGGGAATTCAGGGTGGTAGAGGAAAGCCTACACCCAAGAATGGAGCTAAAAGTAGCTCACCTCAGAATGCATCTACATAGGATGATGCAAAGGGAAAAATGGGTTCTTACAGAGGAAAGGGAAGACGAGACAGAGGCAGAGGCAGAGAGTTGAGGTGTTATAGATGTCATGGAGTGGGACATAAGCACTATGAGTGTCCAGAGAATGTGGGTGCTAGTCCAAGAAATGTTGTTGTTGCCCAGGCTGGAGAAGAGGCAGAAATTGAAGAAGAAATTCTTCCAGAGAGGGGAGAATCCTTGGTGGTAAATAAGGTCCTGTTGAAGCAAGCTAAAGAGGCCACTGAGCCTACACAAAGGAAGACTTTGTTTAGGAGCATATGCAAAGTCCAAGGGAAATGCTGCCAGCTAGTCATTGATAGTGGCAGCACATACAACCTGGTTTCCACTGAGGTCATAGAAAAGTTGAAGCTGAAGACTAGGGAGCATCCAACTCCCTACAGGGTGTCCTGGCTGTATAAAGGGCACCAGCTGGTTCTGAAAGAACAGTGTGAAATAGAGCTGCAAATGGGCAAGTACAAGGACAAAGTTTTGTGTGATGTAATGCCCATGGATGTGTGTCATATACTGCTGGGTAGACCTTGGCAGTTTGACAGAGCAGCAGTGCATGATGGCAAGAAGAACACTTACAAGTTCTTCAAGGATGGGGTACACCATACATTGATACCCATGGAAGAAGGAGAGCCATCCAGTAGAGTGATTGATCCAAAGACCCTGTTGCTGAGCGGGAAGGAATACCTGCAGCAGATAGAAGAAGAAGAGGTAAGCTTTGCTTTGGTTTGCAAACCTAAGGTGGTTCTTACTTCTACAAATATTTCTGATTTACCAGTAGAGATACAAGATATGTTAGACAATTACTATGACATTGTTGTGGATGATTTACCTGATGAGCTGCCACCTGTGAGGAAGATCAGCCATCAGATAGATTTTATCCTTGGTTCAAATCTGCCAAATAAGGTAGCCTATAGAATGACTCCCAAGGAAAATGAAGAAATCAGGAGACAAGTACAGGAATTGGTGGACAAAGGACTGATCAGAGAAAGTTTGAGTCCATGTGCTGTACCAGCAGTATTGAGCCCAAAGAAAGATGGAGGTTGGAGGATGTGTACTAATTCCAGAGCAATCAATAAGATCACAATCAGGTACAGATTCCCTTTGCCCAGAATTGAGGACTTAATGGACTGTTTGAGTGGTGCTAAGTATTTCTCAAAGATATATTTGAAGAGTGGATATCATCAGATCAGAATAAGAGAGGGTGATGAGTGGAAAACTGCTTTCAAAATGAATGAAGGACTGTATGAATGTATGGTAATGCCTTTTGGTTTTTCAAATGCACCTAGCACTTTTATGAGACTTATGAATGAAGTATTGAAGGAATTCATTGGTAAATTTGTGATAGTGTATCTGGATGATATATTAGTTTTCAGCAGAACTAAGGAAGAACATCTAAGGCATCTTAATTACATCTTGAAGAAGCTGCACCAAGAGAAACTGCTGATAAATTTGAAGAAATGCTCATTCATGAAAGATGAGTTGGTGTATTTGGGGTTTTTTGTTTCTGCAGAAGGATTGAAGATGGACCCAGAAAAGGTTAAGGCAATTGTGGAATGGCCTTCACCCAGAAATGTTTTTGAGGTAAGAAGTTTCCATGGACTTGCTAGTTTTTATGGAAAGTTTATAAGAAACTTTAGTAAGATCAATGCACCCATAATTGAGACAATAAAGAAGAGAAAACATCCATTTAAGTGGGATTTTGAAGCAGAAATAAATTTTAAAGTTTTGAAGAAAAAGATAACAGAGAAGCCTGTTTTGATTCTGCCTGATTTTACTAAACCTTTTCAAGTAAAATGTGATGCCAGTGGAGAGGCCATTGGAGCTGTGTTGAGTCAAGATGATAGGCCTGTGGTATATTTCAATGAGAATCTGAATAACACCAGAAGAAAGTATTCCTCTTATGAGAAGGAATTCTATGCAATTGTTCAGGCACTGAAGAAGTGGAGACATTATTTGATGTCCAGGGAATTTGTATTGTATTCTGACAATCATGCTTTGCAGTATATTGTACAATAGCCCAAGTTGAAACATAAGCATGCTAAATGGGTTGAGTATCTCCAAAGTTTTAATTTTTTCTTGAAACATATAAGTGGCCAAGCCAGAAAAGTACCTGATGCTTTGAGTAGGAGACACATGCTTGTGCAAGAAAATAATTTTGAAGTTGCAGGATTTGATTTTCTCAGGGAACTGTATAAAACAGATACAGATTTTAAAGAAGCATTTGAGGCATGTAGTAACCCTTTCTTAACATATAGAAGCCAGTGGCTGGATTATTTCCTGCAGGAGGACTTGTTATTCATAAGAAGCCAACTATGTGTACCAAAATGTTCCATGAGAGAAAATTTGATCAAAGAGAAGCATAGTGGAGGACTTGCTGGACACTTTGGTAGTGACAAGACTTATGAGAAGTTGAGTCATTTCTATTACTAACCCAAGATGAGAGCAGAAGTGGATAAATTTGTGAAGAATTGCAAAATCTGCCAGTATGCTAAAGGAAGGAGCCAGAATGTAGGATTGTACACTCCCTTGCCTATTCCAGACAGGCCTTGGGACATGGTGAGTATGGATTTTGTTCTAGGATTACCCAAGACTCAGAGAGGGAATGATGCAGTCTTTGTTGTGGTGGACAGATTCTCCAAAATGGCACATTTTATTCCATGTTATAAAACTAGTGATGCCACCCATGTTGCTAACTTGTTTTTCAAACAAGTTGTTAGATTGCATGGGTTGCTCAAGAGTATTGTTTCAAACAGAGACACCATATTTGTGGGTCACTTTTGGAAGACATTGTGGAAGAAACTTGGTACCAAAATAAGTTTCAGCTCATCTTATCATCCTCAGACTGATGGACAAACTGAGGTAGTGAATAGGAGTCTGGGAAATCTGTTGAGAAGTCTTGCAGGAGAGCATCCCAAGCAGTGGGACCATATTTTTCCCCGGGAAGAATATGCATATAATGACTCACCAAATAGAAGCACAGGGCAGAGCCCATTCCACATTGTTTATGGAATGCACCCCAGAGTAATATCAAAGTTAAGAGATATGGGAAGGGCAGAGATAAGGAGTGCAGATGGTGAGGAATTTGCTTTAGAGATCCAGGCCATACACGAACAAGTGAAGTAGCAATTACAAGACAGCAGCATAAAATACAAAAGAAAAGAAGACTTGAGTAAAAAGGAAGTCTATTTTGAAGTAGGAGATCAGGTTTTGGCACACTTGAGAAAGGAGAGGTTCCCAAAGAAGCAGTATAATAAAATGAAGTTCAAAAAGATTGGGCCATGCAAGATACTTAGGAAGTTTTCTGCAAATTCTTATGAGATTGAATTGCCACCTGATGTTGGAATATCTCCCAATTTTAATGTCGCAGACTTGTACAAGTATGAAGATGATGGTGCAGAAGAAAGATCAGCAGACAAGGAACAGATTGAGTGGAAAGAGCAGCTACCTCCAGCACAGCCATTGCAACCAAAGAAGATATTGGATAAAAGGGTGTTCAAAAGGACCAGAGGAAAAGAGTACTTTCAGTACTTGATCAAATGGAAGGATAAGCCAGAGGAAGATGCCACTTGGATGACTGAATAAATGTTGCAGAAGATAGGCAGATCAGTGGAAGAGCTCATGGACAGGAGCCCATGAAGAAGATTTCCCTCTGGAGTCTGATGCAGGGGCATTAGACACTAGCCAGCAATGTAGAAGGTTTTGTCCACATGTTTTGGCTAGGAGGATTTGAAATCATCAAAATTGTAACAGCTAGGTGTCAATACCTCAGCTGACTATTTCATTTCAGAGTAGTTAGAGTTTTAGGGGTCGAATAGTCTAGCTAGTCCAATTTTCATACATTCGTTACACTGAATTATTGTAATTAGACTGTTGGTTTTCTAAACGGTCCTCACTAAAGAACCGAAGAGTCACTCTGTAATGTATATAATTGTATCCTTCGATGGTATAGAGGGAGAGAAGAAGAATAGAATAGAGATTCTGCAATAAAACTTGGTGCATTGTCGATTGCTTCCAATTAGATGAATTTCATTCCTGTTGGTTGTCTAATTGTCTTGAAATGTTAATTGTGTGGAGGTTCGTTTGATTGCAAGGCAATTGTGTATTAAGAATTCCGTTCTCTGTCTTGAATTCCTGTAAATTGTTGGATAACCCTGTGAAATTATCCCACCGCAGGCGAGGCATGTGTAGTGAAATAATGATTGTGGAATCTTGTCTAATGTTGGTGAGATTCCCGTATAAAGAAAAAAAATTTGTTTGTTGTGTTAATTGAATTCCCCAACCGGAGATTAAACCCGGGGTTAATAAACGAGGAAATATATAGGAGAACACAACCCCGACTTAACCTTGGTTGAGCACTGTAGCAAAAACCACGACGGATTTATAAAGGCGGATTGCCCCCCCATTGCACCGCTTTTGTGGCGTAGGTGGTATTTTCTGAATTGGAGCGATTCCATACAGGAATCGACATGTGGCAAGGGACCCGTTTCAAAACCGCTGGTTAAAACGCGCCATCGCACGTTATCCCTCATACCAGGACGCCGAGCGAAATCGCTTAGAGTCGTTGATCTGGGTAAAGGCAATTGGACGGTGGTCGCCTGCCATAGATGCTCGAATGATAACGGAGGTGCGCGGACGATAAAAGAGGTACGGTGCATGCGTTTGATTGGTCCATCGAGTTATAGGTGGGGCCGAATCCATGGGCTATTATAAATTCTTTTGTTCATAAAGTGTTGGGCTATTAATATAAAATCCCGCCGGATAATAACATTATTGCCAAGGGTTATTACACAGTTAATTATTAAAACACAGCGAATGGGTTTATTATAAAGTTGCGGATATGTTTAATTGTCAAATAAACGAAAGAGAAGCAACCAGAGCCACGTCACAGTTGACCAACCTCTCCTTTGGGCGACTTTCAGTAGTGTTGTTGCGTCAGTAGCATTAGTCTATTTGAAATTTTTCAAGAGTTTCGTTCCAGTTTCATATCATATGAATAACTGGAAGTGAGTAAAAAATACAGTAGCTAGGGCAGCGAAATTTTCAAAAGAAGCTCTAGTTAACTCAATATACCATTTTGCAGCCGGACCTGTGGGCGTACGCTAGAAAATATGTAGTCGAACAGAATCATCATTTAGGGAATTTGATGAACACCATAAATGATAAGTCATGACATGAGTCAATGAGTATTCCCCAGGGTTTCCATTGAATTTAGGAATATTCGAGTGTAATCTGTGAGGTATCACCGACCACCAAGGAGCGTAGTTGATCAGATCATTGGTTAGTCGATTTAAATCTGGTAACTCTGAAGTTGCAACAAAGGGAAACTGTCTATTAAGGTCAAGTTGAGCATAGCCAGGGTAAGATGGAATTGCTTGACCAACAGGCCTTTTAACACCAGCATAAGAAATTAGATGTTGTTGGTAACCCAGATAGGGTTTGTTTTGAAAATAAAATGCTTTAGGATTATGTTGACCAAAACTTGGATATGATACTTGTTGAAATGAAGTATCAAGTATTCATGCCTGAGGCTACCAAGGGGTCTGTCCACCAATGTTATAACTCAAATTAGAATAATTTGGATTCAGTTGATAGGTATAACCAGGTTGTGGCTGTGACATCTCATAAAATGGTAAACCAGCTTGTGAATAAATGATTTCGGATATAGGTTGTTGTAAATTAACCGAAGGATTGGGAGTCTGCGGACCCAATATTTGAGGGTATTGAGTTGAAGAACCCACTTGATAAGGTTGTTGTACAAAATTTTGATTCTGTAATAGGGGTAAATATGTATTAACAAGTTGAAATGATGTGGGTATAATAGGTTGAACTGGTTGATACGAATGTACAACCATTTTTGGTTGGATAGTTAAAGTGGGCAGCCATTGACAAACATTCATTTCGACTTTAGGTTGACCAAAAAGTGACTAAGTAATGCTATAGTGGGTTACCAAAGGTTTCCCCCCTACATGAGGAGGATAATAAGATGGAAAACATTGCTCTCCAAATGCTGGGAGTCTAGTTTATATGGTACTTGAAGGAATAGAACCAGAAGGACCGGCTTTATATTTTCCCTAATGATGTGTATAAATAATCAAGTCGTTCAATAGTCACTATAGTTTTACCAGCTATAATACCAGATGATGACATTGGTAAAGTCCATGGATTTGAAGATGCATTAGAGAAAATTCCAGATAGAGATTTATAACCTGATGGGACCATAGGGCCACCATGAAAATATGACTCTGGTGAAGTCGTAAACATTGATGGGATAGTGAGGGTAGGTGTTGATGTAATTGGAACATATGGCCCAACCAAAGAAGTTGGTTCAGGCATGGTTACTTGACCAAAGGTATACCCTTTTGGATCGACGGGAGTTTGAATAGGTACAAGATCAACAAAAGAAGACGGTGGCGATTGAGGAAAAGACTCATATAGGTAAAGGTCCTCCCCAAAATGGGTTGGAATTAAAGGTGTCTCGTCTTGTGGGATTTCTTCAATCGCAATTAAACCAGGTGGAAGTATTTCACCATCAGACCCAAAGTATATTTCAGGTGGTTGACTATGTGATATGGGAGACTCAATGGCTACAGAAATTTGTGGGATGACCAAGACAGGAACAACTTCCAGTTGTTCGACTTTAGGATTCATATGTTCTAGAAAATAGGAGACAGGATCTGGATCAACTTCTAGTTGAACAACGTCGGGTTCATGAGGTATAGTATCACGGATTAGATGGATCGTGACAACGGATAGTTGTGAGGACTCTATTTCGATAACAGTAGAAAAACCGAGATATGTAGAAAAAACTTGAGCTAACTCTGATATATGGGAATATGATGTTTCACTAGAGGTATGAATAATGCTTGATTCGGTAGAGTGTTGTCACCTTCGCCAACCAGGAGTAAATTCTGGTGGTAAAGGTGGTTTCAATGCTAAACTACATGAATGACAGGGGAAAGGATTTTTTTCTTCCAATATTACTGATTTATTTTAACCAAAAACAAATAAAACAAAATAAAAGGGTATCTCTAGGAAAAAGGGTTTACCAAGAAACCGTGAACTGCAGAATACCTCCTGGTGAACCAAGAAGTACGGGTAGGCAATCTCCCCGAATGTTGTGTTCGGTGTATCACAATTTACAAGGCAACTGAATCGGTTCAATATGGATGGATATAAACCTAAATTTTTCCTCCCAAATATACCCGAATGTATGTGGAGGCCCAAGTCCGTATTAGCATTGTCTGATGCGAAACTGCACAGTGAGAGCACCACTTTATACTTTTCATACTATAACACCGCCTGATATACCTGAAAGTGCATGGATGAGCTATGATATACTTACGTATGTGGAGTGAGGTATCACACTCGGAATGTATCGCAGACAAGTTAACAACGGCTGTTATGTTTTACGACGCAGGAACACGTCTCTAGCCTATACCTTATAAATGTTATCGTTATGGTTCCAATTCTTTGTTAGGTAAATTGAGATAAATTTTAACTTGATCTTGTTTATCAATTTTCCTTTCAAAGGTTCACCGCGATGATGTATTTGAAATTCCTAAAATGCAAACTAAAATGATAAGAAATATTTCACTTTTATTTTTTCAATGAAAATCCTAGCTACTAGAGGGAAAGAGAAATCAATTTGAGAGAAAAAATCAAAGAGCACAAACTAAATGCATATTTCCTAATCGTTCCTTTTTTAAAACACACAATCCACTACATGAAAATGCAGGTTTTTATTTTCATTTCCTTTAATGTTATGAATGCAGAAAAAAACTAAGTGCACCAAATCAATAAAAACAAATTCCTTTTACTTTTGAGAAATGAAGAATGTAAACAACAATTTATATTTTGAAGGAAAAATGAGGAATTTAACAAAAATTTCTCCTATTAGGAAATGAATAATTTATGACAATTTCCTTTTCAAAAGAAAATGGATTTAATGCAGCATTGAAAATACTTTGAAATTGATTTGTTAATGATAAAGAAAAACACTTTAAATAAACATTGAACAAACTTTTATTTCAAAGGAGGAAGAGGTAGCTAAGGTCACTGGTCAATCTGAGGTATCAGGTTCTTTAAAACAAACAACAAACTGAAAACAAATTGCAATGACAAATTCAATGGAATTTGGATGGTTTCAGGAGGCAACGCAGTCTCTAAAGAGAGACAATGCATTGCAACGCAGGTCTAAAAGGAGATAGTGTTATGCAAAGTATTGTGTCCTGTCCAATAGTGCATTAGGCGCAATGTATAAGGAAAAATACAATTGTTTAACACACTTCTAGTGTAAATTTTCATTTCAAAAATCCTAATCTTTCTGAATAAATTCTACTGGGTTAATAAATAGAGAAAATCAGAGGAAAATACACTATGGATGAAAGGTAAACTCCCTAGTGGAGTCACCAATTTGTTATGCGGAATTATGGATTACAGATAAAACATTATTCCCTAGATGTAGTTTTCATCTATAACAACATGTTAAAGACTTTGCAACTAATTTTCCTAATTGTAAATAGACACACAAAATATATCAAAGAACTTACTTGGAGTCCAAGCATTTCCTATTCTCCTTCTGTCGCTCTTGTTGTAGCTCCAAATATGAGCTAAGTCGTAAAAATATTCTCTGCAAAGACGAACACTAAATGGAAAAATATAGCAATAATATAGATGTCTATTCAAATTATTCAGTTAAATCAATAAAACATGAACCATATGCATCAAATAAGAATTCATAATATGAAATACATAAGCTTATACAGATACATATGTGGGAAAGTAAGAAACAATATTTATTAATGGATAGAAGGGGAGGTTACAACCCAGTGATTGATTTAGTGTCACCATCTGCAGTAGCATCCCAGCCTCATCACAATGCACATCTCTCCAGCAGCATGTCACTCAAATCAATTCCTCAATTGAAATTCCACCAGCATTTCTCTAGTCAAATTCTTCCTTATCAAACACTAAGATATGTGCTCAATTATAGAGGATTTTAAGGTAGTTTTACGATCAATGAATTTCTAATAATAGGAAATACATGTTCCCAGTCTCAGAGGTATCAAATAGACACATGGATTCAAAGTTTGACACATGTGAACTCTTCTAGAGGGCACTCGCCAAGTGGAGATTCTGGAATAATGAGAATTTTTCTCCCAATGTGACCAACACACCCTTGAGTGTCAGTAAGTACTTTGTAAAGCACCCTTGAATGGGGTTACTTGCATATGCAATGCACTGAGTCCCTTTAGAGGCAGTGTTGGTGAGCTCTCACATGATATATTATAAATTTTAAATCTTGGAAACCTTTGCAAATGAAATTCATGGATGATTTATCTTGTTCTTTGTCTTAGGGAATATAACAACTGAAATGATAGGGGATGATAGACCCTATTCATTAGTCCTAGAGATGATCTCTAGTTAACCAAGTCATTGGGAATGGTGCCCAAATTAACCTATAACATCTTCCATGAGGGGGACCCATTCTACTAAAAATTCTGTAGTGCCAGGGTGACCAAAGAGCCCAGACATCATCACAGAAAAATGACAGTAGGGACTTGCAAGGGATTCAGTAGAATACATACCCTTGTCATCATTATTGTGTTTATTAGGGTTTCTTCTCCATTTCTTGATTGGATTTTATTTGAGCTTTTTCTCGTTGGAAAACTACGCAAGAAATTCCTTATCATATACCTTTTCAAGGTATGGGATGCAGTACATCAGCTTCAAGTCTTTGGATTTGAAGGAACCTATCATCGTTCTTTTACTAGTTAGAAAAGTCCTGTCCCCAATTTTGAGATTATCAATTATCCATCTTACCATATCTATGTATGGTAATATTTTAGGTTGTACAACAATTCGATGGAGAAAAATATTGGCCACTTCTTCTCTAGTGGCTTCTGAGGAATCAAAAGAATCAACATTAACTTTCGTTTGAACTTTGTGAGGTTTGTCATCCTCAAAGAATTTATACATGGCTTCCCATGAGGAGGACCACTTTCAGGTTCACATGTTGTGTCTGTAAACAGAGGAATAATTTATGTTCTCTCAGTTGCAACAGGTGCAGGATTCACAGTGGCCATCATTTTCTTAGATTTCTTGAGAGATTTAGACATCTCCAAATAATTCTATTTATTTGGGCTCACCTACAAATAAATGAGAAATGATAAGCAGAAAGAGGGAACTTTGATTTACAAATGTACAAGTACCATAGTAATGGAAACAAATAAATGAATGAAACTTGGCACACTACTAATATATGAATTCAATGCTTCTTGCAGTCAAATCATTTTGGAGGCATGGGATACAAAGTCGTTAAGTTATGGCATTAATGGTTGATATGCTTTGATGTTCTGATGTAATCGTTCCATCATTTAAAACCAGATCTATTGTGTTGCAGTGTTGCTTGTGTGTGAATATTTGTAAAATATCGATCCACTTAGTTTTTTTTATTGTGATATAGAAATTGAAATATCAACGAAAATAGATGGAGGGAAAAGGTGTTTGTATTGTGAAAGTGTGATTTGTGTTAGACTATATCGCATCAGTGAATATGGTTAAGGGGGTAGAATGATTATGTTTGCGAAAATGTGATGCGATGGTGTATATCGCATCGAGAAAACATGGAGGGTGACAATAAGACCGCTGGGGTAGAGTTGCAAAATTTGAAATACAATTTGCGATAGCCTATGTGGTGGAAGTGGGTTCCGCAAGATTTTCCTTTATAGAATTCGTTTGGAAAAATTTATTTTCCCTTTATAAAAGCTTTTTTGTTTATATATTGCATCACAATATGATTTAAGCGACTTTTAGGAGTCATATGAGTTACATTTGTAGTATTGTGATTGCGATATTGAAATCTTTCTTTGCTTGAGTGCTTTTAAGGCCAAAATTCAAGGCTTTTTTTCCCTCTTTGATTCCTATTTCTATCTAAATGAATCACTCTAAGGGTCTTATTTGTTTTACTCTAAAATTTTTAAAAAGGGTCCCTATTATTTTCTAAGGTAACTAAGCTAATATGACTGGGGTTGTTGAATAACACAATAATTGGAGATTCACTTAAAGAACCAGTTATCTCTGAAAAAAAATTCTAGTATCTTTAAATAAGTAGAAATAATTTAAGGAAACAATTTTTTTTTTCAAAATGTTTAAATGAATAAAATCACTCTAGATATAAAAAATCATCTTTATTTTTAATCTTTCAGAAACCTTTAATAAATAAATATCTGCATTCCTCTATATCAATAATTTTATAGTTCAAAGGATAAAGTAAGTGTCTCTTTGTAACTTAGCCTTTTGATTTACTCCTTTTGTCACATGTAGAGCCATTGTTGCCAGTAGGCATTCATATCCCTGGCAAGTTCACTTTTAACCATAAACGAATCAATATCCCATTCATTTATTATTACAATTACTTGAGATAAATCCTTAATCATATAACTTTTTTTTTCTTTTTCTTAAAAATTCATTGTCCTGGCTTGATTACCAGCAACTGACAAAGCCATTCACTGTTATAATTGAACTGAACAAGTTGGCTCGTCTTTACTTTGTATGGATGAACCTTTTCTGATTGATCATAAAGTAAAAATATTTTAGAAACTTCAAGTTTATAAAAGTTACAATTTTGATAGAAAAAATTTCAGATTTGTATAGTATTCATAAAAATTTTCAAGTTTCGTAGTTATTTCCTCAAAAATTTATATTCTTCAAAATTAAAAACATAAAATAATTTAGAGGTGTTGTGAAAAACCAAAATTAAGTGATAAAACATTATTTTCCTAGAAATGTAAAAGTGTAGGTATAGTACATTTATAAGAAAATTTTCTTCTAAGAAACTATTTTTTTCAGAATTAGCTCATTGACAAGGAAAAATTATTTTCTCCCATGAAATATTTAACATGAAGGTTTATGGGCCAATTTTTTCTATGATTTGAAATGGTCCAAGCCACATTCTTTGGAATTTGGTATGCTTAAGGTTTTCCTGGTGTGCCTTGTCCCACTTAAGTACGAGGTCTCCAACTTGGAATGTTTTTGGGGAAACAAAATTTCCATCAAAATAATTTTTCACTATCTGTTGGTGTTGACCATGAGTTAATTTGAAATTTTCTCTTTCCTCTTCCATTTTAAGGATCTAAGACATTCTTAATTGTAGGGAAGAAGAAGGTACTTTGTCAATAAATTGAACTAGGGCTAATGAAGGAAGATCTAAATTTGATGGAATTACAACTTCTTTCCCATAAACTAGATTGAATGGAGAAGTTCCTATTTAGGCCTTCTGAGTAGTCATATATTGACATAGTGCAAATGTTAAAGACTTATGCCAATTTTTCTGGCTCTGATCAATAGTCCTTTTTATGATTCTTATGAGATTTTTATTTGTTGATTCTACTAAACCGTTCCCTTGGGGATAGTAGCTATAAGAGTATTTAAGATTAAAACCTCTTTTGAGAGAAAATTCAATCATACTATTTCCCAAAAAATAAGATTCATTATCAAACATAAGTGCATTGGGTAAGCCAAACTTAGCAATAATGAATTGATCAATAAATTCCATAATGGCTTCAGAGTTAGCTACCTTTTGTGGAACAAATTCCACCCACTTATTAAAATAATCTGTTGCAATGAGAATATATTTTTGTTGTATGGATTAGTTAGGAAAAATCTCACCTATGATATCCATTCCCCATTGCTCAGTGTTGATTGGATGAAAGGGTAAGGCCGGTTTTCTTTGTCTTCCAGTAGCAGTTTGGCATGTTTTTCATTGTCTCACATATGCATGAGCATCTTTAAACCGAGTGGGCCAGTAATATCCTGTATGAAGGATATTATGTGTGGTGGTATTCCTCCAAAATGTCCACCTGCAGGTCCATCATGGATTTCCTACAAAACCCTCAGTGCTTTAGATTTCTCGAGGCATCTTAGTAATATGGAGTCATAGTTTTTTCTAAAAAAATCATTGTCTATTATCTGATATTAACTAGCTTTCAATATTAATTCTCTTTTTATTTTTTAATTGAGTTCTATAGGAGAATATCCATTTTTCAAATAAAATATTAAATCAATATGATGTGATTAAGAGTCGTTCAGGCTTACCTCAAAAATGTGTACAGTGTTACCTAACTCTTGATCATCTGATATGTTGGATGCTCCTGATAGTAATATGTAGAGACCTTGCCCTCTAATGATTTTGGCTAGCCTTAATTCAATGTCATATTCCTGGAGAAATTACCAAATTTTCTCTCTTCTCTCCTAGTTCCTTTTAAATAAGTACTTTCCTTACTGCCAAAAATGGAAATATTACCTTGGTGTGTGTTTTAAGGAGAAATGGTATAAAGTGATTTAGATATTTGTAAAAAGCAAATGATTTTTTTCCACTTCTGAATAATTTAGTTCATCACCTTGAATATTTGAACTAAATAAAGAAATGGGTGCTTCAATCCTTTTATCATTAATTTGTTTTAACACAATAGCATAAGATGTTTCAGATGAAAAAGTATATAAACTAAAATGATTAGAAAAATATTGGGTAGTAAAATAATGAGCATTGGTGATGGCTTGCTTCATTAGATCAAAACCTTTTCTTTCATTATCTCCCCATTTTAAAAATGCATTTTTCTTAATCATTACTTGTAATGGTAAAACAATTTGAGAAAAAAATTGAACAATTCTCTTGACAAAATTTATCTGTCCTAAAAAGGATTACATGGATTTCTTGTTATGGGAATGAGAAAGTTCATAAATTGCATTTATCCTTTCTAGATCTATGTAAATTCCTTCTTTTGAGACAATAAATCCTAAAATTTTACCTCCACTTAAAGAAAAATAAGACTTTTTGGGATTTAAAGGAATTCCATATTTCAATTGGCGTTCAAGGATTTTTTTAATATCATGATAGTGGTTGCTTATTTTCTTGGGGTAAATGGTTATATCATCTAAATATACAACCACAGTTTTATTTATCAATCCTCTAAAATAAATGTCCTTTTCTCTTTGAAAATTTGCTCCTGAATTGATTATACCAAAGGGAATTTTCTGGTAGGCATAAGTGCCCCATTTAGTTATCAATTTAGTCTTTAATCTATCTTCAGGATGAACCCATACTTGATTGTAGCCTGAATATCCATCAAGGAAAGACATTAATTCAGAACCAACAACTGATTGAAAATTTTGTTCCATTGGTGGTAATGGGATTTTTTTTTAAAGCAAGCTTTGTTTAAGTTCCTAAAATAAATAAAAATATGAATATAGCCATTATTTTTCCTAACATGGACTAATTTTGAGACCGACTTCGAATGCCTAACAGGAAATATAATCTTGGCCTTAGGGGGTTTATTGAGTTCACTTTTGACTTGAATTTCAAGATCAGGTGAATTTTCCTTAACTTTTGTTGTATAGGATTTTCAGAGGATATCATTGGGATATTATGTTGAATGATGGAGGTATCATAATTTTTGATATCTTCGTATTTCCATGTGAAGACAATGTTGTATTTCTCCAGTAACTAAATGGAGGCAAATCTTTCATCAAGGGAAAGACCAAGTCCTAATTTAATGTTCTAAGGGTTAAGATCTGTTCCAATATTTACTATTTCAAAGCTCAAAGTTTAACTCTTCAGTTTAGAATTAGTAACCCTTTTGAATCTACCTTTGAGATTGTAGAGATCTCCAAGCTTAAGCACAGACTTAGGTATGAAATTTTCTTCAGGTTTTTGTTTCAATTTCCTTTCATGTTCATCTTCATCAATTAATTGGTCACCATATGACCCTTCTGATGTAATAAAAGTTATAACATCTTTGTCATCATTTAATACTCTCCAATTAGTGATATTATCAGGAACAAATGGGTGAAAAATCAACTCTATAGAAAATCTATCTGGACTATAATCTCTTGAAGGAATAAGTATGGGTGCTGCATTATCTAGAATTTCTACACTTGAATTATGAATTCTTGGAAAAAACAAGATATTGAATGCTAAAAAATGAGAGGTAAGACATTGTACTAATGACTGGTAATGTTTAAGATGACCAGAAATACAGCGTATGGTATTTCTTACCTGTTTGAAAATTATTCCATAATCACCATATACCTAGAGATATATGACACCAAGATCAATAGTTTTTTATAAGCCTTGGAATAGTGTCTCATATTCTATGGTGTTATTTGTGCATTCAAATTCAAGCCTGCATGCTAGCATTGTCTTTTCACCTTTCGGGTCGATTAATATACAACCAGCTCTTGCACCTTCACCAAATTTTGTTCCATCAAAGTATAATTTCCAGAATAAAGTGTTAATAAAAGGTTTATCTATGATATTTATACGCTTGGATGAGTCTGGCTGTGAGAAAATTTTGATCTAAGAATTAACTGTGTTGGTAAGAAATGGAGATTTATGAGCATTAAAATTCCCCAATAAATATTCAGCAGAGTGATTACCGAGAATGTTTTTAGTAAAAGCCATGGGTTCATTCTCATATTTGAATTTGGTTATTGATTATTTCATGTGTTTTTCACAGTCTACTCGGATTTGATTTGGATTACCATTATAGGGAAGCCACATATGAGACCAATTAGCGGAAAAATAACCATGAATATTTTCTAACCAGTCTCTACTTAGTATTAAAACGTAAAAGTTAGGAATATTAGAAACTAAAATAATGATTACTTGATGAAATTTTGAGTGCTAATCTGATAAGGATTGAATTCGTTTCTCCTAATACCTTAACCATTGTTCTATCTTATTGCACAATGTGTATTGCATACTTTTGAGGAGAAATGTTCAAATTTAAACAAACATAATATGGCATGATGTTTGAAGAGGCTCTAGAGTCAATTAGAAAATTATGCACATTTTCGTTTAATACCTGAAAATTTAAAAGGAAGGGAGGAGTATGTGAATCAAATCTGTCACCAATTAAAATAACATCACTTGCATAAATTATCTTAGGTGAATCACTAAGAGGTTTACCAACTTCTTTTGAAACTTTAGACGTAACAAGGGCAGGTATGGATGAAGCCGAGACTGCATTCAACACTTTGAGTAAAAATTTTTGTTGTTGTTTTATTTTTCTCAACTCATGTATGGAGATATTTTCCTTTATATTCTTCATATCTTCCACTATATTATATTTAATAGTATCGGAGACCACTAATGTCTTGGATGTAGATGGAAGAGGAGAAGAAGTTGGATTTTATTGAGGAGAAGGAGTTCCCTTTTTAATCACTTTGTCCTTAGCAACAGAGGATGAAGAATTTTATTTTTGAGGATACTGAGGAAGGTTAGTAGAATTTTTACTTCCAGTGTTAACTGGAAGTGCCTCATATTCATCTTCATTATCAGATGTTGGAATGATATAGTCCCATAGTCCATGAACTTTGATTAATTCATTTTCTTGAGAGTCTTCTACAGATGATATTGTTTCATCTTGATATTTTTCTTGATCTAATTTAGCATTTGAGATTACATTTGGAGGTTGGAAAGTTTGGTTTTTCTTAAAATATCTAAAATTTTTCTTCGAAGAAGACTCCACTACTTGTTTCTTTATCTCGGCCATAGAATTCGACATAGTTTTGAGAACCTTTTGTAATCCCTTAAGATCGTAAGGATATTTAGATGTTTTCTTGGGATCATCCTTAAATGAAACCTTCTTAATTTTTCTATCTTCTTGTGCAGTTTTCTTCTCTAAGTAAGGATTCTTTTTTCAACAGAAATAGCTTCTTTAATGTTCTCTACCAATGTAGCCGTATTGGCTCTATCTAAAAAAATAGAAATATTAGAAGGAAGAGAGGATATGTGGCATTATATTTGTACATCTATTGTAGGCTTAGATGTGGTGGGGATCTTATTGAGTAGCTTATTAAATTTGGAGTTGAAATCTTTGATCTTTTCTCATGTATTTTCTTTCAGATTGGAAATATCATTAATAACAGTAGCAGTAGTACGATCATCACCAAATTTAGTAAGGAATTATTTTTCAAAAATATCCCAGCTCGTAATAGTGCCTGATGGTAGTGAGAAATACCATGATCGAGTTGATCTTGAAAATTATAAGGAAATAATCTAACTACACAAACTTCTTCAGTGACATCATTAAGATTCATAGCAAGCATAAAATTACGAAGATGTTCTTCAGTAGGTAGACCATCATCTAGGTTATAATTAGGTAGCCATATTTCAGGATGCTTAGGTAAAGGATTAACATGACCTGGTAATTGAATAGCTCCAAGATTCTGCCAAGGTCTGGCTGCAATTGTATGAAGTGGAGGATTAGTTTTCTCTGAAGGAGGATTTGGAGTGGGGGAAGTAGTTCCAGTAGTGGTTGTTGGTATAGAAGAAACAACTATGGAACTAATACTACTTGAGGCAACAGTTGTAGACTGGGAAGAAGAAGGAATGTGAATTGATGAAGAAAATGTTTGAGAAGTTGTACAAGAAGGAGGAATACATGATGGTGTTTGAGGGGTAGAAAAATATTTAATCTCACTAGGAGATGATTGAGTTTTGAATATAGGAGATTTCCTACAATGAGAATGGAGAGGAAATTCAAAAGGGATTACTCCGAGATTTTCACTCTTAGAATGGGTTAATACACCAATGTCCTCAAATATTGAAGTAACACTTCCTTCTGAGGCTTAAGAAAGTACAGGTTTCTCAGTCGTAATTTAAATTTCTTCCAATTTCTTTATTAATGTCTATATTTCAGGTGATTATGGAGTATAATCTGAAGAGATTTCTTTATGAAAATAACTAGGAGATTTGGGGGGAGATTTAACAACTTATGATCTAAGAATAGGAGATCTTGAATCAAGAATAGAATTTGTAGGCTTGAAGGGAGAATGACCCTTCTGATGGTCTTTTATTTTTGGACAAATATTTGGTGTCATTCATAGTTAGATGTCCCTCCTTCTAGAGCCAAAAATGTTGAGGCCCTGAAAATCAGTGCAACACCATTAGGGAAACCACCTAGTCGGGGACTTAAAAACCATCCCTTTTCCATTTATAATGGTGGCTCTGAATAGATTTATGGGACCAGTTTCCCAGTGAAATATAATTGGGTGAATGGATGGATTTATAACTGTATGTAACTTGGTAGATGGAAATAATAGCAAGCTTGCAGCAAATAATATATCTATCTATTATGTATCCCGAGATGAAATAAATTCTCTGTAAAATTTATAAAATTGATCTTTCAGTGGATGCAAATGAAGATCATACAAACACTTAGATATATGAAAAACGATTTGAAGTAGTTCATTTAATTAAATAGTTAATTAAATAAATTTCATAAATCTTATATCACAACTATTAAATGCCTATATTGAATATGTATCGAAATATAATGGTCTAACAAGTTCAAAAGTGAGTTAATGCCAAACTGTATTGAAATAGATACATGAAACAAAACATCATTAGATAAATAACCATTTCTCATTTGCAAAAAAATATAACGCATAGGATAAAAGTACCATGTATATGTTCACTCTGCTCATTTGAGAAAAAGTACTTGGTCCACCCCTTTCTATTCATAAAACTTCAAGAGTACAAAAGTGAAACTTTTGTAAAGTCTTCCTTTCAAAATTTCAAGACCCCTTCTTCAAATACATGAAGGCCTTTATATATATAAATAAATAAGTCTTAAAATAGTTATTACAATAAAAGCTGAGGAGGTTTAAAACAACCCTCCTTAAACTAAGTGAAAATTAAAGAGAAACAAAATGTAAAGGGGTGACTTTATTGATGATTGTCTTGTTGTCTCATCAGCCATGTGTTCCTTCAGTTGAAGGATATTAAGCATATGCTTAACCTCGGGAGGATGGCCTGGTTTGGTGTGCAGTTTTCCAGTGAAAACAACATCAGAAAGTGGAGGCAGCATGTAGGAGGTGTTTAGTCAATTTTATGTCTAAAATTGCTATCATGAATTATCAACCAAGCTTCGTAATTTGATGAAGTGTGGTGCACTATACATGCTTAGGTAACCTTGTTTCTTACTTCTTTATGTACGTTTTATGTTGTTTTTGGAATTTTGTATCTTATGTTTAAAATTGGTCTAAGAAATGAAATCTTTAAATGCTAGTGAATAATCAAATCTAAATGAATTTTAATGATGAAAACTAATTCTTAAAGAAGGAAGAAAAGGAAATGTTGTTTTTATTCTAAGAAAATAAATTTAATTACAAACTATTTTTAATGAAATATGAAATTTAAAAGAAAGAAGAAAATGAAATGTTCATTAACTAATCTAAATTTCATAAAAATAAATCAAACTTTGAATGATGTTAGTAGGCTGGAAAAACATCTACGAAAAAATTATAACTAGTTTAAAACATAGGACTATTCTAAATCTAATTGCATTCAAATGACAAGATGAAATCATTTCCTATCTTATCCATTGAAAGCTTTAGTCTTATGAAAATAGAGCATTTGTTCTATTTAAAAAAAAACACAACGCTAATCTAACTTTTTCCTAGCTTAATCTTATTATGTTCCATGGATTGAAAGCATAAATCTTATTACTAAGAATTTAAAGGACAATTTTGATTGAAATAAAAAACAAGTACAAAGCATGTTTAAAGAAAACTACAATTTTTTTATGACCGAATACCCAAATATGATCCAATTGGAAAATGACAGAGCCACTTTCTTGAGATGACTTAGCGAACACAATATTACACAGGTAATAGGAAACAATATTACATAGCTAATAGGAAACTAATTTAAGAAAGCATTCATGAAACTAATCTATAAAAAAGTAATCAGATTAAACTATGAATTTACAGGAGTCCAACTATGAAAACAATATGAATTTAACTATGAATTGACAGGAATAAAAATAATGAATCAACAGGAAATTAAATGACGGAAATCAAACTACAAAATAATTAAAAACCTCATTTCCAGGATGGGGACCCCTGAAACAGAATGAGTTGAAAATCTAATAGACTATGTGTGCATCAAAGGATCTAGAACTAGTCTTATTATTATCAAAACAGAGTTTCAAAAACATACACTGAATTATCACAAAATTAACACTATGTCCCGGTTTCAAAAGATCAGTATTTATACAAGTTTCAGATTTAACTGTTTGAGAAATTTATACCTATAGATAACAAATAGAACTGAAATTATAATTCTGGATAGAAGAAAATTATTTAATTTCCTTCTCTCAATTTTCTACATTAGATCAAATCGAGAGTATTTCTTTCACAGATCTTGTTTTAACCGATATTGACTGCGAGCATCGGCATGGTTTCTCTTTGAATTCGAATAGGTGGATGGGATACAATCCATGTGTGGATCATTCCAGAGATACCCATATGACTTGATTCCTTATTTGCTTATCAAAACCTATCAAACCATAACAATAGCTGCAGAAACAACGGTTAGCCGCATAATTGCACACATTTTGTAGCTAATTACATAAATTCATCTAAATAATAATAAACATTATAATATAAGGTAGAGATTAGTTAAATCCCTTCTATGATGTGGAATATGTCAATTATCATTGATTGGAGTCATGATTTTGTGAAAAAGGAAGGAATAAATGATGAAAAAGTGTGTCAAAATAAGAATAATATTGGGGTTCAACGTACCCCCACTAAGAGACCATTGCATGTACTCATGCAATTTCAAAAATTGTGAGCCTTCTCCTCCTATTGCATTTGTTATAATACCTCTTCCAATACATGCAAATTCCTCTTCTTTCCTTTCCTCGAAGTGATTTCCATTCTAGGTTTTCCCATAAGGAGTTTGTACTTTAGGCTGATGATTTTCCTATTCAGAGATTTGTTATTTTTATTTAGCTTCTTATTATTTTTATACCACAACCCAAAATGTAAGATAGTGTTATAACTGATGACATTATCCAAGTGATTTTGTCCTTTCAAGGTTTCATTTTCCTGTTTAATGTACCTATTCAGTATCTCCAGCTCATAAATTTCTTTCTTAAGGGTGCTTACCAGAGGTTCTTCTGGAATAATAAGCTACACTTCCACACTTTGATTTTCTTCTTCATGTATTTTCTCCAATGACTCAATATATTCATATATCTCCTGTTGTCCTGGGTCAATTTCTAGGATTTCCTTCTTGGACTATGTACATGACTATGTATAGGAGAGTGCATAGGACTGTGTGCAAGAGAGAGAGTGATGGGTGATGGCACTCAGGGTTCTTCATCTAAAATAACAAATTCTGCCTCTTGTGATGGTGTCTTCTTCAAGGGTTTACAAATTATAGATTCTCCTTGGTTGTGGACGGTTTAAATCTTCTAAACTTGTAACTTTTCCCCTTTTCTCTACATTGCCTCTCTTCTCTACTCCACTTTGTTTCTTATTTTTCATTAACTCTGCAATGGTGAGTTCTTTTTCTTATTTCTATGGTTGAGGTGAGGATTTCTTCTCAATGCATGTATCAACCTTTCTCCTTCTACTTTTTCTAGTTTTTTTATCCTTAGGTTATTCTGGTGCCTCGTCTTGAAAGTGATTTCTGATTAGGAAGCTTTCCCAAGAGTCTCCTACACTTTTTAGATGGAATTCAATAAGTGTATTTATTAGTCCATGATGGTGCATGGTATTGTCTATGAATTGGACTCTTTTCTGGAAATTTTATGATATTTTCTTTAGACTGTTCAACAAGAAGTATGGGAGGTTTATTTCTCCATCCTCCAAAAATTTCGTTAACAATCGAGCATGATAAACAAACATACAATCAAATCTTCCCTCAAAAGTAACAAGCTTTTATAAAATTAAAAGCATATTTCTCCATTTTTTTTTGAGTGCTGAACTCATAATTCCTTTCTCGTAAACAATAGTGTTCATAACTGTATTCTTCAGAAAAAAAATTCCCATTCTTCACAGTGAATTTCCTTTTTCTTAAACCATATCTTTCCAGTTCTTGGGAGTTTTGTAGCTTTGGCCACAAAGGCTTCTGTCACTAAGAATTTTATATATCCAATTTCGATATTTGTCCCATCGAAATAGCTTGCAAAGGACTTGGTGACCTCCTTATGAAACCCATCAAACTTCTCTATAAATTGGAGAAATTGCACCTTCATTAGTATTTCCTTTACCCTAGGATAACCCTCCATGAATTTTTCTCCCACAATTTCAATTCTCACTATCGGACCCATGTCTTTGTCATGAGGAGTTTCACCTTCAGAACTCTTCTTCTTTGATCCAGTGAATTAAGGTTGTGTCTCTGGGTTAAGGATGTCGATAGTTTGTGGAGAAGTACAAGTGAAATAGATATTCGGCAAGGGTTTAGGAATGTGGATGTGTGGGTTACGGAAGTAAGATATGGTTGTTAATCATTTAAGGAGAAAATTGATTTGGATTATTATGAGATATGATATGGATGCTATGGTCGGATTATGAAATTGTGATGTGAATCCAAATACAATAAATTATAATGATGACATATTGAGGCAGCATATGATCATATAAATTATATATACTAATGTTTTTGGTCTTATTATTTTAAAAAAAATATTGTAACATACCTTGGAACTAACGTTTGTTGTTGTTCTCTTTATGTTGATTCTTCAGGTATCCTTTCAGCATGATCTTCAATGGAGTCCTAAATTGATTCTGTTTAGTATGTTTCTTTAGTAAGCTGTAAAAAAATGTAACAAAGCTGCAGAATGTGATGACAGCTGCAGAATCTCCTGAAAGCTGTAGAATGTGATGACAGTTGCAGAATCTACTGAGAGCTCTATAATTGTAGCAATTCTATAGCTACTTCTTTTATTGCTTTAGAGAAAGAAAGGGAACAAATAATTTGAGATTTTAGGATGGGAGAAAATACAAGATGTCAAAACTCTGATTTTCATCTTGTATTTTCTGTATAAGGATGCCTATCATTGATTGGTTTTCATACTTATACAATTTTTTTTGAATAATATATGAAAATAAAAAGAAGACTAAGTTGGGGAAGAAGAAGGATTCTTCTTCACCAACTTCATATCAGTATCGTTTGGAAATTTTTGGCTAAATTACTCCTTTGTAATTGGCTTATGATAGACTTGTAATCAATTTCGATTCACAAGAAGAGGTACCTTTTCTTCATCAATTTTCCTTATCCGAACTGCTCCATTGTCAAAGAATTTTTTGATCTCATAAGGCCCAAACCAATGAGTCTGAAATTTTCTTTGGAAGCCTTTGAAATTTGAATTGAAAAAAAGTGCCCAATCTCCTGCTTGAAACTTTATTTCCTTTATGTACTTATCATTCCATTTGGACCTTTGTTGTTGGATTAGACTAGTTCTTTGAACTGCATCTTGCGTGATCTCATCAAGCTCATTAAGTTGCTCCATTCTATGTTTTTGGGCTTCTAATAACTTAAGTCCCAATTTGAATATTATATTGAAGGTTTTGAGATGAAATTATATAGGAAATATGACTTTCTTCCCATAAACAAGTTCATAGGGAGTATGTCCTATTGCATTCCTCCATGTAGTCTGGTAGGCCCATAAGGCTTTAGGAAGCCTATCTTCCCCAATCCTTCCTATGTAGATGTAAAATATTTGGGAGGATTGCCTTGATCACTTTATTGGTGGACTCCACTTGACCATTTGCTTGTGGATGATATGGAGTGTACTTTCTAGGTTTAACCTTGTATTCATCCATAATATTTTGCACCACCTTAGATGTAAGCTGAGATCCATGATCTGTCACAATTCCCATGGGACACCAAAATGAGTGAAAATATCCTCAAAGAGAAATGAAACTACAACATTTTCATTAGCAAGAGAAAGTGCTTTAGCCTCTACCCATTTAGTGACATATTCAGTGCAACCTAGAATGTACCTATTTTTTCTTGATGGTGGATTGATTGGTCCAAAAAAATCCAGGGCACATTTTCAAATGGTTCGATGAGTACTTGAGGTTGCAAGGGCAATTAATCTGTAGGAACAGGTTTCCCCATTCTTTGACAATTGTCACACCTTTTGACATACTCTTTGGCATCTTTAAAGATGGATGTCCAATAATATCCTAAATGAAGGATTTTATAGGTAGACCTCCTATCAGCAATGTGTCTACCATATGGTTCACCGTGGCATGCCTTCATAATTTCAGGCATTTCATCTTCTCGAACACACCTTTTGATGATGAGATATGGACCTATTTTAAACAATTCATCACTAACCCATGAGTATAATGCACTTGTTTGAATAATTCTTATTTTCTCTCTAGGAAACAAGTATGTTGGTAATTTTCATGTAGCTAAATAGTTATCAATAGCTGCAAAAAATGGATATTTAGTAGATATTGCAAAGAGATATTCATCAGGAAAATTATCCTCTACTGGAGTATCATTATTGTTATTTTTAATTCTATAAAAGAAATCAGCAACTATGTTTTGCTTTCCAGGTCAGTCTAGAATGGTGATGTTAAATTCTTGCAGGAGTAATAACCATCTTGTGATTCTACTATTATTAATAGATTTATTCATTAAATACCTAATTTCATAATGGTCTGTGTGAATAAATATTTCATAGATGGTGAAGTAGTGTCTAAATTTGTTAATAGCATGGAAAATAGCTAGAATATTTTTAAGGTAGAGTGTAATTTAACTCAGCAGGAGTCAAATTTTTACTTATATAATAGATAGCATAGGGGATCAAATATTTTTTTCCTAGTACTGATCCCAGAGCTGTATCTGAAGCATCTGTTGAAATGTGAAAATATATTTTCCAATTTGGACCTCTTAATATGGGTGCTTCAAAAAAAAAAACTTTTAAAGTTTCAAATGCCAATTGGTAATCAAGATTTCCGCTAATTTCACAATATTAGGTAAGCAGTTTGAAGACTGGTAATGCTATTTTGGTGAATTTTTCTATAAATATTCTATAGTACCCTATAAATCCTATAAAACTTCTATCATCCTTTTGACAACTTGGAATTGATAATTTGGAGATGACTTCAACTTTAGATGAGTCTACTTTAATTCCATCCCCTGAAATGTGATGTCCTAAATCAATTCCTTCAGTAAACATCATAAATCATTTTTCATGACTTAATGAAAGATTTGTTTCTTTAAATATTTTAAGAACCTTTTCCAAGTTTTCAAGAGCCTCTTCAAATGAATTTCCATAAACTATAAAATCATCCATATATACTTCGACACAATCATGTATTAGATCAGAGAAAATTCCTAATGATACCCTCTGGAATGTTTCAGGTGCATTGCACAATCCAAAAGGAAGTACTCAGTAAGCATATGTTCCAAGTGGAGAGATGAATTTAGTTTTGTCTTGGTCTTCAGGTGCTACTTGAATTTGATTGTAACCACTAAAACCATCCAAAAATGAGAAATACTTATTTCCAACTAATGTATCCAATACTTGATCTATGAAAGGAAATGGGAAATAATATTTTAGAGTAGCCTTATTCAACTCTCTATAATCAATTCATACCCTCCATTTACCATTATTTTTAGTTACAATCACCAAGGGAGAAACCCATTAATTGTATGAAATTGGATAGATGAAGTTTACATTCAACAATTTTTGAAATTCTTCTTTCACAATTTCCCTAAGATTTGGGTTCATCCTTCTTTGAGGTTGTCTGATAGGCCTAGAGTTTTCCTCAATGTAAATATGATGTATACAATTCTCAAGATTAATTCCTTTCATGTTAGTGTACTCCCATGCAAATGTAGAAGAATTTTTTTGTAATGTTTTGATTAACTCTTCTTTATGTTTAAAGATTTCCCTGGAAATATTTCAACTGTAGAGTTAAAAAATTCTTTCACAGAATATAAAGACATATTTCTAGATGATAAGTATTCAATATTTCATTGTTATTTAAAACTTTAATCATATTCACATTGTGAGGATGTTCCAAAGTGTTCTATTGAATTTAATATTTGACTTTCTTCACTAATATGAGAAATAGTAAAGAGAGGTTGTATCTCATTGTCATCATCCATCCATTCTTCATCTCCTATTTTTGTGATTTTTTTTGCTGGAGGATATAGAGTGAATTTCTTTGTTGAGTTGCCATCAGAAATAAACATATCACCGGACCTACAACTAATGAAATCATCAACTGTAGCTAACCAAGGTCTTCCTAAAAGTAATGGATGTCCTCCTAGGTTTTTCTTGGGAGTTAGGATCATGAAGTCAACTGGATATTCCCAATAGTCTAAGTACACATGTATGTCTTTTAATACACCATTTGGCCTGATTACTAATATTTTTGCTAATTGCAATAATGTTGGTGTATACTAAAGGTTTGGAATCCTAAGTTGTTCCATAGTTTGTTTTCTGATGATGTTGATGGCTTCTCCTAAGTCAATTAATGTATTTGGAATCTCAATGACATTGATATGTGTTTTTACAATTGGACTTCCTGGGTCCAAATATTTTTGTATGGCTATTTTCCCATCATAATGTCAGTAATTTTTCCTACTAACTGAATCGTTTTTGTTTCTTTTGTTTTTCTTCCTGATTTTTTTATTCTCAACTCTCTTACTGTTTTGGCTAAAATAGGAATCTCTTTAATGGCCTGTAACAAAGGAATTTTGATACATACATTTTTCAGTTAATCTAGAAAACCATAATTAGGCAACAAAAATTGTTTTTCTATCCCTCTATCGATTTGTAATCTTTCAGGAAAAGGAGGGTTAGAAAAAGATACTCAAGGTTGCTCTATTATAGGAGTTGACTTTATTGGATATTTTTGTTTTTCATTTTCAGAATTTTGGTTCTGCTAAAGAGATGTCCCTTCTTTAGAAATAATATTTTGTTGTAGAGAAATTTCTTCATCAAAATCATATTTTTCTTGAATAACAACAAAAGGCTTTTCCCTTTTGAATATTCTACCAGATCTACGTTGGAGATTATTGAGATTTAGTGGGTTAATCATGTAAGATGGAATTTTTTTTCCTTCTATGTTATAAGCATTTTGAGAATTTTTGTTATTTGGGTTTGGTAATGGCTGGGCAGGTAGTTGATTTTTTCTTTGTGGAAATGGTAATGATAATTGTGGCTTCTGATTTTGGATTTGGGGTGGTTGATTTTCTTGTGGAAAATTTTGGGGTAGATAGTTTGGATAGGATTGTGTGTCTTCCATAAGGATTTTGCATCCCTTGTGTCCAATTTTGAGACTGGGACCAAGGTTGCTTCCATGATGAATTCCAATTGTTTGGTGGGGGCTGATTATACATTTGGTTATTAAAACCTTGAGTTTTTTGCCCCTGCCATGGTCTTCCAGAGACAAAACAAAGAGTATCTATTGGACATGGAGTTACTTATTCTTGAAAGACAGCCTTAAGACCTGGTATAGAGGGACATTTTTTTGTTTCATGATTTTATGCACAAATAACACAGGTTTATATAACTTTTACATCAATAGGAAATTATCTTAAAGCATGTTTATTGCTGCATTTAGGATAGAAAATAGTTAAGGCATCAGTTTCAACTTTCTGTTTATTTTGTAATTTCAGGGTGTCTATTTTTTCACTGAGACTCCCTAAGATATTTGTTTTAAATTCATCAGGAATATTTCCAATTTAAGTCCTACTCACTGTTCCATTTGCATATTTATTTATTCTAGAGAGAAGTGGATCTCTTGTATTGTTCCAAGTTTTTTATTTTCCTCTTGAGAGATGAATGCAAAATTCGGCAGTTTCAGGTAATGGTATTGAGAGATATCTCCTTTTCCCATCATGTTAAGGATATCTATCCATTCATATCTAATGGCTTTCAATAAGAGATATTTTAAAGTATCTTGATCTAGATGTTCCATCTTAGATCTCTTGATATTATAATTGAATCTCTCAATTAAATATTTTAAGTTCTCATCCTCTCTACATCATTTTAAATAATTCATCCTTCCTATTAATAGATGTGCAATATTCCAGATATGTTTGAAAAAATGCACTTTTCATCCCATCCCATGTCCTAATAGATTGTGTTATTAAACCCATGAACCATTTTAAAGATCCACCCTTGAGTGTTGCAGGGAATAGCTTCAATTTTTTTAGAGTCTTGTAATTAGTCATAAGATCTACATAAGACTTCAAATTCAAATCAAACATTTTCAGCATCCTCAGTCCTTAATCCATGGAAATTGGAAAGGATAGAAGGTGAAATGTTTTTCATTCTAAAATTTGTATCCTCATCAACTATAGGAAATCCAACAGATTTAGGATCTCATGTGCCTCTACCTCTTCCTCCATATCTTCCTCCACTTCATCCTCTACCTCTTCCTCCTCCTCTTAAGGTATCTCCATTCAAAACTTCTCCTCCTCCTTCTTCTTTTGCCATTGTAGATTCCTCAGAGCTAATGTAAGGTTATAACTGTAGAGTTATTTGTTCTTCCTCTAGTTCTTCTATAAATCAGATATTGAAGAAAGTTTCTTCTTCTTCCTCCTCACTAGGGATTTCTAACTCTTGAGCTAGAATATGTTCTCTTGTAGAGGTAAAAAATATTACTCCTTCTGTTGGAGATCTAGGACCTTTTCCTTCTAAGACTACCTTAGTAGATGAATTTGGAGAATTGATCCAAATTTATGCAGGAATGCAATGGAATACACAAATAACCACAAACATAGAAATACAACAGAAATAAGGCTTCATTTCATTAAATATCAAATCACAGAAATATGCTTACAAACATGATGGAAATAAAATAGCTAGGGTGCTGGTAGTGAATCTTTGAGAAGAGATGTGGCGGCTACAGACCTTTGAACTGTGTTCCAAAGAGGCTCGAGGGCCTATTTATTATGGAGAAACAATGGAGAACTCTAAACGTCCAAAAACCTAACCCTAAGAGATGAAGCACCAAAACTATGGGCCCCGTTTGGGTAAATTGGTGTTTCAACTTCCTGAGGATGTAACTTTGGCATACTATCTCCGTTTGGAGCTTCAAAATAGCTACGAAAGTTTAGGACCTAAAAAAATGCTAAAAATAGTAATTTGTGAAAAACCTGAAAGAGACAATGGTGGGGCCCCAAGTGGAATAGATGGGTGGCCACCAATATCCACCTGGATCTTTCCTCCCCCCTTAGGAAGCAATGGTCCCCATTGCGTTGAGTTGCTCCATGAGATGAGGAAAATTTTGTTGAGCTTGGTCCCAGGTGAACCACTTGCCTTGGTGCAGGAGTTGGCCAACTTTGACAACCCGATATAGTTGGATCTTCTGTCGGTGAATGTTCTTGATTTGCATGTCCATGATGCAATCCATGGTGGCATATTCCATGTAGTCTCGATTTAACTCTTTTGGTGTGAGTTCTTCTGCAATGTCAGAGGTTTCCAATTGAGGTCAAAAGTGGGGACGAAGGCGGTCTGCATTGAATACTGGTTGCAGACCAAGGAATGGTGGAATAATAAGCTCGAAGGCATTGTTCCCTACAGCCTTGGTGATGGTGTGCAGTCCATATTGGAGCGGGCGAATCTTGCGGTGGGGTCCGGTGAGGTGCTCCTTCTAAAAATGTAGCCACACTTTTTCGCCCACTTGGAAATTGTGTGGCACTCGATGTTGATCATGTTGTTGCTTGTGCTTAGCATTGGCTCTGTCCAATATGTCATGAACCTATTGGTGGATGTGCTGAATGTGCTCAATGAAGTTTTTTTCTTGCTTCAGGCTGGACATGATCTGAATCGGCCTCAGTAGCTGCAAATGGCATGGCTACATCAATGGGACATAGTGGCCGGAATCCCAATCCCACCTGAAAAGGGTTGTGGCCGGTTGAGCTGTGGAGAGCCCGGTTATAACTGTGTTGTACAGAGGGAAGGCTCTCATCCCATGTGCATGGATGCTTTGAATTGTACATGCGCAGAATGTGTACAATCATCCTATTGATGACCTATGTCTGGCCATCAATTTGGGGATGGAAAGTTGTGGACTTGGTGAGCTTAGTGTCCAACATTGACTAGAGGCTGGACCAAAATGTGCTGAGAAACTTGCTGTCGCGATCTGATATGATATACTATGGGATCCCAAAGTGCACCCACACTCGTCCAAAGAAGAGTTTAGAAGTGGCTTCTGTTGTGATATTCTTCTTGCAGGCTGCCATAATGGCCATATTTGAGAATATGTCGATGACCATGAAAACACAATCGTTTCCATGCTCAGTATAAGGAATGATTGACATGTAATCCATGGATATGGATTCCCAAGGTCGACTAGGGGTAGGTAGCAGAGTATGGAGCCCTTGCTTCTTGATGGTCGGTTTAGCAATGGCGCAAGCAGTGCAGGATCTGATGTACTTCCTGACATCCTGTCGAAGGTTCGGCCAATAGAAATACTTTTGCAGTACTTCCACTGTTTTCTTGACCCAAAAATTCCCAGCGACTCAACTATAGTGCACTTCCCATATCATCTTGGCACGCTCACTTGAAGGAACAAAAAGGTGTCCTGGGTGACATAATAGTGCATCTTGGAGGTGGAAATTTGGAACTTGCATAGCCCCCAAGATTGCCTTGTATGTGTAGTTGAATTCTGGATCACTCTTGTAGAGAAGCGGCCAATCAAAAGTCTTATGCCCACAAGAGTTGAGAACGATGTTTATGGCCACGATCGATGGTCAGCTAAGGCAATCTGCAACATTATTGGTGCTACCCTTCTTATACTTGATGTTCAAATGAAATTGTTACACATATATGGACAACTTCCAATGGCGATCATTTTACAACTTCCCTTGTGTTTGTATGAACTGCAGGGATTAGTGGTCTGTGTGGATGATTGTCTCCTTCCCCAAAATGTAATTCTTCCATTGTCAACAAGCCTGCATAATGGAATACATTTCTTTGTCAAAAGTGGGATACTTTCGAACTGTGTCGAACAATGTATCACTGTGATATGCGAATGGATGCCCCTGTTGAGTAAGAACTACTCTAATAGCATAGTCAGAGGCATCTGTCTCAATCTCAAATGGTTGTTGCAATTCTGGTAATGTGAGCACTAGGGTAGAATAGAGGTGATGTTTCAATTATACAAATGCCTTCTATTGAGATTCCGACCAACATAATTTTTCTTTCGCTCCTCCCTTGGTGACTTGACTCAAGGGCCAAGTGATATGATAGAATCCCAACACGAACCTATGGTAGAAATTAGCAAGACCCAGAAAGTTGTGAAGCTCTGTTAGGGTGGCTAGGGCTGGCCAATCTCGAATGATTTGAATCTTGGTTGGATCCACATGCACCCCCCTTTCGTCAATAATGTATCCCAGATATTGAACCTGGGTCATGCAAAAAGTGCACCTCTCCAAATTGGCACACAACTTGTGTTGCTGCAATGTTTGGAGGACTTCTCGGATGTGGTGGAGGTGCTCTTCCCAAGTCTGGCTGAAGATCAGAATGTCATCCAAGCATACCACTACAAATGAGTTGGTGAATGGATGCAAGATGTCATCCATCAACCTCATGAAGGTTGCGGGAGCATTTGTCAATCCAAAAGGCATGGCGAGCTATTCTAAAAGGCCCTCCTTGGCTTTGAAGGCAATCTTCCACACATCAGAGGGTTTGATTGGTACCTGGTGATACCCAGACTTCAATTCGATCTTGCTGAAATATTTTTCCCCTTTGAGTTGGTCCAGAAGGTCATCAATCTATGGGATCGGGTACCTATTCCAGACAATGATCTTGTTCAACGCCCGATAATCAATACTGAGTCTCCAAGTCCCATCCTTCTTCTGTAACAACACGATCGAGCTCCCATAGGGTGATGAACTTGGCCAGATGTGACCTTTCTATAGCAGCTCTTGAATCTGCCTCTTGATTTCATCATTCTCCATAACATAGTGCCTATAGATCGATCCATTGGGTAGTGACACACCTGGGGTTAGGTTAATGGGGTTCTTGACCCAACAGTGTAGATGCACCCTGTGGGTGAGGTGAAGATGTCCCCATGCTCCTTCACAACCTTTTCCATTTGTTTTTGTCGTGTAGAGGAGCCATGTATGGAGGTCATGGCCACAGTCTTTGTCTTGCCCTGGGGGTGGATCATCAGGAAAACAAATTTCCTGGTTTGGGAAATGAGCTTACTACATTGTTTTGCAGTAACCAAAGAGGTAGTGGGAGGCGGTGGTACCTCTGGTATCCTGTACAATTTATTTCCCAAATTAAAAATAACATCGCGAGGCCGAGACTCACACACAGCATGTTGCTTCCACAAGTATGGTTGGCCTAATAATACATCAGAAACATCAATAGGAGAAATGTCACACAATACCTCATCTGTGAAGGGCTTGATTCTATAGGGAAGGCGACACTGCTGGCTGATGCGGAGATCTCGTCCTTGGTTAAGCCACCCAATGGTGTATGGTTGTGGGTGCGTTGTGGTCGGAAAGCCCAACTGCTTCACGACATCTGCTGAAATGAAGTTTTGTTGGCTCCCATTATCGAAAATGAACCATAGCAGGGAACCCTTTACCCACATCTAGGAGTGGAAGAGACGCTCTGCATCCTCTAGATCTTCTGGTTCCTCCTTCCTGATCTTCGTAGTGGCAACAGTGGTGTTGGGCTCCGCATCAATGATCTGCTTCCCTTTTTCATTCACCTTTTCAGGTTTGGATTCAGAGTCAGAGCATGCATCTGATTCAGAATCCCTCATCTTGGCCACCAGTGACTGCTTGGCCTGACACTCACTTGTGTTGTGAGTGGAGCTCATATGGAACTCACACCACTTTCCCATGTCCTTATTTGGCTTCGTGGTGTTGTTCCTTGCTTGTGTCTTTGTCAGGTTGTCTTGGGCTGCCATGCCTTGGATTTGTCGTTTGTTCTGCAGTTTGGGGGCACATTTCCCTTGCTTTTGATTCACAGATCCAAAGTCTCGCTTCTTCTGTTTGAATTTCTGCTCAACTTTGGCAGCATACTAGTATGTCGTACTAAGCGAGGAGATGTCGAGGAACTCCATTTCCTCCTAAATGAATTTGTGCAGACAACCACGATATTTTGTCACCAAATTTTTCTCTGAACCTTTGATACCCAACTTTGTGCGTAGGGTATGGAACAGATTCGTTAGCTCATGCACATCTTGATCCCTTTGTTGCTGTAGCATGGTCCATTGTATGTACTTTTCCTCATAGCTCCCCACGAGATAGTATTGTTCCTTGATGGCATCTCGGAAAGAGTTCCAAGTGGGTATGACTGAGAACAGATAGGGTTCTATCTCGCCCTTTTTCTCACAGTAGGTTTCCCACCAGTCCTTGACATGGGGGGTAGCTTTGAGGAGTGCAAAAATAATCTTCTCCTGGTCGAAAAGGTCATGAACCGAGAAATATCCTTCTAATATATTCAACCATATATCTATGGCATCTACATCTATTTGACCCTCAAATATGGGAATGTCAAAGTTTACTTGTACCTTAAAGGGAGTCGCGCCTCCAGAGTGGTTGCTAGATGCATATGCGCCACCGGTGGGCAATCATTGAAGAATCTGGGAAAAGTTATCCATCATCGCGTTCCTTTGTTTTTCGAGGGCCTCCTTGAGAAATATTTTGATAGGATCTCCTACTCCCTCATCTTTCTTTTCGTCCCCCATGGGCGTCTGTCAGGGTTTGCGAGGCTGATCTTGCAAAGGTTCCACTAGATCAAGCCCTAACTCCTTATACCCGACCTCGTTGGGGACATGCAAAGAAGGATCGATAAAAAGCAAACCGCTCTGATACCACTGATCTAGATTTATGCAAGAATGCAACAGAATACAGAAATAACCATAAACATATAAATACAGTGAAAATAAGGGTTCATTTCATTAATATCAAATAACAGAAATATGCTTACAAACATGATGGAAATAAAATAGCTAGGGTGCTGGTAGAGAATCTCTGAGAAGAGATGTGGTAGCTAGAGACCTCTGAACTATGCTCCAATGAGGCTCAAGGGCCTATTTATTATGGAGAAACAATGGAGAACTCTAAACGTCCAAAAACCTAACCGTAGGAGATGAAGCGCCAAAACTATGGGCCCCGTTTGGGTAAATTGGTGTTTCAACTTCCCGGAGACGTAACTTCGACATACTATCTTTAGTTGGGGCTTCAAAATGGCTCCAGAAGTTTAGGACCCGAAAAACTGCTAAAAATAGTAGGTTGTGAAAAAACTGAAAGAGAGAATGGTGGGGCCCCAAGTGGAATAGGCGGGTGGCCACCAATATCCACCTGGATCAAGAATCTCCTGGTTGGATTTATGATCTTAAGACTTCAGGAAGTCTATGTCTTGAGGTGAAAAATGGAATATGAGTTTGAGATGGTGGTGTGGTACTACGTGGTCTTGGTGGGGTGAGTGGTGTTGTTGGAATCAAACTTCTACCTCTACCTATGAATCTACCACTACAGTCTCTTTCTCTACGCATGTCATTTTATTTTTAATGTAAGAAATAAGGCTTCCTAATTACACTTCCCCAACAACGGTGCCAAAATGTTTAGTAAATTTGATGTCTCAAATTTCTATCCTGAATTATCAACTGAGGTTAGTAATTTGATGAAGTGTTGTGCACTATATATGCTTAGGTAACCTTGTTTTCTTACTTCGTTGTGTATGTTTTATGTTGTTTTGGGAGTTTTGTATCTTATGTATAAAATTGGTCTATGAAATGAAATATTTAAATGCTAGTGAGTAATCAAATCTAAATGAATTTCAATGATGAAGACTAATTCTTAAAGAAGGGAGAAAAGGAAATTTTGTTTTTATTCTAAGAAACGAAATTGAATTACAAACTATTTTTAATGAAATATGAAATCTAGAAAAAGGAAGAGAAGGAAATGTTCATTAACTAATCTAAATTGCATAAAAATAAATCAAACTTTGAATGATGTTAGTAGGCTGGCAAAACATCTATGAAAAATATCTAAGTAGTTTAAAACAGAGCACTATTCTAAATGCATTCATATCCTATCTTATCCATTGAAAGCTTTAGTCCTATGAAAACATAGAATTTGTTCTATTTAAAAAAAACACACAACTCTAATATAACTCTATCCTAACTTAATCTAATTGTGTCCCATGGATTGAAAGCATAAATCCTATTACTAAGAATTTAAATGGTAGTGTTGATTAAAATAAAAAACAAGTGCAAAACATGCTTAAAGAATACTATAATTGTTGTATGACCGAATACCCAAATCTGATCCAACAGGAAAATGACAGAGCCACTTTCTTGAGATGACTTATCAAGGACAATATTACAAAGCTAATTGGAAACTATTTTAAGAAAGAATTCATGAAACTAATCTATAAAACAGTAAGCAGATTAAACTATGAATTGACAGGAATCTAACTATGAAAACAATACGAATTTAACTATGAATTGACAAGGAAAAAAATAATGAATCAACAGGAAATTAAATAACATAAATCAAACTACAAAAAAATTAAAAACCTCCTTTTCGTGCAAGGGCCGTCTGCAACAGAATGAGTCAAAAATATAACAGACTATGCATGCATCAAATGATCTAGAATTGCTCTTCTTATTATCAAAATAGAGTTTAAAAAACATACACCAAATTATCACAAAATTAGAACTGTGTCCTGGTTTCAAAAGGCCGGTATTTATACAAGTTTTAGATTTAAATTTTTGAGGCATTTATGCCTATAAATAACAAATAGAACTGAAATTAGAATTCTAGATAGAATAAAATTCTTTAATGGCCGTCTCTCGATTTGCTACGTCAGAGAAAATCGAGAGTATTCTATTTGCAGATCCCAATCTTTTACTGATCTTGACCGTGAGTGTAGGCATTATTTCTATTTGAATTCAAATTGGTGGATAGGATACGATCCATGTGTGGATCATTCCAAAGACACCCATATGACCCGCTCCCTTATTTTCATCTCAAAACCTGTCAAACCATAACAATTGCTGCAGAAACAATGGTTAGCTGCAGAATTGCACACATTTTGTAGCTAATTATAAAAATTCATCTAAATAGTAAGAAACGTCATAATATAAATTATATCTCTTTTAAATGCCTTCTCTGATGTGGAATATGTCAATTGTCATTGATTGGATTCATGATTTTGCGAAAAAGGAAGGAAGAAATGATGAAAAAGCGTGTCAAAATAAGAACAATTTTGAGGTTCAACTAGAGGATGTATCTGTAAGACAGCGTAGCATAAGCCATTAGCTATGAGGTTGCACTAAGTATCTCCAATACTTATCCCAATATAGTTTTTCTAGCTTTCCGATGTGTTCCTCTTTTACCTTTGAAATGTCTTGTCATTGTCTTATCAAGTCTTTCACGATAGCAAGTGCACAAGAAGGAAATATATCAATAAGGTTTGCAACGATGAGATTTTGGATAACATTTTTGACAATGTTAGTAGCCACATATTTTTCCCTGAAAATGGATCTTTCAGCATGTTTCAACTGTATGTACCAATAAATAAACAATATTTCCTTTTTTGAGTCTTCAATCCTGGACAGGTTGGCCTTTCGGCCATCAGCAAAATCCTGCCATGTGACATATTGTAAAACCTTATCATCAATCTCATCAAAACTAATCCTCTAGTCTGAAATTCAATTCATCAGTGAATTTCTTTGCTCACACAATTCAAGAATATTTGATAATTTTTGAAAAAAATGACTTGCTATTGTGCCAATAGAGTATTTAATTCCAAGGCTTCCTTTCTAAATTCATCAATATTTGGATTATCCTTCAATTTCTCTAGATAAAACTCCAATTGATGAATTTCAGTGTCCTTTGAACTAATTTCATTTTGGTGTTGAATCTTCAATTGGTCCATGCTCTCTTGGAGATGCATGACCTATAAATGTATATGTTGGTTAACATTTTGTTTCTCTTCTTATAACTCAAGTTATAATTGGATGATTCTTTCATCCTTTGCTTTCATCAACTGTTGAACCTCAAAATATTTATAAATAGTTGCAGAGGCATAAGCTCCTACAAACTGAGTTAGGTGATTTAGATCCCATGAAGGATCTGCATGTGAGTCTTTCCAGACAGGTTCCATTGAGACATCTCCTTGGAAAAGGGGCTGATATTTCTCTAATCTCCTTCTTTTCTTTTGTCTTCTCATAACTGATTCATGTTTATGACTGTATAAGATATACAGAGGAGGGATTTCCTCAATGTTAAGTACGATTTCAGCAGTGTGGAAGGCTGGGATGAATTCCACTTACTTAGTGCTTGCTAATTTTTCAGAGGGCTCAATAGTGAATGAGTCCTGACTTTTAGTTTGAGGTGTATGCACAATTTTTTATTGATCAGTAATTATAACTCCTTCGTCTCCTCAGAGCTTTAGGTTAAACTCCTTCCAAAAATCACTCATATTACTTGGGAAATATAAATCCATAGTTTGAAGCTCGACAAATTTATCTTGGTCAGATTTACTAAGGACTTCAATATCCTTAGGTGTCGGTTCATTTTCCTTTTTCTTTTGTGTTAAGAGTTGTGAGACTTCCAACATTTTCAATGAAATTCCTTCCAATCTCTTGTTCTCGTACTGTTTAAATTTTGGAAATGGTTTTGGATGGAGGCATAGGGCTACCAACTTCTAAATTTCAAAGTAATTTTCGACTGACTCAAATAAGTCATCAAATTCATCATCTTCATGTAAAAAAGGCCTAATTTTAACTTGGGTAGTAAAATTATTGGCAACTATAATTGTGTCATATTCTTTGTTTGAAATTGTAAACAATTTCAAACATTCAATTTAGTTGATCTCTAAAATTGCATGCTTCTAATTTTCCAGACAATAAACACCACAATAAATTGGAAAGGAAGGCCATGACGCTTTATTAGCTTCCTTAAGTAACCTAGTTAGTTCATTGCCAACAGATTGATATGCCACTTCTCTTGTGAGAATCTTATCATGAAAATACAAGGGTAAAACATGCGGACGAGATAGGCTCCCAAATACTCTGACATAGGTGAATAGCTCTTCTCCAAATTATTTTCCAATGGAGGAAAATTCAGCTTGAGCCTCTTTTGACAATCTGGGGGCTTTCTCATTAAATACAGGTTGAAACAAAGGGAGAATGACTCCATGGAATATTTTATAAAAATGGTTCTCAAATTTTGACACCCATAACATGTTATGATATACATGAATGGGTAGATGGTCCTGGGTAGTCCATTTGTAACCCATGGCTAGAAAATCTGAAGTGAAACATACAACATCCATGATATAAGCACTCATATAAAATGAGGGGAAAATTTTGGAGGAAATAGAACAATTTTTCCTATATTCCAAAATTTTATTAGAAATATTATTAGACAAAATGTTTCCCCAATCCATAACATAAGAGTCTGCAACTTCTCCCATGAGGGGAACCCATTCTACTAAACATTTAGTGTCAGGCTGACCAAAGATCCTAGACATCAATGTAACAACATAATAGTAGGGACTTGCAAGGGAATCAGTAGAATACATACCCTTGTCATCATTCTTGTGTTTACTGGGGTTTCTTCTCCATCACTTGATTGGATTTTATTTGAGCATGTTCTCACTGTCAAACTACACTAGAAATTATTTGTCATAGACCTTTTCAGGGTCTGGGATGTTGTACATCAGCTTCAATTCTTTGGCTTTGAAGGAACCTATCATAATTCCTTTGCTGGTTAGAAAATTATTGTCCCTGATGTTGAGATTATCAATTATCCATCTTACCATATCTGTGTATGGTAAGATTTTAGGTCGCACAACAATTCAATGCATAAAATAATTGGTTGCTTCTTCTGTAGTGGCTTCTAAGTAATTAGAAACATCAACAATAACTTTCCTCTGAACTTTCTGAGGTTTCCCGTCCTCAAACAGTTTGTCCATGACTTCCCATGAGGAAAATCCACTTTTACATCCACATTTCGTGTTTGTAAACAGAGGAAGCATCTATGTTCAATCAGTTGTAGCAAGTGCAGGATTCACATGGGCCATCATTTTCTTAGCTTTCTTGAGAGCTTTATACATCTCCAAATAATTTTGTTTATTTGGGCTCATCTGTGAATAAATGAGAAATTATAAGTGGAAAGAGGGAACTTTGATTTTACAAATTCACAAGTACCGTAGTAATGGAAACAATAATGGAAAGTTAAGTTAGTTTCCTTTCCGTCGTTTCCTTTCTGCAATTTAAATTAGTTTATTTTCTAGCAAGTTAAATTAGTTTCCTTTCCTGTCATTTGTATTCAGCAATTTAATTTAGTTTCCTTTTTGTCATTTCCTTTTTGCAATTTACTTTAGTTTCATTGAAGTGTGATAGACTTCACTAATAAACCCTAAAAGTAGCACCCTTTCATAAATCGAAAGAGGATTACATGATTATAATGCATATGTTGTGTATATATCATTGTCACCTCCAAGTTTGTACGAACCCTGGGTTGATAAATTAAAGTAGGGCAACAGCGCCTGGGAGTTGCAACACTCTTGGTGCAATACCAGGGCTCACTAGGTGGTATGGTTTGGAAGTTTCGTTCCTGATTTGATATTGTTATGTGATAGAATTAATCATCTAGGATGTGAATTTCATTCCTTGGTTTGTGAAAATATCCCGAGGTACGCCAAACCTTTTTAAAATCTACTCATAAAGACATTTTTTTATTGCATGTTCATTAGCCCTGGACAATGCCTTAGCCTCAGCCCATTTTGTGACATAATGAGTGCACACAAGAATATATTTTTCCTTCCTAGATATTGGTATAATTGTTCACACAAAATCCAAGTCCCATTTCTCAAATGGTTCGATCAACACCTGCAGATGCAATGATATTTCATTTGCTTATACTAGCCTCCCCATCCTCTGTCACTTATCACACTACTACACATATTTCATAATGTCTTTAAACAATTTGAGCTAATAATACCCACTTTGTAGTATCTTATAGGTGGTTCATTTTTCAAACAAGTGACTTCCATAGGACCCATTGTGGCAGGATTTTAAAATTTATGGCATTTCATCCTCTCGAATTCACCTTTGAATGATTAGTTCCACACTCATATAGAATAGATTGCCTTTAATATAGGAATATGAGGCACTTTTTCCTATAATTTTTTTATTTTAACAATTCATTAGCTATCAAAGAAATATTAATGTTTCTAAATAATTTTCAATGTTTGTAGACGAAGGCACATAAGTAGATACTGAAAATAATTATTCATTAAGGAAATTGGAATTTACATGAATACTATAGTTTTCATTATCTAACTTGGAAAATAAATCAGCTACCAGATTATCTTTACCATGTCGATCCACGATCGTGACATTGAATTCTTATAATAAAAAATTCCATCCCATAATATGGTTGTATTGACAGTGCTAGATATCGCCAACATACAGGGGATCTCCCCAATATGACGTCCCAATTAGAACTCATACTATTTGGTGTAGGAGTCCCATCCTGAATACACCCAGACTTTCGTTTACTTAAATATATGCATTGGCTTTAGCTGTTACCATGAGAGAGAAACACAGATGTGATTTAGAATTAGCAAGCGAGTGTTCTTTGTGATTGTTCAATTGAAAATGTATCAAGGTTGTTTCACTACATAGGGGGAATAAATTGAGCCTCTAACAGAGAATTAATAGTATTACCCTAATAGAGACACATAAATGTGTAAGCTCCATCTAACATCAAACAAAATAGTTCACATAGATGTGACGATCGTTATAAACATTACAACACATTTCCAGTAAGTTAAGCATCAAATTCACTGAAATAGTTCAATTACTCTAGTACATGTGAAATCAAACATGAATCATAAACATTCAAGGAGTAGTCTTAGAAACATCCACAATCCATGCGTGAAAATTTTCTATCCTGGAAGGCTTCAAGTATTAAGAAAAAATTTCAATATACATAAATAGAATGAACATAAATAACTCCAATAGTGGAGCGTTAGAGCCACTACTTGCTCCCAAAAAGTACTAACTTTGTCTCTCTAATTCCTTGTGGGAAAATCCAAGGTTAAAATTCCTTTACATAAGAAATGAGGATCATTTTATAACTTGAGGCATAACCTTTCACATCCTCATGATTGTTGACTTTCCAACTTCCAATGACCTATGGAATTCCAAATGACTTTTGGAATTACATATGACACTTGGTATTACATGTATTTTTGACTTCCATGACTCTTTTTTCCATATATGACTCTTGGACTTCTACTTATTTTTCACTACAATGACTACATCATTTAATCATAACTTCCACATCATTATGTGATCAATACATGACATGTCACTATCTTTGATGACTGGGACTAATAATGACTGATGACATGGAATTTCTTCAATGGTGATATGGTTTCCACTCGTGTATTCATTCTTCATGCAACTTCTAATCATTGATGTATTCACCTTCCAAACGATCTTTGATCTAATGGAGTCCTCAGGGTGCTTTGATCATCAATATCTCAATGCCTTCTTTGTTCTTCTATGCTTCCTCTGTTTGCTTGATGTTCCCAATATTCCTCATGCATGCTTTCCATGTTGTTCCTAGAATAATTGTATTGGCAATCACTCTTGAAAATCAATCATCAGCCTGAAAATAACCTATTCTAACATGTTTTAAGAAACTTTTAGTTCATGCCTTATCAGTGCGCTTGAAATGAACAAGGAGAGATTTTAGGTACAAGGGTGCACTTCGAAAGGTTGAAGGGTTTAGGGCAGAGGCTTCAATGATTTTTCACGTGCTCATGTGCTCAAGAGAAAGAAGTAGTCAAGCCAAGGTGCATGGTGCAAGTCTAAAGGATGAAGGAGAAGGCTTCGAGCTTCCCGAGTGCCTTGTGTGCTAAAGGGATATAAGGAAGGCACAAGGTGCACTCATGAAAGCTAAAGGATGAAGGCTTTAGCCTTCAAGGTGTGCTCATGCACTGAAGAGGACCATCAAGGAGCATGGTGCAATTCTGAAGGCTATGTTGAAAAATGCAGAAAGAAATTATCAATTTTATTTTTCCTTGATTAAATTGAGAAAATTTGAATTTCCACATCAGTAGACAACTTGGATGATGTTAACTTATGTGACATGGATCTTGTCACCCATTTTTCTTAGTAAATTCAAGTTGGAGGAGTTAGATTTCAGTTAAGCATATGTGATTTCTAATTTGTAGAAATCAAGGCGAGTTATCTAAGGTCGTTTTCAATTAAACTAGTTCGAGTTGTTGGAGGAACTAGTGGAGGGTCAATTTGTGAAGTGGGACTTCATTAAAACTCAATGATCATCGAGATAATTAATAAATCATCCCAAAATATCTATTGCATGTATATTTCCCCGGATTAAAATAATTATTTCATATGTGTGATTTATTCTTGCATGTCTAATATTTTTTTCTAAATTTTGAATTAATGTCTGTAGAGCAGTAGAGTAGGTTTGTGCCTTGGGATTTTGATTAAAAATTCATGAGAAGTTGCAAATATACATCATAATTTCTACATGATATCAGAGCCAGATTCACATTAGAGCAGGAAATTCGAATTTGTTTCTCGTAGGTTCGAATTTGAAGATTAGTGTAGAAGGATTTCCTTGGAGCTCAGAATATGGCCTTCAATGGACTAAGGCTAGAGAATGCCTTGAAAGGAGCCACAAATGTTTTTACATGAAAGGACCGCATGGAGGCAGTATTGGATGACAATGAATTGATTGAATATGTCAAGACATATATTCCAATACCACAACAGCTGATGTCTAGGACCTTTCAAAGTGGAATAAAGATGTAGCCAAGGCAAGAAGATTAATCTTGTGTTGGGAAACCAGCTCCAAAAATAGAAGAAAAGAGATATCAACACCTTATAAATAAGCCACTTTGAGGGGGAAACCTCCAATACATTACATAAATTACCAATTCTTGGATGATTCAAATTACAAAACCTCCTTTGTATATATAGGAGTCCATGGGGCCACAACGTAATCCTAGCCGACCTAACAATAATAATTTAAGGGCACAATTATAACAATATGGGGGTTACATGGGTACCATAATAACAATAAGGGGGTTACACTAACAACAATAAGGGACTATACTAGTAATATAGGGACCTAACATGCCCCTCTCCTTCAAAAAAGTGTTGTCCTCAACACTTGAGTAGCTCTGGGTGCCTCTGTAAAAAAATTTCATCCTCCCATGTAGAATCTTTAGTGGGTAAGTTCTTCCACTTGATGAGATACTCTGAAATTGATCGATTCCGTAGCTGTCGAGTTCTTGTTTCTATGGCCGCTTCAGGTTCCAATATGATTTTTCCTTCATCATCAAGTTATGACAATATTGTTTGAACTGGAATATTTTCACCTATAACCTTCTTTAAGCATGAAACATGGAAAAATGGATGCACTTGTGAAGAAGCAGGAAGCTCAAATTTGTATGCCATAGTAATCTTTTGCAACACCTTGTAAGGACCATAGTACTTTGGTGATAATTTATTATCATTCTTAGTGTGCTTGAGGGAAATTTGTTTGTATGGTTGTAGCCGTAAAAATACCCAGTCTCCTACATCAAAACTTCTCTTACTGCGATGTTGATATGCCTATTATTTCATTCAATTTTGTGGTAAATTCAGGTTATCCTTTAAGAGTTGGAGAACTTCTTGTTGATGATATATGTGATCTTCCACTGCCTGAACCTTTGAATTTTCTCTTAAATATGATGTGATAGATGGTGGATGATATCCATAAAGTGCCATAAATGGGGTCATTTTTGCTGCAGTATGGAAGGAAGTGTTATACCACCATTCTGCGAGAGGTAACCACTTGACCCATTGTGTTTGTTTATCAAATACAAAGAAATGAAGATATCCTTCCAAACATTTATTTACTATATTAGTTTTACCATCGGATTGAGGATGATAACATGAGCTATGAGCTAATTGAGTACCCAAACAAGAAAATAACTCCGTCCAAAAATTTCCAATAAAAATGGGATCTTTGTCGCTCACAATAACTCTTGGTTTTCAATTTAGTTTTTGAATTGTGTCCATAAATGTAGTAGCAATTGTACTTGCTTTAAATGGATGAGATAATGCAAAAAAGTGTGCATACTTGGTAAGTCTATCAACTACCACCATGATGACACTCTTTCCTTCGAACTTAGGTAAACCTGTGATAAAATCCATTGAAATCTCCTCCCAATGTTGACTTGGAATGGATAAAGGTTGTAAAAAAACCGGGGTCTTAATTGTCTCAATTTTATTCTACTAGAAAACCAAACATTCCACCATAAAATTTTGAATATTAGATTTAAGTCCATCCCAAAAAAATTCTTTCTTCACCCTGTGGTAAGTTTTTAAAAATCCTGAGTGTCCTCCTAAAGGAGAAGTGTGTGATTCCAAATAATATTTTGTTTTAGTTGGGAATTCTTACAAAGATATAAGCGATCTTTATACCATAAGGAATCATTTTTCCAACTAAATGTATCAGATGTAATAGGATCTTGCTGCAACTTTTGAATGAGTATCCACACTTATTTTTCCTTCTTCCATTCATCTCTTGCTTCAGTTATCCAATCTGGTTGGATAATAGAAATGGCACAAAGCAATGCTTCCACCTCTTCATTCTTTCTTGAGAGTGCATCAGCAACAACATTAAGCTTTCCTTTTTTGTAGATTATTTCAAAGTCATAACCCAACATCTTTGTGACCCATTTTTGCTGCTCTTCTGAAGATAGTATTTGTTCCAAAAAGTGTTTAAGACTATCATGATTATTTTTTACCTTGAAGTGTCTTCCCATTAGGTAAGTTCGCCATTTCTTTAGTGCATGCAGTATTGCTAACATTTCCTTCTCATAAATAGGTTTTTGTAAATACTTTCCTTTGATTGGACGACTTTCAAAAGCAATGGGTCTTCCTTCCTGCATTAAAACTGCACCAATTCCATTTCCTGAGGCATCACATTCCACAATAAAGGTTTTTGTGAAGTCTGGTGTAGCTAAGACCGGTGCTAGGCACATTGCCTCTTTAAGACGTTCAAAGGCCTTAGTTGCTTCAAGAGTCCATGAAAATGCATCTTTCTTCAATAATGTTGTTAGAGGTGCTGCTATTCTCTCATAATTCTTAACAAACTTGCGATAATACCCTGTTAACCCGAGAAATCCTCGCAACTTCTTTATGGTTGTGGGGACTTTCCATTCCTTAATGGCTTTAATTTGTTAGGGTCTACTTTAACACCCTCGTGAGATACAATATGACCCAAATATTCCACCTCTTGTACTCCAAAGAAACATTTGGATGTTTTTGCATATAATTGTTTCTCCTGCAATAGTTTGAGCACCCTGTCAACATGTTGAACATGATCCTTCCAAGACCTGTTTTAGATTAGTATATCATCAAAAAATACTAGCACAAATTTTCTAAGGAAGGGTTTGAAAATGGAGTTCATCAACCCTTGAAATGTCGAAGGTGCATTGGTAAGTCCAAAAGGCATGACCAAAAATTCATAATGACCCTCATGAGTTTGAAATGTTGTTTTCGAAATATCTTCAGTCTTCATTCTAATTTGATGATATCCTGAATGAAGATCCAACTTGGTAAAATAAGTTTCTCCATGTAATTCATCCAATAATTCATCAATCATAGGAATGGGAAATTTATCTTTAATTGTGAGAATATTGAGCTCCCTATAATCTGGACACATGCGCCATGACCCATCCTTCTTGTGTACCAATACTACAGGAGTAGAGAAATAACTTTGACTAGGTTTAATTATACCCGCCTCTAACATTTATGAAATCATATGTTCAATTTCGCTCTTTTGGACATAAGGATATCTATAAGGCTTGATGTTTGGAGGAGCACTTCCTGGAATCAAATGAATAGCATGATCATGATCATGAATAGGTGGGAGTCCTTTGGGAGTTTCAAACACCTTGGAATGATTGTCTAAGACTTTTTGGAGATCTGTAGAAATAGATGATTTTGATGTTGGAACTTCTAGTGAGCATAATTGTGCAATTACTCCTCGTTTTTCTTTCTTTAAAAGATTTGTCATGACATTAGAGCTTATTATCTTTCTCGGCTTCCCTGCAATACCCCATAATTTGACTTCCTTTCCTTCTGAAAAAAAAATTCAAGAAAAGTTCTTGAAAATTAAAAGCTGACATCCCCAAAGATTGTAACCATTGTACTCCTAGTACAACATCAGCACCTCCCATAGGAATGGAAAGAATTCGACTATTCAATACATATTCCCCCATGGTTAGCTTGATATTATGGCATTTTCTAGAGAAATTTAGAGTTCCTCCATTTGCAACCATCACTTGACATTCTGGTGCTGGGTATAGGAAACGATTCAATTCCTTGGCTACCTTACAATGAATAAAATTATGGGCACTACCTGAATCAATCAACACTATTACCTTTTTCTTCTTGATATGTCCTTTATCCTAAGAGTCTGAGTGGTAATTCCTGCCAATGCATTACACGATATGGTCGGACTCATTTCTTCCTCTTCTAGGGTTGGTTCCTGGTGTATATCCTCTTCTTGCTCATTTTCTTCTTCCTCTTCACAATCTATGTAAAATAATTTCTTTTCAGCACACTTATGACCTTTAGTGTATTTGCTATCACAACTGTAGCAAAGCCCTTTTGCTCTTTTTCTTCCAATTGTTGTGGTGTCAACCTTGTAGGTTGTGGAAATCTAGGCGTAGAAACACTTCCTTCTTTATAGAAGTGAGTGGTAGGCTTCCTTGTCGCCATAATTTTACATTCAATTTTTCTTGCCAACCTGAATGCCTTCTCCAATGAATCAGGTTCCAAAACACGAACTTCATGTTGGATGTCATCCTTTAAAGTACCTATGAAGAGATCAATCCTGTGTTCCTCTGGAATATCAGTTACCCTTATATTCAATTTTTGGAAGTCCTCAATGTGCTCCCTCACTAAACCCTTTTGTTTGAGATTTATCAATTGGCTAAAGAAGGTGTTGCTCTTTGTATCCTCATAATGTGCTATCATTTCCTCCGTAAAAATTGACCAAGTGACAATTTTTTTACGGGAGCAAAGCCATCAATACCATACAAATGTATTTATTTCTAAATGTAAAGTTGCAATGCGTACCTTTTATGTGTTTTGCACATTATGGAGATCAAAATATTGCTCCATCTGTAGTATCCATGTTACAGGATCCTTTCCATCAAACTTCCTCATATTCATTTTTGGAATATGGTGGTTCTTCCCACCAACATTAGAGTTTATGAAATCATGATTAACATTTATTTTGTTCTCATCATGAGTTTCCTCTACTATCTTTTCACCATTAGGAAACATTTCTTCTATCAACTTTGTCAAACCTTCCATGTCTTATTTTAGATCATTCTTCATGTTTTCCATTTTTTCATCGATCTTAGCTTCCATATCATCCATCTTAGATTCCATGCCAGCTTCCATGCCATATATCTTAGATTCCACGCCTTTCTTCAAACCATCCATCTTAGTTTCCACATCTTTCTTCAAAACTTCCATGTCATTTTTTGTTGCTCTTTGCGAGAGAGAAATTTTTTGCACTTTCTCTTGCAATTTTGACATGTCATGTTGCCATTCTTCATCCTCATGAGTCATAGTAGAGCTTTCTAAAGGCTTAATGGGTGTTGAATTATTTTTAGGGGGCATTTTAGAAACCAATACTGATATCTATTCTACAATATTCCCTTGGAATCAATTCAACTTGATTCCTCAAACAAGACTTATGCAATTCGGGAAATAAAATAGACACCTTTTACTTGCTTTTGTAGAGCTCTATATTAAAATTGAATTATCTCTATAATTGCAGATCCTCAATATCTAAAAAATTTCCCTGTAGTAGTCCTCTGAAGCTTCTTTCAAATGCCATTTTTCCGACTTGATTTGGATTCTTCATGATAAAGTTATGTCCAATGTCCCACAATGACCTAATTATGGGATGATTCAGTAGAGTGAACTTATATGAATTTCCACGTGTCATTGTTTGCTCCTTTGGTTCTGAAATTTATAGACAAGAAACTACAGTCTATGTACTTCCATTCACTTTTTACAGAATTCCAGTCCGATTCTCAAAGAGAGAGTTATGAATATTTTCCCATGATCACCTCTTTGAGATGAAATTAGGGAGCCTGAAAAAGACCTAACTTCCACAGATCATATCTTCGAAAATGTTGTGAACGAAGCTCTAAAATTTTGTGATGGTGTTCCTCTGAATCATGCCTTCGCGCTCTAAAAATTTCAGCTTCTAAACCTTTGTAGAAAAACAGTTATAACGAAAATTCCGCGATGACCTATTTAAGTGAAATTCAAGAGCCTACCAAAAGCCCTACCTTCCACAGAGAATATATCCGAAAATATTGCGAGCAAAGCTCTGAAAATTTACGACGATGTTCATTAGAATTTCAGCTTCGCACCCTAAAAATTTCAGCTTCTAAACCTTCGTAGAAAAAAAGATATAGCGAAAATGCCATGATGACTTGTTTGAGTAGCGAAACTCTAGAATCCAAAGCTCTGATACCAAATGTTGTGAAACCACCTCCAAAAATAGAAGAAAAGAGATATCAACGCCTTAGAAATAAGCCACTTCGAGGGGGAAACCTCCAATACATTACATAAATGAACAATTCTTGGATGATTCAAATTACAAAACCTCCTTTCTATATATAGGATTCCATGGGGCCACAATGTAATCCTAGCTGACCTAACAATAATAATTTAAGGGAACAATAATAAAAATATGGAGGTTACAAGGGTACAATAATAACAATAAGGGGGTTACAATAACAACAATAAGGGACTATACTAGTAATATAGGGACCTAACATCTTGGAGGGAGTACGAGATCATATTGTATCAAATCTCCACAAAAAATAAATTTCCTTCGTGATGTGGAAAGCACTGAAAAAATAATTTTATAATATTAGTGACCATAGGAAGTTGGCATTCAAGGATAAACGACAAAGTATCAAGATGAAAAATAATGAAACTATACCACAGTATCTGAGTAGGTTCACACATTTTCATGATGAATTGGATGAGGTCAATGTTATTGTCCCTGAATATGACTTTGTAATCCTATACCTTTTGGGACTTCCCAAAAGTTGGAATAGCTAGAAATATTCGGTGAATGAGAGGGATAAACTACCGAATTGGGAGTGCTTATGGTATGATTTGGTACAGGAGGAAATAAGGTGATATACCAGGGATGGGACTTCATCCAAGGGTGAGGATGAAGAAAAATTTGCATTCGTTAGAAAGGAAAATAATCGAAAAGGGAAGAAATCCAGTCAAGGAGGTAAGAAGAAATATTTTTCAAAAATTAAATTCTTCCATTGTCATGAATTCGGGCATTATGCCATGAAGTGTCCACACAAGAAAACAAGAAATAATACCTTAGGAGGAGGAGTAGGTGAAGCCTTGGTTTCAAAATTTGAGCTTGAATTTAACCTGATTGCATGCATGACTAGCACAGTGATGTGAAACGTGTAGTACTTTGACTCAGGTGCATCATTCCACATGACATGGTGCATAGACTTTTTCAGTGACATGGAGGAGAAATATTTTCATATTCACATCGAGATTGTTATGAAACCAGCTCCCAAAATAGAATAAAAGAGATATCAACGCCTTACAAATCAGCCACTTTGAGGGGGAAACCTCCTTTACATTACATAAATGAACAATTATTGGATGATATAAACGACAAAACCTCCTTTCTATATATAGTAGTCCATGGGGTCACAATATAATCCTAGCCCGACTAACAATAATAATGTAAGGGCACAACAATAACAATAGTGGGCTTTTATGGGGCACAATAATAACAATATGGGGACTATAAGGGTACAATAATAACAATAAGGGGGATACACTAACAACAATAAGGGACTACGCTAGTAATATAATGACCTAACATGCCCCTCTTCTTCAAAAAAGTGTTTTCCTCAACGCTTGAGTAGCTCCGGATGTTTTTGTATAAAATTATCATCCTCCCATGTGGAATCTTCAATGGGTAAGTTCTTCCACTTGATGAGATACTCTGAAATTTATCAATTTAGTAGCTGTTGAGTTCTTGTTTCCATGACTACTTCAGGTTCTAATATGATTTTTCCTTCCTCATCAATTTCTGGTAATATTTTTTGAACTGGAATTTTGTCACCTATAACCTTCTTTAAGCATGAAACAGGGAAAACTGGGTGCACTCCAGAAGAAGAAGGAAGCTCCAATTGGTATTCCGTAGTACCAATATTTTTCAACACCTTGTAAGGACCATAGTACTTTGGGGATAATTTATTATCCTTCTTAGCTTGCTTGAGGGACATTTGTTTTTATTGTTGTAGCCATAAAAATACCCAGTCTCTACCTCAAAAATTCTCTCGCTGTGATGTTGATCTGCCTGTTGTTTCATTCGATTTTGTGCCAAATTTAGGTTATCCTTTAAGAGTTGGAGAACTTGTTGTTGATGCTTGATGTGATATTACACTTCTTGAACCTTAGAATTTTCTCTTAAAAAGGATGTGATGCATGATGGATGATATCCATAAATTTCAAAAAATGTGGTCATTTTTGTTGCAGTATGGAAGGAAATGTTATACCACCATTCAGCCAGAGGTAACCACTTGACCAATTATGTTTGTTTATCATATACAAAACAATGAATATATCCTTCCAAAAATTTGTTCATTATCTCAGTTCTCCCATCGGGTTGAGGATGATAAGATGAGCTATGAAGAAAATAATTTTGTCAAAAAATTCTAGTGAAAATGGGATCTCTGTCGCTAACAATAATCTTTTGGTTTCCATGTAGCTTTTGAATTGTTTCCATAAATGCAGTAGAAATTTTACTTTCTTTAAATGGATGAGATAATGCACAACATTGTGCATACTTGGTAAGTCTATCAACTACCACCATGATGACACTCTTTCCTTCGTACTTAGGTAAACCTATGATGAAATCCAATGAAACCTCCTCCCAACATTGACTTGGAAAGGATAAAGGTTGTGCCAGACCCAGGGTCTTAATTGTCTCAACTTTATTTTGCTGGAAAACCAAAAATTCTTCCACAAACTTTTGAATATCAAATTTAAGGCCATCCCAAAAAAAATTATTGGTTAACCCTATGGTAATTTTTTAAAAAGCCCGAGTGTCCTCCTAAGGAAGAGGTTTGCAATAACAAAAAAATATTTTGTTTTAGTTGGGAATTCTTACAAAGGTATAAGTTAAAAAGGTATAAGTGATCTTTGTACCATAAGGAATCATTTTCCCAACTAAATGTATCGGATATATTGGGATATTGTTGCAAATTTTGAATGAATGTCCACACTTCTTCGTCATTCTTTCATTCCTCCCTTGCTTCAGTTATCCCATCTGGTTGGATAATAGAAATGGCACAAAGCAATGCTTTCCACCTCCTCATCCTTTTTTGAGAGTGCATCTACAACAACATTTAGCTTCCCTTTTTTGTAGATAATTTCAAAGTCATAACCCAACATCTTTATGACCCATTCTTGCTACTCTTTTGAAGATAGTATTTGTTCCAAAAAGTACTGAATACTATCATGACAAATTTTTATCTTGAAGTGTCTTCCCATTATGTAAGTTTTCCATTTCTTTAGTGCATGTAGTATTTCCAACATTTCCTTCTCATAAATATCTTTCTGTAAATACTTTCCTTTTATTGGATGACTTTCAAAAGGAATGCCTCTTCCTTCTTGCATTAAAACATCACCAATTCCATTTCCCGAGTCATCACATTTCACAATAAAGGTTTTTGTGAAGTATGGCATATCTAATACTGGGGCTAGGCACATTGCCTCTTTAAGATGTTCAAAGGCTTTAACTGCTTCAGGAGTCAAGGAAAATGCATCTTTATTCAATAATTTTTTTAGAAGTGTTGCTATTCTCCCATAATTCTTAACAAACTTTCGATAATACCCTGTTAACCTGAGAAATCCTCGCAATTAGTTTATGGTTGTGGGGACTTTACATTCCTTAATGGCGTTAATTTTGTTGGGGTCTAGCTTAACACCCTCCTGAGATACAAAATGACCCAGATATTCCAGCTCTTGTACTCCAAAGAAAAATTTGGAGGATTTTGCATATAATTTTTTCTCCTCCAACAGTTTGAGTACCCTCTCAACATGTTGAACATGATCCTTCCAAGACCTACTGTAGATTAGTATATCATCAAAAAATACTAACACAAATTTTATAAGGGTGGGTTTGAAAATGGAATTCATAAACCCTTGAAATCTAGAAGGTGCATTGGTAAGGCCAAAAGGCATGACCAAAAATTCATAATGACCCTCATGAGTTAGAAATGTTATTTTCGGAATATCTTCAGTGTTCATTCTAATTTGATGATATCCTGAACGGAGATCCAACTTGGTAAAATAAATTTCTCCATGTAATTCATCCAATAATTCATCCATCATAGGAATGGGAAATTTATCTTTAATAGTGAGCTTATTGAGATCCCTATAATCCGGAAACATGCGCCATGATCCATCCTTCTTGTGCACCAATACTACTGGAGTAGAGAAATAACTTTGACTAGGTTGAATTATACCAGCCTCTAATATTTCTGCAATCATACGTTCAATCTCGCTCTTTTGGACATAAGGATATCTGTAAGGCCTGACATTTGGAGGAACACTTCCTGGAATCAAATTAATAGCATGATCATGATCATGAATAGGTGGGAGTGTTTTGGGAGTTTAAAACACCTTGGAACAATTTTCCAAGACTTTTTGGATATCTAGAGAAATAGATGATTTTGATGTTGGAACTTCTAGTGAGCATAATTTTGTAATTATGCCTTTTTTTCTTTGTTCAGAATATTTTTAATGACATTAGAGCTTATTATCTTTCCCGGATTACCTGTGATACCCCATAATTCAACTTCCTTTCCTTCAGAAAAAATTTCAAGAAAATTTCTTGAAAATTAAAAGCTATCATCCCCAAATATTGTTAACCATTTTAATCCTAGTACAACATCAACACCTCCCATTGGAATGGAAAGAATTGGAATATTCAATACATATTCCCCCATGGTTAGCTTGATATTGTAGAATTTTCTAGATCAATTTATATTTCATCCATTTGCAACCATCAAGTGACACTCTGGTGCTGGGTATAGAAATCAATTCAATTCCTTGGATACCTTACAATGAATAAAATTATTGGTACTACCCATATCAATCGACATTATTACATTTTTATTCTTGATATGTCCTTCTATCTTGAGATTTTGAGGAGTGGTAATTCCTACCAATGCATTACAGGATATGGTTAGACTCATTTATTCTTTCTCTAAGGTTGTCTCATGGTGTATATCCTCTTCTTTTGAAGTTTCTTGTTCATTTTCTACCTCCTCTTCACAATCTATGTAAAATAATTTCTTCTCGGCACACTTATGACCTTTAGTGTATTTGCTATCAAAGCTATAGTAAAGCCCTTTTTCTCTTTTTTCTTCCAATTTTTGTGGTGTCAACCTTGTAGGTGGTGGAATTCTAGGAGTAGCAACACTTCCATCTTTATAGATGTGAGTGGTAGGCTTATTTTTCGCCATAATTTTACTTTCAATTTTTCTTGCCAACCTGAATGCCTTCTCCAATGAATCAAGTTCCCAAAGGCAAACATCATGTTGTATGTTATCCTTTAAAGTCCCTATGAAGACATAAATCTTGTGTTCCTCTTGAATATCAGTTACCCTTATATTCAATTTTTGGAAGTCTTCAATGTGCTCCACCATTGAACCCTTTTTTTTGAGATTTATCAATTGGCTAAAGAAGGTGTTTCTTTTTGCATCTTCATAATTTGCTATCATTTCCTCCATAAAATTTGACCAAGTGACAATTTTTTTATGAGAGCAAAGACAACTATACCATAGAAATGTATTTTGTTCTAAATATAAAGTTGCAATGCATACCTTTCGTGTGTGTTGCACATTATGGAGATCAAAATATTGCTCCATGTGTATTATTCATTTTCCGAGATCCTTTCCATCAAACTTCCTCATATAAATCTTTGGAATATGGTGGGACTTCAATCCAACATTAGATTTTATGAAATCATGCTTAACATTTATTTTGTTCTCATCATGAGTTTCCTCTACTACCTTTTCACCATTAGGAATCATTTATTGTATCAACCTTTTCAAACCTCCCATGTCTTCTTTTAGATCTTTCTTCATGTCTCCCATGTTGTCTTTCATTTCTTCATTGATCTTAGCTTCCATGTCATCCATCTTAGCTTTCATGCCATCCATCTTAGCTTCCATGCCATTCTTCAAACCACCCATCTTAGCTTCCATGCCATTCTTCAAACCATCCATCTTAGCTTCCACACATTTCTTCAAACCATTCATCTTAGCTTCCACACCTTTATTCAAAACATCCATTTCATTTTTTGTTACTCCTTGTGAGAGCGAAATTTGGTGCACCTGGTCTTGTAATTTTGATATATCATGTTGCACTTATTCCTCTTCATGAGTCATAGTATAGCCTTTTAAGGGATTAATGAGTGTTGAATTATTTTTAGGGGACATTTTAGAACCCAATAGTGATATATATGCTTCAATATGCCCTTGGAATCAGTTCGGACTAATTTTTAAAACAAGACTTATGCAATTTGAAAAAAAAATACACACATTTTTCTTACTTTTGAGGAGCTCGATATTGAAACTAATCTATCTCTATAATTTAGGATCCCTAAGATTCTATCTTCAGTCCTTTAGTAGCCCTCTAAATCTTCTTCCCAATCCCACAGGTCTTACCTGATTTGGATTCTTCAAGACAAAGTAATGCCCAGTCTCTCGTAATGACCTAATGATATACTGGTTCAGTAGTGTGAACTTGTACAGCATGCCACGTCTCACTCTTTCCTCGCTTAGCTCTAAAATTGATATGAAGGAAACTACCCCCTGTGTAATTTCGACCACTTTTTAAAGAATTCCAATCTAATGCTCAGAGAGAGAGTTATGACGATTTTCCCAAGGTCACCTCTTTGAGAAGAAATTTGGGAGCCTACAAAAGCCTTAACTTCCACATATCATATCTCTGAAAATATTGCGAACCAGGATCTGAAATTTTTACACGAAGTTCTTCAAGATTTCTTTGCAAATGGGTTTTATTTTTAGCTTCTGAAACTTCATAGAAAAAAGAATTATAGCAAAAATTCCATGATTACATGTTTGAAGCAATGAAACCCTATAATCCAAAGCTCTGATACCAAATTTTATGAAACCAGCTCCCAATATAGAAGAAAAGAGAGATCAACACCTTATAAATCAGCCACTTCGAGGGGGAAACATCATTTATATTACATAAACGAACAATTCTTGGATGATACAAATGAAAAAACCTCCATTCTATATATAGGAGTCCACGGGGTTGCAATATAATCCTAGCTTACCTAAAAATAATAATGTAAGGGCACAACAATAACAATATTGGGCTTTTATGGGGCACAATAATAAAAATATGGAGACTATAGTGTAAAACAATAACAATAAAGGGGCTACACTAATAATAATCATTAGGGGAATTTTGAGGTCTAAAATGGGCCTCCTAAGGAAATTATAAAATAATAGTGGAATTAATAAAATAATATTACACTACATCACCAAATTTTAGAGGGAAAAAACAAAAAACTACTTTTTCAACTCATATTTTCAACTTATCTCTCTATGGGTTTACTCAAATTTCAAGCGGGAATATTCATTGGATGCATAATTTGATTCCTCATCCAAGGAGTACTCATGTTTCATACTTTTGATGTACCCTACTACAAGAAAAATAAGAAATACATGAAAAACATTATTGCAATCACATTTTTTCATGTATTTCTCATTTTTCATGTAGCAAGGTCCATCTAAAGTATGCAAGATGGGTACTCCTAAGATAAGGAATTAAATTTTTCGTCCAACGAGTACTCCTGCTCGAAATTTGAGTACAACCTTAGGGAGATAAGTTGAAAAAGTAGTTTTATTATTTATTGTTTTTTAATATTTTTACTTTTTTACCCCAAAAATGGTGAATCATCCACCATGGTTGACATCATCATCTTGAATCATATTGGCTCTTATAAAGTTTATTTTGGTTATACATTTTCATTAGGAGGCCCATTTTAAACCTCAAAATTTCTATAATGAAGGGACTACACTAGTAATATAGGGACCTAACAGAGATGGGAGATGACATAAGGTGAAGCAGATCAGTGTTCATGTGAAGAACATGTGCAAGCTAGATGTGGATGATTTTGTTGCATTGAGCACCAAGGTGGAGAAGGTGTAAATTTTTTATGTTGGTGAACTTTGGAATAAAATACATGGCCATTTGCATCATGGTGCTTTGAAGATCATGCAGGAGATAGCCGCAGGCCTCCCAAAAGGAGCACTTGAGAAGCAATATGTATTCAAAGGATGTAATTTTGGGAAGTACACAAAGTCCAATTTCCATGAGCAGGATAGCAGGGCACATGAACTCCTTGAAGGGATCCACTCTAATGTCTATGTACCTTTCTTAACAACCTCCACTACCCAAAAAAAATATTTTGTCATTTTTATTGATGACTTGTCATGGAAGTCTTGGATCTTCTTCATGTGGAAGAAAGATGAGACACTCTCCAAGTTCGTAGTATTCAAGGCACTGGTTGAGACAGCAACTAGAAAAAAGGTGAAGTCTCCTAGGAGAGATAATGGAGGTGAGCACTTTTCGAATGGATTTAAAAAAAAAATTATGCAAAAGAAGGCATTTGAAGAGAGTTGATAGCACCCCACAACCCACAGCAAAATGGGGTTGTTGAGAGAAAGAATTGTAGTATCATGGGAGCAGCAAGGGAAATATTGCATGAACAAGGACTACCTTTGCACCTGTGGGATGATGCATGCAACATAGAAGTCTATTTTTAGAGCCAGATTCCTCCTCATGTTCTAGGCATGATTACGTCAGAGGAATTTTTCTCAGGGATAAAGTTGGGTTTGTCACACTTCAGGATTTTTGGAGCCTCTATACACTGCCATGTCTCCAAAGAGTCAAGGAGTAATCTAGAGCCAATAGAAAAATTGGGGGTATTTAGGGGTTACACAGAAACTCCGCAAAACTATCTTGTTTACTTTCCTTCACTCATAATGAAAATTGTGCGAAGTGACGTAAAATTTAATGAATATAAAGAGATGTGTTTCTCTCTTGAGAGAGAGATTCATATCCCATGAGAAGAGGATATTTTAGATCCAAAGGAGTAGCCTCATGAAGGTGTGGATCAGCCACAAATTGAGGAGAAGAGGGTGTAGACAACTACTCAAGAATAACCATCCAGAGAAGGTAGGAAAAGGACCAGGGAAGTTGAGAGAACTATGTAGGATGTGATGGAGAATGTGGATGCTCCTTCAAATAAACGCAAGTAGAGAAGGTCGCCACATCACTACACTATCTAGATGGATCTAATGACTAATTTAGTATAGATTGAGTCATCATATTTCGAGGAATTGTTCGAGAAAACTATATATATTGATACAATGGTGGAGGAGTACAAATCCATTGTAAAGAGCATTGTTTGGGAAGTGCTCCTAAGACCAGCAGAAAATTCAGTTATGGGTTTGAAATGTATCTTCAAGGTAAATCATGTAGTAGATGGAAGCATAAAAAATTAAAAGGCCAGATTTTTGGCCAAGGGGTACTCTCAAATTGAGGGTATTTACTATGAGGATACCTTTTCTCTTGTAGCAAGGTGCTCATCCATTAGATCAATTCTTGCTCTAGTTTCATAGATGGGTTGGAAGATCCACTAAATGGATGTGAAAACAACATTCCTTAATGGAGTTATTGAGGAGGAGTTGTATATCAAGCAACCAGAAGGCTTTGAGACTTTTGACAGGGATTTTCATGTGTACATACTCAAGTGAACATTTTAGGTATCAAACAAGCACCCCATGCCTGGTACACCAAGATCAATAGCTATCTCACCAATTTGGGCTTGACCAAAAGTGAAGTAGATGAAAACCTCTATCATATCTTGGTAGAAGGTAAATTTTTTATTATTATCTTATATTTTGATGATTTTATTTTAATTGGTGATGAAAATTTCATCTTATCTTGTAAGGAGGAACTTGCGTGAGAGTTTGAAATGAAGGAAATGGGTCTCATGCACTACTTCCTTGGATTGGAAGTATGGCAAGGCAATGGGGAGTTGTTTGCCTCTCCAGAGAAGTATGCCAACGAGATACTTCAGAGGTTTTGCATGGACAGTTACAAACCTATGGAGACACCTCTAGCAACCAACTAGAGGAAATAGGATGACAATTCAGGTAAGGAATTAGATGTTATTGTTTACCGCTAGTTGTTGGGTTCACTAATATATCTTGTGAACACACGACTAGATATGTGATATGTGGTCAACCAGCTGAGCCAAGATATGGTTAGGCAAACCAAATTATTTTGGAAGGCACTACCTCAGATACACTACCCAATTTGGACTATGGTACAAACGAACATAGGGAGTGAAGCTATGTGGCTTCATAGATGCATATTGGGAAGGAGTCCATCAAACCAAAAGAGTACATCAGGTGGATTTTTTAGTTTTCGGTCCGCAATGGTTTATAGGTACAACATGAATCGAATATATGTGTCACTCAGCTTAGTAGAAGCAGAATACATGGCTACCATTCAAGTAGCATGTGAGGCAATATGGATGAGAAAGATACCTGTTGGAATGTTATATCAGATGATGGATCTAATAGTGCTCTATTGTTATAATCATAGTTGCATCAAGCTCTCTGAAAATCTTGTTTTTCACGATCGATCTAAACATATAGATATCTAGTATCATCATTTATGGGATTGTGTGTAGAGACGGATCATTGTTGCAGTACATTCTGAAAGAGGAACAAGATGCAGACATTTTTAAAAACGCCTTATCAAGAGGGAAGTTAGATTTCCACATATGCAGGATAGTGGTGGTTGATAACCCCTTTCTTACTAAGAGAGTGTTGAAAAATGCAGCAAGAAATTCTCAATTTCATTTTTCCTTGTTTAAATTTAGAAAATTCGAATTTCTGCATTAGCAAACAACTTGGATGATGTTAAATTGTGTTACATGGCTTGCATCACCCAGTTTACTTACTAAATTCGAGTTGGAGGAGTTAGAGCTTAGTTAATCATGTTCTATTGCTAATTTGTAGCAATCAAGGTCAGTTATCTAAGGTTTTTTTCATTTAAGCTAGTTCCAACTGTTGGAGGAACTAGTGGAGGGTCAATTTGTACACTGGGACTTCAACCAAACTCAATGATCATCCAGTTAACTAATAAATTATCCCCAAAATAGCTAGTGCATGCATATAATTCAAGTTCCTTGGGCTTGGTGTAGATTCCAAGGAAGTGTAACATTAGTTGTAAACTAGTATTAAGTGTATAGGTGTTGCATGCAGCCGGATGAACAGCCTAAGAAATTGTGCAATTCAATTTGAGGAATTTCCTAAATAATAGGGGCCTAATTCCTCAAGGAATGGTGCAAGGAAATATGAGCTCAAGAAAAGGAAAAATTTACTAATTTTGGGTTAGAGGCCTTTAGTGAGAAGAGAGATAGGTTATGCACTTGCAGGGTGTGCTCAGTTGAGAAATTCAATTGTAATACACCTATATTCATTTGATTAATGCAAGAAGGCATTGGGGTTTTTAGAACATTTCTTTCCCCAACTAAAAATATTTTTTTCATGTGTGTGATTTATTCTTGCATGTATAAAATTTTTGTTTTAAATTGTGAATTAATGTCCGCAAATTAGTAGAGTAGGTTTGTTTCTTGTGATTTTAATTAAAACTTCATGAGAAGTTGTAAATATACATCATAATTTCTGCAGGCTAAAGGTTGAAGCTTCGTTCCTTCAGAGTGTGATCATGCACTCAAAGGTTTAAGAGGGTGCATGATGTTGATTTGTGTTTCTTGGGAGGTGCTCCAAGCCCTAGGGTTTAGGTTTTGGAGGGAAAATCACCACACAGGTAGCTTGTGGGCTTCAAACCCAAGTGTGGGTTTTTTCACCCATCGTGATTTGGGCCAAAAATATTATGAGAAATATACAGGTGATGGATAAGGATGATAGTGCTCGGCGAGACAATTCCAACACATCGATAATCATTCGATTTTGAGTTGTCTTTAGATAGAAATGAATTTTTGAAGTTGACACGGTAATTATTGGTTGTCAAGTCATGGAAGAGTGGTGTAAATAATCCCAATAGATGTGTCTCTTCAATATTCTTTGAATCCCCTCATATGTCTATAAATAGAGGGTAAAATATTCATTTTTATAGCATCCAAGTGTGGAAATACATCTCCAATATTAGCTCTGAATTTGGGGGAGGCGTGCCGCATCAAGAGGAGCCTAAAGACAACGTGAGGGAGGCCAAGAACAACGTGGGAATTTTTGTGGTGAGACTAAAGTGTTGTAGGAGACAGTAGTTGGTTTAGGGTATTTTTTGAGTACGTTTAAGGACTATTTTGTGGGTAGTGAAGATTGCAAGGCTTAATGGTAAAGTGGAGTTGTTTGAAGGCAATTGTGGCATTGTTTTAGGGAGCACTGCAGCCACATATAACTATTGTGCAAGGCCGCAAGGCATAGCTAGAAGTTAGGATACCTTTAATGGTTGTGTCTAGGTGGACAAGCCTAGAGAAGAGCAGCGTGGAGGAAGGGGTACCTTAACTAGGAGGATTGCAACCTTAGAAGGCTATACTAATTGAATGCATGGAGGATAAGGGCTGAAGGTTGATGCCCTAACCAGTGACTCAGTGATAAAATTTTTAGAAAGAGGATAGCAGTGTTTTGGAGAGGTGTACTGGGTCAAGTGTTTGACTGGATTGGATCGTGATTGCAGCAACTTGTTGGTTCCATGTAGATGACATTCCGCAGTGGTGAAATTTCATCCTAGGAGCAGAATTGAAAGTAATTGGATTGGGTGCCATTACTTTTTTGGAGGGAAGCATGTTGGCTACCCAAAGTAGCCCTAGATGAGCTATATTGAAGGATGAAGAGCAATTGAAGTTTGGGTGAAGATCGATGTCGAAGTGCAACACTTTGATGGATGAAAGTAGTTGCTAGCCTGGAATTTTGGAGCTCAATATTAGGCCTACCCAGAGAGAATATTGTATCAACCCATGTACACTCTACACATGGACATGCAACAATGTTAGGTGGAATCCCTCCTGGAGTCTCGGTGTGTAGGTGCCTTGATGGACTAAGGCACTATTAGTGAGTAGTATGGAAGCGAAGGACCGACGGGACAAGATACGACATGGAGTTTGTCATTGTATCTTGTATACCATAGAATGTTTTATTATTCATATTTTGATTAATATAAGGAATATTGGTGATTTTACGTTATTCTACAATTTTATTAAAAACTATGTATAATTGTGCATGTGTGATTTACTGCTTTATATTTCCATTGTGCGAAGTATTTTATGGTTGAGATTATTATTTTGGTAGCGTCAATGATTTAATACTCTAACCTAGACCCAAGATCATTTCAATTCAACACATGGTGTATTGTGGAAGGCTGAAGGGTGGATCTTAAGGCTTTTAGGGTATGTTCATGCACTCAAGGAGGGTGCATTCCTTTGGGTCGAAGAAGTGTGCTCAAGGAAGACTTTGCTTTTCACTAGGGTGCAGTTTGAAACGATGAAGGGGAAAGGGATTAATGAGTGTGGTTTACTCTCTTAGAGGGCACATGGAACACTTCCAAATAATGAATGGTTTCCAATAAAACCTTTAGAGTGCACTCATGTGCTCTTTTTCTTGATAGTTTTTCTTTGCAACCAAAATTTGTCTAAGTCTTGGATATAGGTAAATAGGTGAAAATGATGAGTTTATACATAAAACCATGTGTTACATATACCAACTCATTGAGAAAACTTAGACAGGATTAAAAAATGATAGGTATACATCAAAATTCCACTCTACATGCATCCCCCAAGTACAATAGATGAAGTGTGTGCGACTGTGACCAAAAGTGTATTTTTACAACAACAAAGATGACCTAACCATGAAATGCACTAAAATATTTTCTAATCAATGCCAAAAAACTTTAGAACATTCAAGAACAATTAAAACATATAGAATTACATGAGGCTACTTCTGATGATCAAGGTGACACTAGATATGAGGGTGTTGTAGCAGCGACAACATTGGATCACACATTAGGCGAGCTTCAACTTCTTTGTCCAGGAATAACCTTTGGTTAAAAGGGTCATTAAAACTTTAGGAATTTTATTTGCTAATTATATTTCCTTGATTTCCCCATTTCGACACGGTTATACACATAGTACCTCTTTTTCTTCTACTTGGTTGAACACATAAAAGATGCACCATATCACAATTGTTTCAATGTAGGAAAGGTAATGTGTGTTTCAAGTTTTTTTATATTTAGAGTATGAGTTTTCATCCCAGGTTTTTCTCTGCTTCCATCAATCCTGGACAATACCCCAGCAAAGTCACTTTATGATCACAAATGTTTCTTCAATGACAGCGAGCCTAGACATTACCCAAGAAAATTCACTTGCTTCACCTCCCTATGCAGCAAGAATTTATTTTCATTCACCCTTTTATTTATTTATTTAATAGAAATCTGCATCGACACTTATCATTTTCAACCACTGGCAGAGGGATCCTAAATTATTGAGAGTAGAGGAGGCTTCCCCTTCAGAGAATTTTTGTAGAACTTTTGAAATTAACAACAAGAAATATTGAAAATGGCATCAAAATGGGTTCTAATTTAATTTTCCCTTAATTAAATTAGAAGGAAATTGTAATTCCACTTCACATGACAGCTTGTACGAGTTAACTAAGTTGGGAAGACTTATTCAGATCAATCAATTTGAGTTGGGGGTCAAACTAGAGGCATGTAGAGTTCACTCTAAGTTTTATAGGGTCTAGTTACAGTTTATATTGAGTTGTAATTGTTTAAATTGATTATTTGAGTTAAAATCAGTTTAACTAGTTGTAATTGATGGATGATCTAGTGAGAGGCCCATTGAATTAAATATGATTTAAATCACATGCAGTGATCAATCAGATAACTAATAATTTTATATAAATAGTTGTTGCATGTAAGTTGTAAGGAAGGATTGGTTGAGATTGGTGTTAATGGGAAGTAGACTATCAATTGTATAATTAGAAAATTGTAGAGGTCATGCATGAGATCATCAAGATGCCTTGGATCTATTATGCAATTAATTAGTGGGAATTTCCTATTTAATAGGGGCACAAATCCCTCAGGAATGCATAATATGGGCTAGTCAATCAATCCAAGTTTTTGGCTTAGTATTGGACCAAACTTACCAAGATGAGTGTCAGACAGACAAAGATATTGCAGAGGTTTCTCAGGAAGGGAAATAACATTGTATTGTTTCATATTCTTGACTTAATGAAATATATAGAGGGGTTTTTAGCTTAGGCTTTCCCTAGATATATATTTTTGTTTTGTGATTGAAATAATTTCTCTTTTTTGTTTGTGTGATTATGTGATTGTAATTGGTTTCTGAAATTTGTAGAATATATTCAAATATTTGTTTTTATCATATTACAAGACCAGTTGAATCTATGTGTATTTTATACATGCTATCAGAGTATGAATAACTATATAAGAGAAGAACTAGATTTTTTCTTAACAAGTGAATTTAATTTTCAAATGTATTCTCCAGGATGAGCAGTAGATGAGGATGCCTTTATGTGGATTAAGACTCAAATAGAATTGAAAAGGGAACAAGAATGAAACCCTAAGGGGGCTTTTGATTTAATTTTCCCTTAATTAAATTTGAAGTAAATTGTAATTCCACATCACATGACAACTTGTAAGTGTTAACTGAGTCAGGAAGACTTAGTTAGCTTAGTCAATTCTATTTGAGGGTCAAACTAGAAGCATGTAGAGTTCTCTCTAATTTTTAGGGGGTCCAGTCACAGTTTATTTTTAGTTGTAATTAGTTAACTCAATTCTTTGAGTTAAAATCCATTTAACTAGTTCTAAATGAGAAATGAGATAGTGAGAGGTGCAATGAATTAAATATGATTTAATTCACATCCATAGACCAATCAGATAACTGATAATTCGTTGTAAATATTTGTTACATGTCAGTTCTAAGGAAGGCCCAGTTGAGATTGGGGTTAAAGGGAAGATAACTATCATTTGTATAATTAGAAAAATGTATGTGTCATGCATGAGGTCATTAATAATACTTGGATGTATTACACAATATATTGACTGGAATTTCCTCATTAATACGAGATTAGTTAGCCGAAGAATGTGTGAGGAATGCTAGTCATGCATAGGCAAGAAAGTGGTTAAATATTGGACCAAACTTGCTTAGATCAGAGCAGGATTAGAGTGAGACAATTAGCAGAGTGCATAGTTTTATCAGGAAGGGAAATAGAATTGTATTGCTTTATGTTCTTGACTTTATGCAATATACAAATAGCGGGGTTTTTAGTTGAGTCTTTCCCCAGACACATCCTATGTTGTGAGATTGATTAATTCTTTGTCTTACTTTTTTATGTGATTGTGCGATCAAAATTGGTTTCCACAATTTGTAGAATTGATTCGGTATTTTGTTTTAGTACATTACAAGATAATTTGAACCTATTTATATATTTGTACATGGTATCAGATTAGGAATCACAATAGAAGAGAAGAAACAAAGTTTGTTTTAAAAAGGTACATTTAACTTGCATATTTATTCTTAAGACGAGTAGCAGATCAATATGTATTTCACTAGATTGAGACTCGAATATTCCCTTGAGGATAATTTGAATTACATAACATGGAAGGATAGGATGGAGGAATTTCTAGAGGGAAACGAACTAAAGGAATTCATAGATAGTGATATACCCCATCCCGCAACAGCAGATGCTCAACTTCTTGATACATGGAAGAAGAATGTAGCAAAAGCAAGAAGTATCTTGTTAGAAGGATTTTGAAATAATATTGTCTCGAACCTCCATGGAAAGGAAACTCCATATGCTATGTCGAAGAACTTAATAGATGTATTTCATAATAGAAGCAACCACAAGAAGTCAGCGCTGAAGGATAAGATCATAAAGATCAAGATGGAGAAGGGTGACACGATTTCAAAATACTTGAATAATTTCACTCAATGTCAAGATGAGCTTGGAATTTTCTAGGTGACAGTTTCCCAGGATGATTTGGTGAGGCTAGCACTTATAAGACTTCCCAAGAGCTAGAATAACTACTGAGACTTGGTGAATGGGAGGGAGAAGGTACCAGAGTGGGAGCGATTGTGATCTGATTTGGTACAAGAAGAGATTCAATGGAACGACAGAGATGGATACTCATCAAATATTGATGATGAGGATAATTGTCCCTTGGTTGGAAAGGCAAAGAAATGGAAAGGGAAGGCTTCCCATTCCAAATCAAATTACAGTCAAGCGAGAAAGAAGCGATACTTGTCAAAGGTAAAAAATTTCATTTTCATGAGCTTAGACATTATGCTGCAAAGTGTTCACATAAGAAGACCAAAACGAAATACTCAGGAAGAGTGACAGGTGAAGCACTTGCTTCACATTTTGAGTTGGATTTCACCCTCATCGCATGCATGGTTTCATCGGTAATGGGCTCTGTGTGGTACTTAGATAGTGTAGCTTCGTTCCATATGACCAGAAACAAAGAATTCTTAAGTAGCTTGGAGGAGAAGGATCTCTAGATGAACATCAAGATGGGAGATGATGCTAGAGGTATAGCACTACCGGTGTAGGTATAGTTACCGTTTAGAGGGATTTAGGTATTCCTCTCACATTAAAATATTCCATGTATGTTCCTGGTTTAAAGAATAATTTGGTTTATGTTGCTATGTTGGAAGACCATGGCTATGATGTGATATTCATTGAAGGAAACATGTTCCTTCATCAAAAATATACGAGACAGTTAAAAAGAGCAGGGTTCGAGTAAAGAACCTATACAAATTGGATGTAGAAGACTGTGTATCCTTGAGCACAAAATCAAAGAAGGTGGAGAGTCGAGACATTAGTGATTTATGGAATAGGAGATTGGGCCATCTACACCATGGCACTTTGAAGGTCATGTAGCATATTCATACAAGAATTGCAAAGGGTGAACTTGCGCAACGAGGTACATGCAATGGGTGAATATTGGGAAGGTATACCAAATCCACCTTTCATGATAAGGAAAGTCGCAAAAATACAATCCTTGAGAGAGTTCACTCAGACGTGTGTGGACCATTCTTGACAGCTTCCACAGCAAAACACAAGTATTATGTGATTGTAGATGATTTTTCATGCATGTGTTGGATTTTATTCATGTAGAAGAAAGATCATTTTTTCTCTAAGTTTTTTGATTTCAACGGACTTGTCGAGAAAGATAAAGGGAAGAAGGTGAAGGCTCTGAAGAACAAAAATGGTGGAGAATATGTCTCTAAAATTTTCAATAAATTTTGTGCTTCAGAAGGAATTAGAGGGGAATTGAGAGCACTTCATAACCCATAGCATGAGCTATGTTGCATGAGTAGGGCCTACCGTTGCATCTATGGGCAGAAGCATGGAATATAAAATTATTTGTGTAGAAAATAAGTCCTCATTAGATACTTGGGATGAGTACACCAAAGGAATATTTTTCAAGTAAGAGACCATATGTGTTGCATTATAAAATTTTTGGTTCATCAGTTTATTTCCATGTGACCAAAGATATTAGGAGGAAGCTAGTGCTAACATCTGAGTTGGGGATATTTTTTGGGTACACTGATGCACCTCACAACTATAGAATGTACTTTCCAACACACAGGATGAAAATGATCATAAGAGATGTGAAATTTGATGAAGAGAAGGCCATGTGAATTTCCCTTGAGAGGGAGCTTCAATTGCATGTAGTTGAGGAGCTCTTGGCTCCAAAAGAAGAACCTCAAGATGTGGAGCAGACAGAAGCAGAGGTTTAGAGAGTGAAAGCACCCACTCATGCAAAGACATCCAAAAATATAAGGAAGCACACTATAGAGGTTGACAGATTGTTGCTTGATGCTAGAGAGAATGTGGGAGCACCCACATCATAGCGCAGGAAATTAAGGTCCCTAGAGCAATACACTAGATACATGGCTCTTATGAGCGAAGGCGTAGAGACAGAACCATCCTCTTTTGAGGAAGAAGTGCAGTAACCAATTTGGGTTGATGCCATGGTTGATGAGTATGACTCCATTAGTAGAAACAGTGCATGGGAAGTTTTCCCAACACTAGAGGAGAAGTCAGTTTTAGGATCCAGGTTGATCTACAAGGTGAAGCAAACAGCATATGGGAGTGTGGAGAAGCACAAGGCCATATTTGTGGCCAGAGGGTTCTCTCAGGTGGAGGGGATATATTATGATGACTTTTTCACCAGTCACAAGGTACTCATCAATCAGATCCATCATTTCTCTCTCAACACATATGGGATGGAAGATAAATCATATGGATGGAAAGACAAAATTTATTAACAGGGTGATTAAGGAATAGGTGTACATTGAAGAACCATAAGGTTTTTAGATCTTAGAGAGGGATTCACATGTGTGCAAACTCAAGAGATCACTATATGTGATGAATAAATCACCTTATGCTTGGTACACCTGGATCGTCAACTATTTCATCAGTTTGGGCTTCACCAAGAGTGAAGCATATGCAAACCTTTATCATATTGTGGTAGAAGGTAAGCTTTTTATTATGGTACTTTATGTCAATGATCTGATACTGACAGGTGATGAGAATCTCATCAAGTCTTGCAAAGACGATCTTGCAAGAGAATTTGAGATGAAGGACATGGGACTCTTGCACTATTTACTGGGATTGGAAATATGAAAAAGAGATGGGGAGTTATTTGTATCTCAAGGCGAGTATGCCAATGAAATCCTCAGGAAGTTCCACATGGAGGGTATCAAACCCATGGAGATTCCTATAACAATAAACTTTAGGAATGAGGATGTTACCTCAAGTGAGGTAGTAGATTCTATTGTTTATAGAAAACTTGTGAATTCACTCATGTATTTGGTGAGGACACGACCAAACGTATGCTCTATGGTTAACCCGATTAGTAAAGCTATGGTTAATCCTACCAAGCTCTTTTGGAAGGTAGGAAAGAATGTGTTGAGATACCTCAGAGGAACTATAGAGTATGGGATATGGTACAGATGGACAGAGGGAGTGAAGCTTCAAGGTTTCACCGATGCAGATTGGGCAGGGAGTCCATCTGATAGAAAGAGAATGTTATGGGGAATGTTCATCATAGGATCGGCATTATTTTACTAGTATAATAGGAAACAAAGATTGGTTTCACTTATTTCAACAGAGGCAGGGTACATGGCAGCCAATCAGGAAGCATGTGAGGCCATCTATATGAGGAAGATACTTGTTGGTCTATTTGGTCGATAGATGGATCCAACAATGATTTATTGTGATAACTAAAGTTGCATCAAACCCTCCGTTAATCCAATTTTTCATGACAGGTCCAACCATATTGATATTCGGTATCACCTTCTCAGCGATTTTGTGAAAAGATGGATTATGTCATTAGACTACATTCCCATAGAGGAACGGGATGCATACATATTGGCGAAGGCACTATCAAAAATAAAATTTGAGTTCCATAGAGGTAGGATCAGGGTATTAGGAAATCCCTTTCTTGTTGAGAGGGAGTGTTGAAATGGAAATAATAATGGCACCCCAAGGGGGCTTCTGATTTAATTTTCCCTTAATTAAATTAGAAGTAAATTGTAATTCCACATCACATGACAATTTGTAAGTATGAACCGAGTCAAGATTACTTAGTTAGCTCAGTAAATTTGAGTTGAAGGTCAAACTAGAGGCATGTAGTATTCTTTCCAAGTTTTAGGGGGTCCAGTTACATTTTATTTGGAATTTTTATTAGTTAACTCAATTACTTGAGTTAAAATCAGTTTAACTAGTTCTAACTAAGATTCAAGCTAGTGAGAGGTACAGTGAATTAAATATTATTTAATTCACATGCAGTAATCAATCAGATAACTTATAATTCACTATAAATAGTTGTTTCATGTTAGCTCTAAGGAATGCTCAATTTATATTGGGGTTAAAGGGAGGATAACTATCAGCTACTTAGAAAATTGTATAGGTCATGCATGAGGTCATCATGAAGCCTTGGATGTATTGTCCAATCTATTGATGGGAATTTATAATTAATAGGGGCTCAATTATTCGAATAATGTGTGAGAAAGGTTGATTAGGCAGAGGCAAGCAAGTGGTTAAATAATGGACCAAACTTGCTTATATCAGAGAAGGATCAGAGTGGCACAGCTAGAAAAGTGCAGAGGTTTCTAAGGAAGGGAAATAGCATTGTATTATTTCTTGTTCTTGAATTTATGCAATATACAAATAGCGGGGTTTTTAGCAGGGAAAATTTTAAGGATGGAAGTTTATCTTAAAGTTTAGAAACCTTGGTGAATCTTACTAGTCCTTAATATCCAAATTTTAAATTTTTTGATGATAGTTTTGTAAAAAAAATTAGATTTATAATTAATTTATATTATAAAATATATAATATTGGCGATTTTTAAGGTAAAATAATTTTATACTATAAAATTTGGGCAAATTAATTTTTAGAAAAATGGAAATTTGCGAATCTTTTTTTTTGGAAAAAGCATGGATTATTAGCCCACCTGCAAATATTAGCCCCTAAAAGTTTCCCTAGTTTTTAGTTGAGCATTTCCCTAGATACATCTTCTATTGTGTGATTTATTAATTATTTATGTTACTTGTTTATGTGATTGTGCGTTCGAAATTGATTTCTGAAATTTGTAGAATTGATTTAGTATTTTGTTTTAGTACATTGCAAGATCATTTCAATATATTTATATATTTATACAAATATTCCCTTGATGGTATTTTGAATTAAATAGCATGGAAGGACAGGATGGAGGCAGTGCTAGAGGATAATGGGTTGAAGGAATTCATAAACAATGTTATTCCCAATCCGGTAGCAGCAGATGATCAAAATCTTGATGCATGGAAGAAGAATGTAGCAAAGGCGAGAAGGATTATGTTAGAATTATTTTGAGATCATATTGTCTGGAAACTCCATATGCTATGTGAAATTCCTTAACAGATCTATTTCAGAATAGTAGCGACCACAAGAAGATGGCGCTGAAGGACAAGCTCAGAAATATCAAGATGGAGGAGGGAGAGACTATACCAAAATACTTGATGAAGTTCAATCATTGTCGATATGAGCTTGTAAGTTTTGGTGTGACAATTTCCCATGATGATTTGGTTATCCTAACACTTCAAGACCTTCCCAAGAGCTGGCACAACTACTAGGATTTGGTGAATGGGAGGGAGACGCTACTAGAGTGGGAGCGATTGTGGTCGCACTTGCTACAAGAAGAGATAAGGTGGAACACCAGAGACGGTACCTCTTCCAAAGGCAAAGAAGAAGATTTTACATTAATAAGAAAAGTAAATAAAGCCAAGGGAAATAATTCCCTTGGCATAATGGGAAAGAACAATTACTTTTCCAACATCAAGTGTTTTCACTGTGACAAGTACGGGCACTATGCCACGAAATGTCCAGAGAAGGAAAGCAATGAGGAGCCAGCGATAGCAGCAATAGGTGAAGCTCTAGCTTCAAAGTTTGAGCTTAATTTTACACTCATTACGTGCATGGCTAGCACTATAATGGTATGCATGTGGTATCTCAATAGTGGCACCTCATTCCATATGATGGGGAATAGAGGTCTCTTCAGTAGGTTGGAGGAGAAATACCTCAAGCAGAACATAGATTTTGGAGATGAAAGGAGGTATAATGCGACCAACATAGGTACAATTACCTTTCAGAGGGAGTATGGCTCCCCTCTCATACTTACTGATGTTTTTTTTGTTCCAAGACTAAAGAAGAATATTATTTCCATCATGGTATTTGAATACTATGCCTATGATGTGATATGTATAAAAAGAAATGTTTTCCTTAGACACATCGCCATGGGATAGGTGAAACATATTGGTGTGTGAGTCAACAAAATGTATTCTCTCAAGGTCAAAGATGTGTGAAAATATTTGAGGAGGAAATCAAAGGCTAGAGACTTCGTGGTTGATAGGTAGCATGAATCACCTCTCAATATGCAACCTCAGAAAGTTTTAGAGCATCCACAGTTATAGAAATAGAGAGGAGACTGAGTGGAGGGATCCACTCAAGCAAAGACCTCTATTAGGGGGGAATTTTGAGCCAAGTGGGAAAAGGGATCACATGCAACCATACCTCCAATAGAGAGGTGGGGTGATGTGAAGTCATAGTCCCAAGAGTGTAGAAATTTGTGCAGGATCCATTGAGATGTTTTTTCTGGTGGATCATTACCTTGCTACAAGAGCCCACAGTACATAGTAGCAGGATGGATCAGTGGTGGTTGACACAGTCATATTTCAGAGTGATAGATGAAGAGACTAGCAACAGTCAGATACGAGAGCACAAAGCAGATTTGGCAGCCATGCAGATGGCACAGTGCAGAGTCAGTTGCAGCGTAGATATTTTAGTAGAAAGTGGAGTTGCTAGTAGTAGTCAAATACTAGAGTGTAGAGTAGAGTTGGTAGCAGTGCAGAAAAGAAACAATGCATATTTTTCAATAGACAGTCTAGTAGCTAGTAGTAGTCAGATACTTTGGTGACAAATGCATCATACTAATTTATTTTGGATGATTTTCAGTTTTCAAAAGTTGCAGTAGCAACAACACTAGAGAGAATTTTTGCATGCAAAACATTATAAAGGTACCAGATCAAGATAGAGTTGAATTCCTTTCTTGTTGACAAGAAGTAATGAAATTTGCAACAAGAAATATTGAAAATGGAATCAAAAGGGATTTTAATTAATTTTCCCTTAATTAAATTAGAATGAAATTGTAATTCCACATAACATGACAGCTTGTATGAGTTAAATGAGTTTGAAAGACTTAGTTAGCTCATTCAATTTGATTCAAGGGTCAAAATGGAGGCATGTAGAGTTCACTCTAAATTTTAGAGGGTCCAGTTATAGTTTATTTTGAGTTGTAATTATTAAACTTGATTATTTGAGTCAAAATCAGTTTAACCAGTTCTAACTGATGGATGAGCTAATGAGAGGTTCAATGAATTAAATTTGATTTGATTCACATGCAGTGATCAATTAGATAATTGATAATTCTCTATAAATATTTTTTGGATGTCAGTTCTAAGGAAGGCTCATTCGAGATTGGAGTTAAAGGGAAGTAGACTATCATTTTTATAATTAGAAAATTGCATAGGTCATACATGAGGCCATAGAGATGCCTTAGATTTATTGCATAATAAATTAGTGGGAATTTCCTATTTAATAGGGTCTCAATTCCCTCAGGAAAGTGTAATCCATGTTGGTTAGTTAGGTGCAAGTATTTGGATAAGTATTGAACCAAAATTGCTAGGATTAGTGTCAGACAGTCAAAGATAGTGAATAGGTTTCTTAGGAATGGAAATAGCATTGTGTTGTTTCTGTTGACACCTAATCCTATGGGTTGGGTGTGCATATGTAATATTGTATATTATTTTAATATTAGGAAATAAGGAAGGCCAAGAGTCATTGGGAGATGAATCCCAATAGCCTCACCTCCATGTATAAATGCATGTACATTCTTCAGCTAATACACATTATGATTTGAGGAGTTACCTCCTGGTTTGACATGGTATCAGAGCCAGTCCCACTATTGGCATTTTTTCCTGTGGTGTAACTCCCTCTCCTTTGCTCAGTCAGTTTTTAATAATAGTTTTTGCTGCTCCTACTTATTGCTATACTGTTATTCTACATTTTTTTTATCTCTGCACAGCTCTGACATTTGCAGCTCCTGAAGATTCTGCAATCCTGCAGTTCCTGAAACACTGCAAATTGCAGCCCCCCTCTGCAGTCCTGCAAAGATCCCATTCCTAAATTTTCGTTTGGCCTCTCGGCCTCTCCATCGCTCATACGCTCACGCCCCCTCACTTCTATCTCTCCCTGCATTCCCACATCAATCTCGTCCCCCTCCATTTATATTAACACAGTCATATATTTCAATATATTATAGCACTATCTTTAATATGCTTTGTCTGCCTGCATACACTGTTATAATACCACTATCATACGCTCCTGCTCCATTCTTCATTCTGCATTCCCACTCCCACACTCTCCCAGGCCTATACATAACATAGCTCTGTCATATCATATATCGAATACATAATACGCTATTCCATACAGTGCTTTGCCATATTCATAATACAACACAGCGCTGTCAATATCATTTCCGCCCTCCATTTTTTAACACGCTGCATACACCCACGCCCTTTGCATATGATACAGCGTTGTCATAACTCTGACTGGAGCTCCCTCTCCATGCATACACTACCTACGACCCCGTCACTTGAGGACCCTCCCCCGCTCTGTTGTATTATATACAATACAGCGCTCCACCTTACCATCTTTTAATACCACTCCGATTGCACATATCAATGCCCTCCCCTCCCTTGTTAATACGCTGTCTGCATCATAGAATATCGCCCTCCACGCCCTCCACGATGCTATATCACATATATAATACACTGTATGTGTTATAAAAAACCACCCATATATATAACAACGCTCCTCCATATGTAATACGCTGCCTCTGTCCATTTTATATACAACGCTGCCCTCCATATTAATACTCTGTCCATTTTATATACAACGCCCTCCATATGTAATACGCTGCCTCTATCCATTTTATAATACGCTGTCCATTTTATATTACCGCCCTTCCATAGAATTCCTCCCCCTTCCCATCTTTTAATACCACTCCCACCATATTACCACTCTCTATAATACCATTCACATTCATAAAACCACCTTTCTTCCACACTTTCAATATAGATTCGCGTATAAATTTTTTTCCCAAACAAAAAAAATATATATATATATATATATTTTTTTTGTGCAGAATTCAGTATTTGCATCAAAGAGTTTGTGTCCTTTTAAATTCAGTATATTTTCCAGCAAAGAGTTTTTGTCCCCTTTAATTGAGCAAATTTCCAGAGTTGAAAGTTTTCTAGCAGAATTTTTTCCTATTCAAAAGAATTTTTTCCAGCAAACTAATGCATTCTCTCATCTCTATTGTTGGGGTGGTTCTCTCCGGAAAAGAGAACTATCTTGAATGGTCTCGGAAGATTAAACACACACTCATTTTTAATGAGTTGTGGAGAGGAATCTGTGAAGGACAAGAAGGAAATCCACCGGCAAAGCCCACTTCAGACAAAGAGCTCGCCATTTGGGAAAACAAGCACTGCAAGGCCTATGCCTTGATTGCAGCTTCCATAAATGAAGAGGTGAGTCGCCACATTTCATCATTATCAAATGCCTATGATGCCTTGAGCAAGCTAAAATAACTCTATGACTCACATTCAGAATTAGAAAATGTTCAATTGATGATTAAGCTGTTCAGCCTTGAAATGAAGAATGATGATCGCCTTGCTTTAGCTTCAGAAGTTAGATCTATCATGCATGATATTGATAGCACTGGTGTAAAAATGGACATACCTCTCATAGCATATTTTAAGGCATTATATCTGACTTACTCACATTATCTTGAGTCTTTGCAAGCAAGTGGGAACCTTGAGCATATCACCTTTGATACACTTGAGAAAAAGTTTGCAGAAAGAGAGACAGCTTTTGGGAAGATGACAGTCCCTTCATCTTCCGAAGAGGCTGCATACTTGGCACATAGAGAAAAGAGTCATGCTCCAGATTCATCCAGAGGAAGAGGTGGCAGAAGAGGAAGAGGAAGAAGAAACTTCACAGAAAGGGGGGGCAAATAATTTGACAAATCCAATCTTCATTGCACACGTTGCAATAGAGATGGACATGATGCATCCAAATGCAGAACACCATGGGAGAAAATTGAGCAGCAAATAAATCAAGACAAAGGTAAAACTAATGACAAAGACAAAGGTAAAGCACCTGAATCCGCTCATTATGTTCTAGCACATTGTAACAATGGAGTAACTGAATACTTGTTTGATGTTTCATTTACTTCGTGGAGATATGATTGGTTGCTAGATTCAGGAGCAACATGTCACATGACATTTAGAAAATATTTTTCTGAAGAATTTACTGAAAAATTTGATGGAGCGGTATATTTCGTAGATAAATCCAAACTCAAGCCATCAAGGCTTGGTACAGTCAGGCTTAAACTGCCTGGTCTTCTAGATCATATCCTACATGAGGTTCTATACCTCCCTGAGTTGAGGAGAAACTTGCTGTCCCTGGTCCAAATCTGCCAGCAAGGACACTCCATTCACTTGTTTGATGGAAAGGCAGAGGTCATAAAAGCATCATATCACTCACTTGTCATGGAGGGAATAGAAGAAGGGAGACTCTTGAAGCTGAAAGGTTCATCTGCTCATGCTCAAAACTTTGCATTCAGTTCACATCATGATGAAGGTACATTCCCATCAAGTCTTTTATGGCATGCTATATTTGGACACTTAAACTATGAAAGCCTTCGCTTGTTGAAGAAAAATGGTGTTAATGGACTGCCTACAATTCCTAGAAAACCTAAGGAATGTGATGCTTGTATTCTAGGAAAGCATAGCAAATAGCCATTTCATGACTCACACTCCAGAGCACATAGAAAACTTGAGCTTGTTCATTCAGATTTATGTGGCCCTATGCCTATTGCTTCTGCAAATGGAAATAAATACATGATGACATTTATTGATGACTACACCAGAATGTGTTCGATTTACTTATTGAAGAATAAGTATAATGCTTTTCAAACTTTCAAGAATTTTCATGCATGGATTGAAAATGATGCACAAACACATATTGGCTCTCTACGTACTGATAATGGAAAAGAATACACTTCAAACGAATTTGAAAATTATCTTCGTCAACATGGAATCAAACATCAAACAACTGTGCCATATAATCCCCAACAGAACGGTGTAGCTGAAAGAATGAACAGAACTATCTTAAATATGGTTCGCTCCATGTTATTTTCAAGAATGTGAAATTGATGTTTTGGGCTGATGCAGTTCTATGTGCTGTTTACATAAAGAATAGGTGTCCTTCAAGTTCAATTAGAAACAAAACTCCTTTTGAAATGTGGCATGGCCACATTCCTTCGGTAAAGCATTTCAGGGTCTTTGGGTCCACCTGTTATGGCTTGATACCCAAGGGTCAAAGGAACAAACTTGGTGCTAGAAGTAGAAAATGTATCTTCTTGGGGTACTCCAATACCTCCAAAGGATATCGTCTCTATGATGAAGAAAATAAGAAGTTTGTAATAGCAAGAGATGTCATATTTCTTGAATCTTCCAAGAGTGACAAGGTTGTTGAGCGGCAACTTGATCGCCTGGATAGATTCACACATGCAAAGTATTTCCAAGAATTTGATAATGAGATTCCACATCTTGAAGGGGGGATTCTGATATTGAATCAAACTGTGGAATCATGTCCTGAAGCACTCTCTCCCCCACATGAAGAAACAACCACGGATGACACATTAGATGATGTGATTGACAGAATTGGGAGATTGAATCTTGAATCAATCCCAACTCAGTCAAGTGACCAGCCTGGGCCATCTCAGAAAGGTCCTCCCAAATGGCTGACAAAGACACTGGAGGATGTTCATCCTGATGAGGTTGGAAAAATAGGAACAAGAAGTTCCACTCAAGAAATCGAAGGTGATGTAGATAATTCCGATTCTCCTGTTGATATGGATATTGCTTATAACTGTGAATTGAGTTTGTCTACAGATCATGAACCAACTTCCTTCAAAGAAGCCGCTTCTCATGATGAATGGAAAGAAGCGATGCAGAAGGAGTATGATGCCTTGATAAAGAATGGCACTTGGAAGCTGGTTGATCCGCCTTTGGGAACGAAACTAATTGGCTATAAGTCGGTCTACAGGAACAAGTATAAAGCAGATGGCTCACTTGAAAAGCACAAGGCTAGGCTTGTGGCAAAAGGTTTTGCACAAAAATAAGAAATCGATTATGAAGAAACTTTTGCTCCCACAGCAAAATGGACCACCATCCGGACTCTCTTTGCCCTAGCAGCTCAGAATGGATGGAAAGTCCATCAGATAGATGTAAAAACAACTTTTTTGAATGGAGATCTAAAGGAGAAAGTTTATATGTCCCAGCCAGAAGGATTTGTGGTAAAGGGTCAAGAACACAAAGTTTGCAAACTTGTAAAATCCTTGTATGGCCTCAAGCAAGCACCATGAGCCTGGTATGAGAAATTAATCGAGCATCTTCTGAAACTTGACTTCAAACATTTTGATCTTGATGATGCAACTTTGTTTGTTAAGAAAGTTGGAAAAAAATTTGTATATCTTGTGGTATATGTAGATGATCTTTTGATAACAGGAAACAATGAGAGCTATATTGCATCCATGAAGAAAGGTTTTGAAATGATTGATTTGGGTCATGTTCATTACTATCTGGGTATTGAAGTAATTCAACATCCTAAATTTATATTTCTTTCTCAAAAGAAGTACATTGGAGATCTCTTGAACAAGTTTGGCATGGATGAATGTAATCCCTTAACCACTCCAATGGACCAAAACTTGAAGCTCACATCTATTGAAGGGAAGGAATTTGAGGATGCAACTAAGTATAGACAACTTGTAGGAAGTCTTATCTACCTGACCACCACCAGACCTGACATTTCATTTGCTGTTGGAATCCTCTCAAGGTTCATGCAAAACCTTGTGAAGGACATTGGTCTGCTGCAAAAAGAGTGCTAAGGTACTTGAAGGGGACTCAAGACTTTGGACTCAAATATACACAGGTAGGCGACTTCATCTTGATCGGATACTCTGATTCAGACTTTGATGGCGACAAAGAAACAGGGGTGTCTACTACAAGTTACACCATGAGTCTTGGATCAGGAGCTGTCTCATGGAGATCACGCAAACAGTCAATTCCAGCAGATTCCACGACCGAGGCAGAATATGTGGCAGCAGCTGAAGCAACAAAGGAAATTGTGTGGCTCTGGAAAATCCTGGAAGATTTGCAGATGAAACAGATGTATTCCACTCCACTCATGATCGACAACACTTCTGGAATAAAGTTGGCCAAGAACCCAAAGTTCCATGATCGAACAAAGCACATCAATACAAAGTACCATCTCATTCGACATCATGTTCAGGCCAAAACCATCCATCTACATCATTGTTCCACAAATGAGCAAACTGCTGACATCTTCACCAAAGCACTTAGAAGAGAAAAGTTTGAAAAGTTCAGATCGATGCTTGGACTCACCAACATCCCTTCGGATTAAAGGGGGGAATGTTGACACCTAATCCTATGGGATGGGTGTGCACATGTAATATTGTATATTATTTAATATTAGGAAATAAGGAAGGCCAAGAGTCATTGGGAGATGAATCCCAATAGCCTCACCTCCATCTATAAATGCATGTACATTCTTCAACTAATACACATTCTGATTTGAGGAGTTACCTCCTTCTGCGATGGGCCACATATTATTTGACTTATGAAATATATAGATAGCGGGGTTTTTAGTTTATGCTTTACCCATATACATATTTGTGTTGTGTGATTGAAATTATTTCCCTTTCTTGTTCATGTGATTATGCGATCGTAATTGGTTTCCAAAATTTGTAGAATAGATTCAAGTATTTTGTTTATCATATTACAAGATCATTAGAATATATTTGGAGTTTCTATAACAAACTATGATATTGGTTTTCTCGCTTTATATTTCCCCTTATCCTTTCTCTACTAGATTGGACAAGCGATAACACACAAGTAGATTTGCACCAAGTTGAGTAGTTTAGATACTAGCATAGGTGTGGATATAATAGGTTCCCTCAAGTTTCTCATTTTTGATGTATCGTATTTTCCATCAGGTCTTAGCTCAACCTATGACATTTTCCCAAAAAAAAAAAGTTGAGTGACAGAAATCCAAGTGATTTTCTTGTCACACTTCTCTTGTATTTCACCACAAGGTCCTTTTAAACCATGGACTTTTACAAAGGGTCTTTTTTATGTACAATTACCAACAAGAATGACGAGATAGGACACGACTAACACAACACATATATGACTTGTTGAAAATGAAACAAGAAAGTCTCAATTTTTATTTTTCCTTAATTAAAATTGAGGAAATTCGAAATTCCACATCAACAAAGAACTGGAGGAGTTAACTGAGGTGACATGACTCTTGTCACTTAGTTAAGAACATTGAATTTGAGTTAATGATTTTGGTCTAATTTAGCAAGCATCGCCACCGAGTAGCAATCCAATTCAGTTATTTTTAGTTATACTCAGTTAAAATAGTTGCAATAGTCAATAGAACTAGTGCATGGTCATTTGAGTAGTGGGAAAATAGTCTAACCCAGAAATTGATCCAGGTGGATATTGGTGGCCACCAGCCTATTCCACTTGGGGCCCCATGATTATCTCTTTCATTTTTTTTCACAACTCACTATTTTTAGCAGTTTTTCGGGTCCTGAACTTCCGAAGCTATTTTGAAGCCCCAAACGGAGATATTATGCCAAAGTTACATCCCTGGGAAGTTGAAACACCAATTTACCCAAATGGGGCCCATAGTTTTGGCTGTTCATCTCCTAGGGTTAGGTTTTTGGATGTTTAGAGTTCTCCATTGTTTCTCCATAATAACAGTCTCACTTCATTGTAACACAAATAGAGGTATGTAGCGTACATCTCTTCTGTATCTGCCAATGCAGACCTCTAGCCATTTTATTTTCATCGTATTTTGTGAGCATATTTCGTGATTTGATATTAATGAAATGAAGCCTTATTTCCTATCAGATTTCTATGTTTATGGTTATTTCGTATCTCGTTGCGTCTCCGCATAACTGTCACAGACTGGGGAAGCGGTCTCGTTTTTCTCTATCCTTCTTTGCATGTCCCCAACGAGGTCAGGGTATAAGGAGTTAGGGCTCGATCTGGTGGAACCTTTGCAAGATCAGCCTCGTAAACCCCAACGAACGCCCATGGGGGATGAAAAGAAAGATGAGGGAGCAAGAGATCCTATCAAAATATTGCTCGAGGAGGCCCTCGAAAAACAAAGGAACGCGATGATGGATAACTTTTCCCAGATCCTTCAACGGCTGCCCACCGGCGGCGCATTACATCTAGCAACCCACCCGTGGCATGACTCCCTTTAATGTAGAATTAAACTTTTCCATTCCCATATTTGAGGGTCAAATAGATGCAGATGACGTAGATAGATGGTTGAATCTATTAGAATGATATTTCTCAGCTCATGACTTTTCCGACTGGGAGAAGATTATTTTTGCACTCCTCAAAGCTACCCCCCATGTCAAGGAATGGTGGGAAACCTACTGTCAGAAAAGGGATGAGGGGGAACCCTCTCTATTCTTGGCTATACTCAATTGGAATTCTTTCCAAGACCCCATCAAGGAACAATATTATCCCATGGGGACCTATGAGGACAAGTACATACAATGGACTACGCTGTGACAACAAAGGGATCAAGATGTGCACGAGCTGACGAATCTGTTCCATACCCTGCGCACAAAGTTTGGTATCAAAGATTCAGAGAAACATTTGGTGCTAAAGTATCGCAGTTTTCTGCACAGATACATCTAGGAGGAAATGGAGTTCCTTGACATCTCCTCGCTTGGTACGGCGTATGTTGCCAAGATTGAGCAGAAATTCAAACAGAAGAAGCGAGACTTTGGATCTGCGAATCAAAATCAAGGAAAATGTGCTTCCAAACCGCAGAACAAAGGACAGAGCCAAGGCATGGCGGCTAAAGACAACTTTCCAAAGCCACAAGCAAAGAACAACACCGTGAAGCCAAAGAAGGACACGGGAAGGTAGTGTGAGTTCCATAAGAGCTCCACTCACAACACAAGTGAGTGTCAGGCCAAGCAGTCGTTGGTGGCTGAGATGAGGGCTTATGAATCGATGCATGTTCGACTCTATCATAACTCCGACAAGGTGAATGACAAAGGGAAGCTAGACATTACGTGGAGCCCATGCCTATTTCCACTATGAAGATCGAGAAGGAGAAACCAAGATCCGCAGGAGTGCGCAGCGTCTCTTCCGCCTCCCGCATGTCGGCTTTGAGCTACAACAATGGGAGCCAAAAGAACCTCATTTTAGCAGATGTCATGAATCGGTTAGGCTTGCCGACCATAGCACACCCACAACCATACACCATCGAGTGGCTTCACCAAGGACGAGATCTCTGCGTCAGCCAACAGTGCCGCCTTCCCTATAGCATCAAGCCCTTCACGGATGAGGTATTGTGTGACATTGCTCCTATTGATGTTTCTGATGTATTATTAGGCCAACCATACTTGTGGAAGCGACATGCTGTGTATGAGTCCCGGCCTCGCGCTGTTATTGTTACTTTGGGAAATAAATTGTACAGGATACCAAAGGTACCACCGCCTCCCACTATCTCTTTGGTTACTGCAAAACAATGCAGTAAGCTCATTTCCCAAACCAGGAAATTTGTTTTCCTGATGATCTGCCCCCAGGGCAAGAAGAAGACTATGGCCACGACCTCCAGACATGGCTCCTCTATACGACAACAACAAATGGACAAGGTTTTGGAGGAGTACGGGGACATCTTCACCTCACCCACAGGGTTGCCTCTACACTGTCAGGTCAAGCACCCCATTGACCTGACCCCAAGTGTGCCACTACCCAATGGACCGATCTATAGGCACTCTGTTCTAGAGAATGATGAAATCAAGACGCAGATTCAGGAGCTGCTACAGAAAGGTCACATCCAGCCAAGTTAATCACCCTGTGGGAGCTCGATCATGTTGGTACAGAAGAAGGATGGGACTTGGAGACTTCAGATCATTATCTAGCACTAAAAAATATGACTTTCCAGAATAGGTAAATTCTATCCCACAGATCGATGACCTTCTAGACCAACTCAAAGGGAAAATATTTTAGCAAGATCGACTCTGAAGTTTGGGTATCACTAGGTACCAATAAAACCCTCTCGATGTGCGGGAAGACTACCTTCAAATCCAAGGAGGGCCTTTCGAATGGCTCATGCCTTCTGACACAACCTCCCGCAACCTTCACGAGGTTGATGTATGACATCTTGCATCCATTCACCAACTCATTTGTAGTGGTATACTTGGATGACATTATGATCTTCAGCCAGACTTGAGAAGAGCACCTCCACCACATCCAAGAAGTCCTCCAAACACTGTAGCAACACAAGTTGTGTGCCAATTTGGAGAAGTACACTTTTGGCATGACATAGGTTCAATATCTGGGATGCATTATTGATGAAAGGGGGGTGCATGTGGATCCAGCCAAGATCCAAGTCATTCAGGATTGGCCAACCCCAACCACCCTAACAGAGCTTCGCATCTTTCTGGGTCTTGCTAATTTCTACCGCAGGTTTGTGTTGGGATTCTCTCATATCACTTGGCCCTTGAGTCAAGTCACTGGGTCTAAGGAGGAGCGAAGAATTCTTTTGGTCGTAATTCAACAGGTCATTCATAGAATTGAAAATCGCCTCTCGTTCTCGCTCTTGGTGCTCACATTACCAAACTTGCAACAACCATTTGAGATTAAGACAAATGCCTCTGACTATGCTATTGGGGCAGTTCTTACTCAACAGGGACATCCAGTGGCATTTCACAGTGAGACATTGTCTGACACAGTTCGCAAGTATCCTACTTATGACAAAGAAATGTACTCCATTGTGCAAGCTTGTCGACAATGGAAGCATTACATTTTGGGGAAGGAAACAATCATCCACACAAACCATCGACCCTTACAGTTCATACAGACACAAAGGAAGTTGCAGAATGATTTCCATCAGAAGCGGCTCACATATCTACAACAATTTCATTTGAACATCAAGTACAAAAAGGGTAGCACCAATAATATTGCAGACTGCCTCAGCCAACCACCGATCATGGCTATAACCACCGTTCTCAACACTTTTGGGTATGAGACTTCTGATTGGCCACTTCTCTACAAGAGTGATCTAGAATTCAGCTACACATACAAGGCACTCTTGGGGGTATGCAAGTTCCAAATTTTCACCTCCAAGATGCACTATTATGTCACCTGGGACACCTTTGTGTTCCTTCAAGTGAGCGTGCCAAGATGATATGGGAAGCGCACTACAGTTGAGTCATTGGGAATTTTGGGGTCGAGAAAATAGTGGCAGTACTGCAGAAGTATTTCTATTGGTCGAACCTTCGACGGTATGTCAGGAAGTACATCAGATCCTGTAGCTCTTGCGCCATTGCCAAACCAACCATAAAGAAGCAAGGGCTCTATACTCCGCTGCCTACCCTTAGTCGACCTTGGGAATCCATCTCCATGGATTACATTTTAGGCCTTCCTTCTACCAAGCATGGAAACGACTATTTTTTTGTGTTCATCGACAGATTCTTAAAGATGGCCATTATGGCGGCCTGCAAGAAGAATATCACAATAGAAGCCACTGTTAAAATCTTCTTTGAATGAGTATGGGTGCACTTTGGGATCCCATAGTCTATCATCTCAAATCACGACAGCAGGTTCCTCAACACATTTTGGTCCAGCCTCTGGTCAATGTTGGACACCAACCTCACCAAGTCCACATCTTTCCATCCCTAAAATGATGGCTAGACAGAGGTCATCAATAGGATGATTGTGCACATTTTGTGCATGTAAAATTCAAATCATCCATGCACATGGGATGAGAGCCTTCCCTATGTACAACACAGTTATAACTGGGCTCTCCATAGCTGAACTAGCCATAGCCCCTTTCTGGTGGGCTTGGGATTCCAGCCACTATGTCCCATTGACGTTGCCATGCCATTTGCAGCTACTCAGGCCGGTTCAGCTCATGTCCAGTCTAAAGATGACAAAGCAAACAACTTCATCAAGTGCATTCAGCACATCCGCCAACAAGTTCATGACATATTGGATAGATCCAATGCTAAGTACAAGCAATGACATGATCAACATCGGGTGCCACACAAATTCCAAGTGGGCGAAAAAGTGTGGCTACATTTGTAGAAGGAGCGCCTCACTAGACCACACCACAAGATTTGACCGCTCTGATATGCGTCGTACACCATCACCAAGGTTTTAGGGAACAATGCCTTCGAGCTTAGTATTCCTCCATTCCTTGGTATGCACATAGTATTCAATGTAGACCACCTTCATCCCTACTTCCCACCTCTCTTAGACACCTCTGACATTGTAGAAGAACTCACACCAAAATATTTAAACCCGGATTGCATGGAACAAGCAACCACAGACTGTATCATGGACATGAAAATGAAGAACACTCGTCGACAAAAGATCCAACTGTATTGGGTTGTCAAAGCTGGCCAACTCCTGCACTAAGGCAAGTGGTTCACCAGGGACCAATTTCAACAGAATTTTCCTCATCTCATGGAGGAAATCAATGCAATGGGGACCATTGCTTCCTAAGGGTGGAGGAATGATTCAGGTGGATATTGGTGGCCACCCTCCTATTCCACTTGTGGCCCCACAATTTTCTCTTTCAGTTTTTTTCACAACTTACTATTTTTAGCAGTTTTTCAGGTCCTAAACTTCTAGAGCCATTTTGAAGCCCCAAATGGAGATAGTATGTTGAAGTTACGTCCCCGAGAAGTTGAAACACCAATTTACCCAAACGGGGCCCATAGTTTTGGCGCTTCATCTCTTAGGGTTAGGTTTTTGGATGTTGAGAGTTCTCCATTGTTTCTCCATAATAAATAGGCCCTCGAGCCTCATTGTAACATATTTCAGAGGTCTGTAGTCACCACATATCTTATTAGAGATTCACTACCAACACCCTAGATATTTTATTTTCATTATTTTTGTAAGCATATTTATGTGATTTGATATCAGTGAAATGAATCCTTATTTCTACTGTATTTCTATGTTTATGGTTATTTCTGTATTCTGTTGCGTTCTTGCATAAATACGGATCAGATATAATCTAGTTAATTGATGCATGCAATTAAATTATCTCATGCATGTCGATAATTCAAGTTCTCCAGTTGTGGTGGATATCCCAAGGAAGTGTACAATTAATTATATACTAGATTGAATTTATAGTTCATCGTATTGTTCAGGTGATCAACTCTGAGGAATTGTACAAGAATTTTGGAGGAAACTCCTAAATAATAGGGGAAATTTTCCTCAAGAATTGTGCAAGGAAATAGGGGTTCAAGTAGAGGTAGAAATTGGCTAAGTTTGGATTAGAGCTTCTCAGTGAGTAGAGAGATAGGTTATGCACTTGCAGGTTGTACTCAGTTGAGAAAATAAATTGCAATACATCTATATTCATCAGATTAATCCAAATACACATTGGGGTTTTTAGAAATTTTCTTTCCCTAGGAAAAATAATTGTTGCATGTGTGCGATTTCTTATTGCATGTCAAAAATTCTTGTTCTAAATTTTGAATTAAATTCCACGGAGCCATAAAGTAGATTTGAGTCTTATGATTTAAAAAAATTCATGAAAATTTTCGAATCTACCGCATAATTTCTACATGGTATCAAAGTTTGATTCATAGTAGAGAAAAAATTTGAATTTTTTTCTCAGAGGATCGAATTTGGAGATTAATATTGCAGGTTTTCCTCATAACTAAGAAGATGTATTTCAGTGGACTAAGGCTAGAGTATGCCTTAGAAGGAACCTCTGATTTTTCTGCATTTAAAGTTCACATGTATGCGGTATTGGATGATAATGGATTGCAATAATACATCAAGAAAAATGTTGCAAAACCACAAGCATCTGATGCATAGAACCTTTCTCAGTGGAAGAAATATGTAACCAAAGCGAGGAGAATCATATTGGAGAGAATAGGGGATCATATTGTCTCAAATATCCATGGAAAGGAAATTCCATTTGTGATGTGGATATAACTAAAAAATTTCTTTTAGAGTAATAGTGACCACAAGAAGCTGATGCTCAAGGATAAACTTTGAAGCACCAAGATGTAGAATAATGACACAATTCCAAAGTATCTGAGTAGGTTCACACAGTGTCAGGATGAACTTGGCGAGGTTGGGGTTAATTTCACTGAATAATACTTGGTAAGCCTATCCCTTATGGGCTTTCCAAAGAGCTAGCATAGCTATCAAGATCCGGTGAACAGGAGGGAGAAGATACCAAATTGGGAATTCTTATGGTCTGATTTGGTATAGGAGGAAATAAGGTGGAATACCCAAGATGGGACCTCATTCAAAGAATAGGAAGAGGACTTCCATCTAGTCATTATGTTGAGATTCAACAATAATATTCAGCACCCACACCTAGTGCATTAAGCACCCAAACTAGGGTAGGGCCCACAATGTTATTTTTGGGTGCATGTCTATTTTTATTATCCCTTAATTTAGATGGAAATTAAATTGTAATGTATTCTCAATGTGGACTTTGAATGAGTTAACTGAAAGTGGAAAATTCAGTTAGCTAGTGGATTTCAAGTTAGAGGTTGGTTGGTGGGACATGCAAAGTAATTCTAGTTGTAACAAAGTTCAAAGTGCAGTGGTGCATGAATTAAGTGAGTTAAACTCAAGTTAACTCAAGTTAAGTGAGTTAAAATCAATTGTTCTAGTTTTAATTGAAGATACAAGTAGTGAAAGATCAAGTGAATTCAATATTAATTAACTCACATACAATGATCTCACACGCAACTAAATATTTAATATTATTAGTTGCATGCATGTCAGATCCAGTGGAGACCCAGTTGAGTTCTAGGTGAAATGGAAGATGACTATTAGTTGTGACATTATTGTCTTGCACACATGTGGCCAACCACCCATTGGAGTTCCCATGATACTTGCGCAAACAAGGCAAGCAATAATTCCTATCTTTTATGGATCTTCACCATCAATGATTGCGAAAGCAAGTCAGGCTATCAGGAGCCTGGAAATTGACTAAGTATTGGTTAGTTTTATGTGAGGACAGGGTGAGACAGATAGATGAACTTTGGAGGCTCTTGTGAGAAGAGAAAGACATTATATATGTTTCATGACCCATTCTTAATATAAAATAGAAGATAGTGGGGTTTTTAGCTATAATATTTCCCTGAGAAATTATTTATGTTGTGTGTGATTGATCTTTCTTCATGTTCATGTGATTAGCGATTGTGTTTTTAATTCAGCAAAATACTTGTAGAATCGATTCAATATTTAACTTTAGTAAATTTTTATATCGATTGAATCCAAGATATACGTGCTTGTTGTATAATTTCTACATGGTATCAGAACATAGGAAATTGCAAAAGTGAAGCAGGAGCTAAGTTTGTGACTGGATAGAATTCGAATTTGCAGAAATACTTTCTTGGTGCTACAGTTGATTCAAGATCGAAATGGATTTCAACGGCTTGAGGTTAGAGTAAGAACTTGAGGGAAGCTCAAAATAAATTTCTTGAAAGGACAAAATGGAGGTAGTACTCTAAGACAATGGGTTGAAGGAATTCATTGAAAAATATGTTCCTAAGCCCAATGTTGCAGATGTTGAAAATCTTGATGCATGGAAAAAGAAAGTGGCAAAGGTGAGGAGGATCCTGTTGGAGGGAGTAAGAGACCACATTGTCTCAAGCCTCCATGGGAAATCCACACCATATAAAATGTGGAATGATTTAACGGATTTGTTCTAAAGCAGCAGCAACCATAGGAAATTGGTGCTCAAATATAAACTCAAGAAGATCAAGATGGAAAAGGGCGACAATATTCCAAAATATCTCACAAAGTTTGTCCAATGTCGGGATGAACATGGGAGTGTGAGAATAATAGTCGCTGATGATGATTTGGTAATATTGGCTCTCCTAGGAGTTCCTAAGAGTTGGCACAGTTATGAAGACTCTGTCAACGAACGGGAAAAATTTCCAGATTGGGAACGACTGTGGTTGGATTTGGTGTAGGAGGAGTTTAGATGGAACACCATAGATGGATATTTATCTAAGAATGATGATGAAGAGGATTTTCCTTTTTCTTCCAAGGAAAAGAATGGGAATGGGAAGAAATTCCATTCTAAATCTGAGTCCAAAGGCAAGAAGTAGGACATGTCCAAGGTGAAGTATTTTCACTGTCACGAACACGGGCATTTTTCTACTAACTATCCACAAAATAAGAAGAAAAAGAAGGTGGCTAGATCTACAGCTGGTGAGGCCCTTTCCTCACAATTTGAGCTTGACTTCTCATTGATAACATGCATGGTGCAAAGTGCATTGGGATCTGTGTGGTATTTGGATAGTGGCGATTCCTTTCACATGACAGGAGATAAGGATTTTTTCAGTGACTTGGAGGAAGAAGAACTCCAGATGCATACTGAAATGGGTGACGACAAACAGTACAGTGCTATCAGGATTGGTACCATTACCTTTCAAAGGGATTCAGGTAAACCATTTCAATTAAAATATGTAATGCATGTACCAGGTCTGAAAAAAAATTTGGTCTTAGTCGCAATGTTGGAGGACAAAGGCTATGATGTTGTATTTAGTGATGGAAAATATTTTCTACGACATGAAACTATGGGTCAAGCCAAGAGGATAGGGATTCGATTTAATCATCTCTACAAGCTGGAGGTAGATGGTTGAGATTCCATCATGGGAAATGCGGAAAAAATTGTGAGCCAGGATGAGGGCGAAATATGGCACAAGGGATTGGGTCATCTTCATCATGGAGCCTTGAAAGTAATGCATCAATTTCTACTTGACTTCCAATGGGAACACTTGCTCGGTTATATCAGTGCAATGGTTGCACCATGGGGAAGTATGGAAAGGCCAACTTCCTTGAGATGGAGAACTGAGCTTCGGGGATCCTTGAGAGAGTTCACAAAGATGTGTGTGTACCATTCTTGGTTGCTTCAATAGTAAAACATAAGCAATATGTAATCTTTGTTGATGAATTTTCCCATAAATTCTGGATCTTATTCATGCAGAAGAAAGATAAAAAATTCTCTAATTTCTGTGATTTTAAGTCATTGTTAGAGAAAGAGTCGGGGAAGCAAGTGAAGGCTTTTAGGAGTGATAATGGTGGAGAATACATCTTTAACGAATTCAAGATCTTCTTCATCAAAGAAGGAATTCGAAGAGAACTCATAGCGCCTCATAACCCACATAAAAATGGGGCCACGAAGTGGAATAACATAACGATTGTGAGTGTAGCATGAGCAATGTTTCATGATCAGGGCCTACTAATGCATTTTTGGGTGGAAGAATGCAATAATGTGGTTTATGGCCAAAACCATTGTCCCCATAGAGTACTTGGCATGAGTACACCTAAAGAGGCTTTCACTGGTAAGAAACCTGATGTTTCACACTTTTAATATTTTTGGCTCATTTTTTTATGTGCATGTGACCAAGGACGCTAGGAAGAAGCTGGAACCAACATATGAGGTTGGGATTTTTGTGGGGTACACAGAAACACCCCATAATTATCGTATGTATTTTCCAAACATTAGAATGACTATTGTGCGACAAGATATAAAATTTGATGAGAGGAAATCCATGCAGTTATCCCTTGAGAGGGAGCTGGACTTGCATGTAATTGAGGAACTTCTGGTTCCCAAGGACAAGGCTCAAGATGTGGATCAGCCACATGAGGAGGTTCATGGAGTGGATGAAATCACTCATGCAGATCCATCCATCAGAAATGGCAGAAGGCACACCATAGAATCTGACAGGTTGAGAGTTGATGTTGCACAGAATGGGAGCCCCTACTTTTCAGCGTAGACAAAGACAGTCTCCTGACTGATTTACTGGATACATGGCTATTATGAGAAAATGTATTGTGACTGAACCATATTCCTTTCAAGAAGCAGTGCAAAATTATACTTGGGTTGATACAATGGTGGAGTAGTATGAATCCATTGTCAAGAACAGTGCATGGGATATAGTCCCAAGACTAGTCGACAAATCAATGGTAGGTTCAAGATGGATCTACAAGGTAAATAAAGTTGTTGATGTGAGTGCAGAGAAATACAAGGCTAGATTTTTGGCCAAGGGATTCTCACAAATCAAGGGGATATATTATGATGAGACCTTTTCACCTGTCGCAAGGTACTCTTCCATAAGGTCCATCCTTACACTCTTAGAACAGATGGGTTGGCGCACTCATCATATGGATGTGAAAACCGTGTTTCTCAATGGGATCATTGAGGAAGAGGTGTACATAGAGAAACCTGAAGTTTTTGAGATCTTCAACGGTGAGTTTCATGTGTGCCGACTCAAAAGAGATTTGTATGGACTGAAGCAATCACCCCATGATTGGTACACTTGGATAGACAGCTATTTCATCGGACTGGAATTTAGAAAAAGTGAAGAAGATGCAAACCTATACCAAATTGTGGTTGAGGGTAAGCTATTGATCATTGTTCTTTATGTTTATGATCTAATTTTGACTGGTGATGAGCAGCTGATACACTCATGCAAGGAGGATCTTGCAATGGATTTCGATATGAAGGACATGGGACTCCTTCATTATTTCCTTGGATTGCAAATATGGCAACGGGATGGTGAAATTTTTGTGTCTCAAGGAAAGTATGCAAAGGAGATATTGGGTAAGTTTAAAATGGAGAGCTGCAAACCCATGGATACTCCTCTTCCAGGAAATTGGAGGAAAGATGATACTACTTCTGGAGAGGTATTGGATGTTATTATCTACCAACAATTAGTGGGTTCGCTAATATATCTATTGAACATGAGACAGGACATTTGCTACACAGTTAACTAGTTGAGTCAAGCTATGATTAAGCCTACCAAGCTCTTTCGGAAGGCGGGGAAGCATGTCTTGAGATACCTGAGGGGCACATCAGAGTATGGTCTATGGTATAGACAGACAGATGGAGTGAGGTTGCATGGCTCCACGGATGCAGATTGGTCTGGCAGTCCATTGGACAAAAAGAGCACATCAAGGGGGATATTTAGCACTGGGTTGATAGAAGTTTCCTGGTACAGCAGGAAGCAATGATCCGTGGCACTCAGTTCAGCAGAATAAGAATACATGGCAACAATTCAAGCTACATGTGAGGCTATCTGGATGAGAAAGATCTCGATTGGTTTTTTTGGTTCTCAGATGGATGATCATGGATTCTATAGTAATTCATTGTGATAATTAGAGTTGCATTAAACTCTCAATTAATCATGTCTTTCATGACAGGTCCAAAGATATATATATCTGGTACCATCATCTTAGATATTGTGTGCAGAGAAGAATCGTGTTGCTACAGTACAATCCCACAAAATATCGGGATGCAGATATTTTTACGAAGACACTCACCAGGAGAAAATTCAGGTACCATAGAGACAAGATAGGGGTGAAGTATAATCCCTTTCTTGTTGAGATGGAGTGTTGAGATTCATGCAGTACATTCCACAAGTGTAGGACTAAGGTGGTTGATAATCCCTTTCTTGTTGAGAGGGAGTGTTGAAAATGCAGCAAGAATGTCTCAATTTTGATTTTCCTTAATTAAAATTGAGGAAAATTGAAATTGCACATCAGTAGAAAACTTGGTGGAGTTATCTTAGGTGACATTGCTCTTGTCACTCAGTTAGCTCTAAAAAATTTGAGTTATTGAGTTGGATTTTAGTTTGCATGTGTTGATTGCTAATTTATATCAATCCAATTTAGTTAGTTTTAGTTATGCTTAGTTAAAATAGTTCCAACAGTCAATAGAACTAATGCATGGCCAGTTAAGTAGTGAGACAACATTCTAACTCAAATATCATCTACTTAACTTATGCATGCCACTAAATTAGCTCATTCATGCAGAGAATTTGATTTCCCCAGTTGTGGTGGAGATTACAAGGTAATGTAAAATTAATTATATACTAGATTAAGTGTATATTTCATCACATTTTTAAGGTGATCAACCCTGAGGAATTGTCCAATCATTTTGGAGGAAACTCCTAAATAATGTGGGGAAAATTACTCAATAATTGCGCAAGGAAATAGAGGCTTAAGAAAGGAAGAAATTAACTAAGTATGGGTCATAGCTTCTCAATGAGCAGAGAGATAGGTTATGCACTTGCCAATTATGCCCAGTTGAGAAAATAAATTGCAATACATCTCTATTCATCAGATTAATGAAAGAAAACATTGGGGATTTTAGCAATTTTATTTCCATGGGAAAAATACTTGTGGCATGTTTGTGATTTCTTATTACATGTCTAAAATTATTTTTCTAAATCATAAATTGAATTCCAAAAAGCGGTATTCTACATGAATAACACTCACAAAAAGGAAAATAAACAGAACAAATTGTACAAGATGTGCAGCATGTAGCTGCTACTGAAATAATGTTTCATATTTTGGCCATTTATGAGAAGGGGGTCAATCCTCTCATCTAAGGATTTTAGGTTGAATGTATTATGACCAAGATCTTCTTTGATGGTGAATGGTCCATTCCATAAAATTTGGAACTTCGTGAGTTTTCCAATTTCTTCCTGTGTTTTCCCTTTTCTTCCTAGGGTTTATCCCACTTTAGTACTAGGTCATCCACATCAAAAATATTTTCCATTGTGGATTTTTTATCAAACCAGTGCTTTACATGATTTTGGTGTACAAAAATTCTCTCTTTGGCTTTGAGCCTTTCTTCCTTGAGTTTTATTAAAATTTTTATCCTACTCTGAACTAGAAGGAATGGTATACCTTAGGACTCTTGGGAAAGTTGCAAGGCTGGAAGATATAAGTTCGGGGGCAAGATAGCTTCTTTACCATAAACTAGAAAGTACGGAAAGGTCTTAAGGGAATTCTTAGGAGTTACACGGTCAACCCATCATTCATTAGTTAAAGCATTATGCCAGTTCCTTTTCTCATTGAATATGGTTTTCTTGATTATGCAATAATATTTATGTTTGTCGATTCAGTCAAACCATTTCCATGTGGGTAATAATTAGATGCATGATTTAGTACAATATCATTCTCTAACGTCAATTCATAAAGTCCTAATGATTAAATTCAAGTTTCATTATCAAATACAAGTGACGTTGGAATGCCAAACCTAGTTATAATGCTCTGTCACAAAAATTGGATGACTTTCTAGTCAATTATTTGTCTCAATGGAATTGCCTCTAACCATCGATTGAAATAGTTTTTCACTGCCAGAATATATTGTTCTTACTTTTATGAGTCGGGAAATATTTCTCTAATAACATCTAGGCCCCGCTGTTGGAAATTTTCCTCAACTGCTACTGATAGTTATGGGGCGATCAACCTCTTATCACAATCAGCGCATCTCTAACAAGTTGGGAACTTGCATACATAAGCATGAGCATATTTGAATAGCATGGGCCAATAAAAACCATACCTCATGAATTTATGCGTTGTAATTTCACCCGTAAAGTGACCACCTGTCGGTCCATCGTGAAAATCTACAAGTACATTTTATGTATCTTGTGGCTTAAGGCATCTTAGCAGGACATTGTTGTGGTGCTTTATGAAAATAAATCCATGAACTAGTTGGTAAGATAGAGCTTTTAAGAAAAATTCCATTTTTTGTTTATTCGATAAGTCTGTGGGAAAGTCTCCATGCTCTAGAAATTTTTGTATATCGAAATACCATGGCACTGTAGATGTGGACTGAGGAAAATGTTCAACATTGTAAATTTATATCTCCTACTCCCAACCTGAACGATCTTGCTTAGGACCATATCTTTCTTAAACTTCTAGCTTGCAGAGGTCATGATCCTTTATGGTATGAACTATTTTAAGCTCCAGATCATATTATTGTAAGCAGATCATTCAATTTTCCCTCTTCTCACCCAGTTCTTTTTACATGAAAAGTTTTCTTATCGTTGTATGAGGTACAAATATGATCATGTGAGATTTTAAAAGTTAGGGCATGAAATACTTAACTTCCTTGTATAAAACACATGCTTGTTTTCATACAGAAGGGTAATTTAATTCTGGCCCCTATAGGTTGGTTCTCATAAAAGAAATAGGATGCTCATTTCCTTCAGTATCCTTTTGATTCAATATGACTGAAATTGATGAACTTGAAGCGAAGGTATAAATCTGGAAATATTTTCCGTAGTATAGAATAAATAACATGGGTGCATCAACAATTTTCTACTTGATTTGAGTGAAAGCATCCTTTTTCTGTTTATCCCATCTATATGTTGCATCTTTCTTAATAATCTCTTGTATAGGCATAACTGTTTGAGCATAATTAGAGATGAATTTTCTCATGAAATTGATCTTTCCTAAGAAAGAATACATAGCCTTATCATTCACTATAAATGGGATTTTTGTAATAGCTTTGACCCTCTCGGGATCAATTTTAGTTCCACTCTTTACAACGATGTGCCCTAAGAGAGTCCCTTCAGACACTCCAAAAACACTTTTCTTTGTATTAAGAGAAATCCCATACTTTTTACACCGTTAAATATTTGTTCCAAATGACGTGCGTGATTTAATCTTCTTTTGGAAAACATAGTAACATCATCCAAATAAACAACCATGATTAGACCAATAAGGCCACAGAAAGCGATGTTCGTCGCTCTTTGAAAAGTAGCACCAACATTGATAAACCAAAATGGCATTCTCTTGAAAGAAAACGTTTCCCATGAAGTTATTCTTCAATCGATCTGGTTCAACTAATAGTGTTTGATTGTAACTAGAGAAACCATCTAGTAGCAAGAACATCTCAAAACGAGATATTTTATAGAGGATCTATTCCATGGATGGCATTGGATACTTATCTTTATCAGATTCTTGTTTGGGATTGCGTAAATATACACATAACCTTATTTCACTGGAATTATTTCTGACTGGGACCAATTTTGAATCCCAGGTGGAGTGTCTGACTTCAAAAATTATCAGAGCATCCAACATATTTCTCAATTCCTTTTGGATGAGGGGTTCTAGTGTTGGATGAACTTTCCTTATTTTTTTTTAGAAATGTTTTACCCCTTATTTTATTGGAATGATGTTCTAGATAATACAAGTATCATATGTCTTCAAATCATCATATTTCCATGCGAACACATCACAGTACTGTTTGAATAAGTAGATAAATTCCTATCATTCTTGTGGATAACAACATGTACCAAGGTTTACATACTTTGGATCTTCTTGAGTTCCTAGATTGACATGTTCTAATGATAACTTTGAGCTCTAAGTATTTGTATTGATTGTTCCTCTAAATCAGTTATGTGAGCCATATAACTTCTCTATGGACACCACACCTTTGGGCATACTGCTTCCTTTCATTGCACTAGATGCCTCCTGCAAAGCCTTATCATGCTCACCCTCTTCTATGGCAGCATCATTCAATACATCTGCATTAGCCATAAAATGAACTATTTGTTTGTTGTCATTGAAAACACAAAAATTAGGAACGTTCTCAAACACAAATGTTTTGTATATAATTTTAATAGAAAAACCATTTCTCAATGGTGAGAATGTAGCGGATGTGTTTTCTAATGCATTTTTTGTAGCATTTCTAAGCCTAGGAACATAAATAATATAAAAAATTTTAAAATAATTAGCTAAGCACCATGTTATCACTCTGAAATTCCTAAGGTTGAAGAAATAATGCCGAAGGGGAAACATCAAAACAACTTCGGGAATAGGATCTATCTTTCCTAGATCCAGAGAGGGATCTCTCTGTTAGATATAGCTTTTTTGATTGGGAATTTTAGGCTACCTATTAGTGCATAGGGATTTGTTTGAAATTTTAGGGTTGAGAAAACAGAAGAGGGCCATTGGGATATGGATTCAAACATGTGTAAACATATTTAAATGGCTGAATAATCGAAATAATTTGTAACCAGGAAAGCTAGCCATGTCAATGGATCTTTACAGCTTGTGAAATGGAAGGGGAGAAGAGATTAATGTTCAATGTGAATGCAGAGCAGACCCTATCTGAATTCTGCATTCAAATATTAGAGGAAAACATAAATTACTGTTTCAAGACTGGGCAGGGTACCCTATGTCAAATCCTACACAAAATTTTCTTATCCATAGTAAAAATAGAAAACAGTATGTGAAACTAGAGAATGACAATTTACAGGAAAATAAGCACTTCACCACAAATCATAACACAAGAATCTGGAAACAACATTGTCATTTGAATCATCCAAAAAAAAAATTTACAACTAGATGAACCTATTAAAATGGTTTTTCCCCTTCTAGGCCTCCTGGATACTGCTAATGCATGAAATATTTATCTAAAACCTGAATCGGTTACTCTGTCTATTTCAATGATAGTCATTAATTACATTCAAGCTAAACTTTGAAAAGAGGAACCGTGCAGACGGTGATAAGATAAGTTTTTCCATAACAGTGGCCTTAGCAGTCCATTATTGATTACACAGTAGGAAAAATTTGTCTCTTCGGATCATGAAGAGGCTATGATAAAATGAATTTGACATCTGGCCCTGCTCCTTCAAAAAATCGTTGTTGGATAATTAAATCGGGTATTGCGCTGGCTGATTCAGCAGATCTGATATTTATTTTGGTCGTGTTTACTACTCTTTTTCATTCTTTTTGTTATATCATCATAGTTCTGTATCAACGCCCTTTTCCCGACTTGACCCATGGTGTCTATCTCCTTATTACCGTGACGTTCAGCATTACTATGCCCTTTTCTCTTTGTCGGGTCTTATCCTACCCGAGTCCTTCTGTCGTGTTTAGCCCTTTCTTCATAAAACAACGTAACAAACCTCATACATTGGATTTGAAATCCTTAAGGCTTTAGCTTTGAACTACATCGCATCCGCGTCAATATCGCCCTTCACACTACCACATTTTTAACATTTTATTTAGCTCTTATCCTCCTGATCTTATGAATTACAATGTGTGATTTGGTCCCACCAATATCGCAAATCGTACTTCACAAAGTTTAGATTTTAACGCACATCACAAAGTTTAGATTCTATCGCACATCGCAAGGTTTGGGATCAGGGAAATGAGGTAAGTGTTAAAACTTGTGAATTGTGATGCACGATGAGAACGGAGGTGACGTGGTGGGAGGGGTCCCACTATATCGCATCGGCAGTCTGAAGAAACAACAAAAGAATGCGGTGAGAACTGTTGCGAAATGCTGATGCAAAAACGCAAGGAAGGGGTCCCAAGGTTTGTTGCGGTAAGGTAAGGCTTATGCAGTTTATGATATATATATATATACATCAAGCGGCATAAAGTGAGGGGAAGAGCTAAAATGGAGGTATTGATTCTCAATATTAAGTCCTAAAACTTCATGCATGTGGGTTTTGGGGGGTTTTATGAGATGGATAGTGCTACCCAATGCATTTAGGCTTAGTTGGACTATATTGGAAATGAGATGAATACAACCATCCCTTGCCATATTTTGTGCCAGAAGTACCTTTTTGGAAATAAATTACAGTCATGGAATATTATTTCTAATGTACAAGACTTGAAAGAATAATCAGTCACCTATGATATATTATAGGATACTAACAAACCATACCTCATGCTAGTAGTTTTAAAGATTCGGTGAAACATAGTGGATAGTATCTTGTACTTGATGAGTGACCACCTTTGAGTCACCAATTACCTTGAGAATAGCTACCTTCAAATCGATGGCTTTCTTCATTCCAAGTATGACTGATTCATATTCGTTAGTATTATTGGTACAATCAAACTCCAAATGGAATGAAAGGACATGCTTATTTTGCATGGGTCTATAGGTATGCAACCATATCTAGAGCCATCCTGTGTATTTGAACCATCAAAATATAATTTCTAAATATCTTTATCTACTAAGTTTCTTCCTATATTATTATTAATATTACTACGTACATCTATATTACAATATTCTTTTGCACTAGCTGGAGAAAAATGGAGAAGCTCCAACTGTGTATATGATGGAATGGGTGATGGTTGTGCTTTATAACACTCGTGGTCATTTTCTAAGAAATAATTTCCAAAATTCAGAGAAAAAAATTCAATAGGATCATTGTGGCCCTCAAGTGGTGTGACGGTGTGTTTCATGTATGGATCACTTTCCACTCGAATCTGGTTATCTCTTCCCTTGTACGAAAGCCATAAATGTGACCATTCTAAAAAAAAATAGCCTTGTATCTTACTAGACCATTTTATGCTCAGGAGTACACCATATTCTTCATAGATGTCCATAATTACAATATATATACATTGGTGAACTCGTTGATTAGATTATAATCTGATAAGAACATCCTTGAGTTGACCAATAGCTTGGATGAGAGATTTTTCTATCGAATTATTTGTGTATTGGTTTTTTCCTATTTATCATTTATTTTCTTGGTATTATATAATGGCATTACATTCACATATACACCAAAATCGACTAAATAATTGTGAACATTGTAATTAAAAATTTCAAACATTAACAAAAATGGAGGCAAGAGAGTGTTAGTTTCTAATGTTACGGTATTAAATACATATTCAAGGGAACCATAAGACTTACCAGACACCTTACGATAGGTAGAAGATTTGTCACCTGGTGAAGGTTGTGAAAATTCTTGGAGGAGAAGCTCACACTGGCTAGCTATCTTTTCAAGCTCATTGATGGAAATATTGGCACGATCTCTCTTTAAATCTTCAACAATTTTATAATAAATGGTTTCACTTCTAGTAGGTTGTGTTGAAGTGTCTCCAGGAGTAGCTTTATTCGACACTTCTCTAGTAATGGATTTACTTTCGCTATTGGTGGAATTGTTCTTGGAAGTAGTTGTATTTCTAGACTTAACCTGTGCATTCTATGCAGGGTTAGCCGATGGTGAGATGCTTCTTAACAATTATTCCTTCAACTTCTATCTCGCCACCTCCTATATATAAATGGGCCCTTTTCTCCTAAAACTATATCAGCTTTTGCTTCTAAGGAGGGGATTCACTTTGTGGTGGTTCTTCAGCACTCTTCTTGTCATTGTTGAGGATACAATCGAATGGATTCACTACATGTCCAATGCTCATACTTTCGTCAGTGGCTACATGTTTTTATGTTTCTTTTGTTTTCTCCAACTACTCATATTCTAATAAGGAATCTAAATGTGTGTGTATATATTGTTCATGTTGTGGTTCCATTATGGGCACGTATTTTCTGAATGATATTCATGGTTAAAAAAACAATAGTTGTACATACCCATACTCTCTATATTTAGCACAATTTTCTAACTTTGGGTAGAATTGGTGGGGTGGTTATTATTTTTATTGCTATTATTCCTTTGGAACGGGAAATAATTGGGAGGCTTGTTGCAAGTAGAAGTATCACTTGACCTTCTCTTTAATTCTAAAATTTCATTGGTAAGTGCTTTTACCATCCTGGTTAAGCTTTCAATATATGATGATTCCTTTTCTTTAGCTTTACTTGAAGAAGGATGAGACTTCCTACTGATTTCCATCAAGTATTTTGGTTCATCGTCATAAATAGTAACTCCAATAGCACATAAGTATTTCTTGATAGCAATTTCTTCTACAGAGTTTAATTCCAATGTTTCCTTTGTAACTCTTTTAACGAATGAGGAAATGTTAGTGGGAAAGGAAACTATGTAATAATTAATAGTAATTGAATCATGTGGTTTCATGCTCAAAAGAAACTTATTCAATATTTAATTGAACTTTTGATTAAAATCTTTCACTTTCTCCTTTTTCCCCATCTTACTGTTTATGAGCTATTTCAATAGCATGGTGGGAGTCTTGTCATCAACAAATTTCTCCAAAAAATTACTTCTTAACTCTCTCCAACTATGGACCGAATTGATAGCCAGACTATGGTCCCATGTTGTTTCTTTACCCTCTAATGTAAAAGGAAAAAGCATGAAACCAACATCATCGTACCTTACTTCCAACATTTGTAGATGCTTGTAGAAATCGTCGCATTAGAGAACTTTTAAGGTCTAAAATGGGCCTCCTGAGAAAAATTTATAACCAAAATAAAATTTATAAGAACCAATAGGATTCAAGATGATGATGTCAAACATGGGGGATGATTCACCATTTTTGGGGTAAAAAGATAAAAATATTAAAAAATAATAAAATAAGAAAACTATTTTTTCAACATGTATTTTCAATTTATATCGCTAAGGTTTTACTCAATTGGCTGAAAAAATTAATTCCTCATCCAATGAGTACCCATGTTCCATACTTTCTATGGACCTTGTTACACGAAAAATGAGAAATACATGAAAAAATGTGATTGCAATCACGTTTTGCATGCATTTCTCATTTTTCGTGTAGAAGGGTGCATCTAAAGTATGAAACATGGGTACTCCTTGGATGAGGAATCAAATTCTACATCCAACAAGTGTTCCCACTCGAAATTTGAGTAATCCGATAGGGAGATAAGTTGAAAATACGAGTTGAAAAAATAGTCTTTTTCTTTTTTCCCTTTAAAATTTGATGATGTAATCTAATATTATTTTATTATTTCCACTATTATTTTTAATTTCCTTAGGATTCCCATTTTAGACCTTAAACTTCACCTAATGATGTGATCTTCTACCTTGGTCTTTTTATCTAGCTCAAACTTTGATAACAGCTTTCCAAGATGCATGGGAATATTATGAAGATTATCTAAAAGAGCGAGAGGCCCTTGGGCCATCCAATCCAGTTCCTGGTCGGCCATATATTCTTCTTTAGGTTGCTCCTCCTTTTCAGAATCTAAGGAGTCTCCTCTTTGACTATATAAATCATTGCTAAACTCAAAAACTACATAAAAAAGAATAGTGTCTTTCTTGTACCCTTGATTAATGGGTGGAAGTGGCTCTTGCTAAACTGTGCCTTTTGAGGACTCTGCTAGCTCTTCAAGAGTGGAAAAAACCAAATATTCCACATGTTGTCGACAATTATTGTCTACCCTAGAGACAGCCTAGAGTTGCTATAGACCAGTGCCTAGGACATCTTAGCATAGCAAGGAGCTCATAATATAGCTTGGGTTGTCAATCCAAAAGCTCTCTTACCATCACTTGTAAAACAAGGAAATTAGTTTAAATGGAACCACTCAGAAGCTGATACAAAGATAAGAATAATGTAGGAACAACATGTAAAACTCCAATACAAAAGCATCAGACATTTAAGAGACAGCTTACTGCAAAGAGGGCCAGTTCAAATAATATGCCACAGAAATCAAATATCAGAAAGTGGATGCAGTGAAGAAACATGAAGAAGATACTAGTTAGCATGAGGCTGATACCCAGAGACACAACAAAACCACATATGGGCTTATCCAACTAATAATCCATACATGACAATGGCATTTTAAAAGCACCCTCCTCAAGTAACTAATATAGAAGAAAATATGGATGAAATGAACATGGAACAATATATCATGACTAGGCCTATTTAAAGTGCTTGACTAATCCAAGTATGGGCACCAACTAGGATGAATCCTTACTTAAGACCAATGAGCCACTCGCATTCTAGAACATGATACAAGAAGATAAATAGCATGAAATGAGATATTATATTAACACATAAGAAAAGATTACATACTGTGGGATACCAAAGACCAGAATCCTCATTACAGTTATAACTCCTCCTCACTGAAACCCTACGGGCTCTGAGCCTTCATACAGAAACTTTACAAGATGTATACAAAAGCCTTTCATTGCACATTCTGCTGATAGAAATCTGGAACCCTTACAATGTCTTTCTTCCTCATTTTTATAAGAGAAACAGAAAGCTTTAGAGAATGAGGTAGGTGATATACATTTAATGATCTAATTTAAAACAAATTTGAAAGAAAAACCCGCCTATGCTGTTTGACGGTGCTGAACTGGTGCAAGTACTCTGCTACTACTTCATGAAATAAATGTTTAGGATGAAAATATCCTCATGAAAAAGACATAAAGAATAAAAAATACACATGTTCTGTACTTGGCGAGAAGAGAAAAATCTGCTGCAATAAAACCTTGAGGTTTCTTTTTTTTGTGCATGGTACTCTTGGCCCTCTACCTTTGAATTAAAATCCCAGATCTTTAATGCAGGGCGTTGTATTTCTCGATCTTTCACTGATATTTCATGCGGCCCCATTAATGTTTTCGCTTACCCAAATCTGCCCTTTGATTTTCTCTGGAGGGTTCTACAATTGCAAATCCTTGCTTTCTTTAATGGTGGTCACATCATAGCAGCTCCTGGATCTTTTCCCACCAATTTTACTCCTGAAACATGGTCCTATTGTGCATTCTTGGCCTCTGTAATAGGAGTGACGAATCATGATAATTCTTAGCCACGATAAACCTGCAAAATAAAAACTCGTTAAATAAAACCAATCACAAGGATGGCGGACATGGTGGGATTAATGGAGATGGTGGTATAGGTCTGAGAGGATGATGAAACGATGCAGGGTGGTGAAAAACACAGGGGGACGATGATGGAGGTGGACGGGTTGACCAGGGCAAGACAATGGAATGTATATATGAATGAAACATATATATGCATGGCGGAGGATGAGACGGTGAACACATGTAACACTGTCGTGGTGGGAGGCTCGGTCAGCAGGTGGTCAAGCGGATGATATGGGCCACACGATCATTGGATGAGATCGACGGTTTTAACGCATCGGAGGAAAATGAAATGGTGGGCCAGGGACGCAATAGACGTGGGTTAAAACATGTGCAGCTCCAGAGGATAACCACCGTTGGATGGAGGACTTGAGATCTGATGGCTGACGATGATTCCACTGCCCGACCTTTGACTGAACAATAATGCGCGAAATGGGCGGTTTCGGGAATCATACATGAGGAAACTTGTCATGCGATCTATGGAATCGCTGGCCCCGCGGAGAATACCGCCCTCTCAGCAATGGTGGTGCGGAATGAAACCGCCAGTTTCGCAACAGGTACGGGTGCGGGGACCACCACGATAAGCACGGCTCCGCTCTGTCGATTTGTTTTTGATCGGACGACTCCAGACGTGCCCGAAATCTTTGACGATAAGCTCCTGCCTATCCGTCACACGGTTTTGCGCCCGGGTCATGTGAGAATCCAAAAAAAGGGGCTAATACTCCAGGGGCTAGGCCCGATATGTTTTTAAATGCGGATCTTAACCTTTGCAGAGTGTATTTTTCGGGCGGAAAAGGGTAGCGATAGGCAGAAAATGGGGTTTTATGGCCACGACGAGGGATTTAAACAGATTTAAAAGGATCTGCAAGTTAAAAACTTGAATGGAGGAGCTAATGACCACAAAATAAATGTAGGGGTTGATATGTACAACACCACACTTGAAACTAACACACTGATATGATTTTTTTCTTTTCTCTTCAAGTGATGTGGGAGATTTTGTACAACATGGAGTAGATTGATAACCTTTTCAAACTGAATGGTTTATAGGACGAAGTTCTCAGATTTTTTCATAGGTAACCTCGTATGTCAACTCCAGGCCAGGCTGATAAGACCATCCTACTTCAATAATAAGAGTTGGAATGATTCTCATAATGTTCCTACCTTGTCTAGAATATGAATGGCTAGGGTGTGTGGAGTTATCAGCCATAAAAAATAGGTTGTTCTCCTTCTAGTGCTAGAATGTTGATAGTGTTGGATATCACAAAAATACAATGTATCTCCCAAATATGAGGTCCTAATTATACCTTACATTGTTTGGTGTAGTTTTCCCAACCAGAATATGGCCCGGCTATCATTTACTTAAAGATATTCCTTGTCTCTTTTTTTTAACATGAGAGAGAAGCACATATGTGCTTTTGAATGAGAAAGTGAGTGTGCCTTGTGACTATTTGATTGCAGATGTATCAATTTTCTTTCACTGTAGAGTGGGAATAAAGTGACCCTCTAAGAGAGAAGTAATAGTACTACCCTAATATAGACAGGCATAAATTATTAAGTTTCGTCTAGCATCGATCAAAATAGTTCACATAGATGCGACGGTTGTTATAAACATTACAACACATTTCTAGTAAGTTAAGCACTGAAGTCACCGAAATAGTTCAATTACTCAATTACATGTGAAATAAAACATGAATCATAAACATTCAAAGAGTAGTCCTAGAAACATCCACAATCTATGCATGAAACTATGTTGGCCTGAGAGGCTTCAAATATTAAGCAAAATTTCCAAGATACATAAATACGATGAACATCACTAGCTCCAATAATGGAGTGTTAGAGCCTCTAATTGCTCCCAAAAATTACTACTCTGTCTCTCTAATGCCTTGTGGGAGAAGCCAAGGTTAAAATTCATTTACATGAGAAATGAGGATCATTTTATAACTTGAGGTATGACCTTTCACATCCTCATGACTCTTGACTTTCCAACTCCTAATGACCTTTGAACTTCCAAATGACTTTTGGAATTACATGACTCTAGGTATTACATGTCCTTTGAACTTATATGTATTTTTCTTTACAATGATTACATCAATACATCATAACTTTCACATCATCATGTGATGAAGACATGACATGTCATTATCCTTGATGATTGGGACTAATAGTGACTGATGACATGGACTTTCTTCAATGGTGGCATGGTTTCCACTCATTTCTTCATTCTTCATGTAGATTCCAATCATTGATGTCTTCACCTTCCAAAGTTCATTCAATCTAATGGAGTCTTCAGGGTGCTTTTATCATCATTATTTCAATGTTTTATTTGTTAAATGCATCCTTTATTTTCTTTATTTTCCTTTTCTTCCTCATGTGCACTTTCCATGTTGTTCCTAGAATACATGTATCTGCAATCACTCATGACAAGCAACAATCAACAAGAAAATCCCATATTATAACTTTTTTTATGCATATTTTATGTGCATTCCTTATCAGTGCACCTGAAAGGAACAATGAGGTATTTTGGGTGCAAATGAGCACTTCGAAAGGCTGAAGAGCTTAGGGTAGAGGCTTCAGGGCTTCGGCATGTGCTCATGCACTTAAGAGAAATAAATATTCAAGGCAGGGTGCATGGCACAAGTCCAAAGGATGAAGGAGAAATCTTTAGCTTTCCAAGTGCGTTGTGCACTCAAGAGATAAAATGAGGGTGCAAGGTGCACTCCTAAAGGCTGAAGGATGAAGGATTCATACCTTTGGGGTAGGCTCATGTGCTCAAGATGCCCAATAGGGTGCATGGCACAAGTTTGAAGGTTGAAAGGTGAAGCTTTGTGCCTTTGGACTACTCTCATGCACTTAAAAGGTCAAGAGGGCACATGGCACATTGTGGAAAGATGAAGGGTGGAGATTAAGGCCTCCGGCGTGCACTCATGCGCTCAAGGAGGGCGCATTCCTTTGAGTCTAAGAAGTGCTCTCAAAAAATACTTGGATTTTCAGTAAGGCACGGTTCATAATGAGGAAGGGGAAAGGGCTTAAGGAGTGCACTTTTCACTCCTGGGGGGTGCATGGTGCACTTCTAAAAAATAAATGGTTTCCAATCAATGCTTCAGAGTGTACTCATGTGCTCTTTTATTTGATGGGTTTTCTTTGCAACCAAAAATTGTCTAAGTCTAAGATATAAAGAACATGAGGGCTTCACTCAATCAACCTCTGACATATCAGGTGCATTTGTGGCATACTAAAAAATATGCTTAATTTGACTACATATTGGAAAATCCTCTAACAAATATCATTATTTAACCCCCTACCAATACAAACCCAATACACCTTCCCAATTTAATAAACCCCTACTTTCACTAGATATTGTAGGTATCCATTTTTTCATTAACATTTTGTATACCCCTTTATATTTGTCATTAACTTTGAGATCCATTTTTTATATCTGCCAATATAAAAATCCTTTACCCCCCTTTGTATGTTCAATATATTATGTCATTTTTCCCTCCATATATATCCTCCAATATGACTGCACGTGGTATGGTACTCATCCCCGAGTGAAGCCCCCATGATAGGGAAATGGGTGAAAATAATGAGTTCAGACATAAAACCATGTGCGACACATACCAACTCATAAATAAAACTTAGGAAATCTTGAAAAATGATAAATATATATAAAAACACCACTTTACATGCATTCCCCGAGTACAATAGATGAAGTGTGTGTGACTGTGACCAAAACTATCGTTTTATAACAAAAAAGATTACCTAACCATGAAATGCACTAAAATGTGTTCTAATCAATGTGACAACACTTGATAACATTCAAGAACACTTGAAACATATATAATGACATGAGACAACATCTGACGATCAAGGGGACACTAAATACGACGGTAAAGAAGGGTCCAAAATTTGAATGTAGTGAAATTTTGAAGGGTGTTGTAGCAGCGACAACATGTTATTTAGTTGTCATTTTATTCATCAGGTATTAGATAGCTGCATGGTTAGTGTGTATGAAGACCTCATAACCCGCAAAATAATGCCTAAACTTGTTTATGGAATGCACCACCACTAGGAATTTATTTTCCAACATAATATAGTTTTACTCAGCATGAGTTAAATTCTTACTAGTATAGTAAATGGAATAGCAACACGGGTTGTATTTCTTCCCAACAACGGATCCCAAAGTTGAGTATGAGGAATTCTTGGAAATATGAAAATGGAGGGACCAATTAGATGCCCTCAAAATAGGTGCAGAAAATTTATTTTCCTTTAGGGTCTCAAAATCACACTGACAATTATCATCCCACAAAAAAGTAACATCTTTATATAATAACTTAAATAATGGCATGGAAATTTTCATAAAATTCTCAATGAAGAATCTATAATATCTAGTGAACCAAGGAAGCTCCTTACTTCTTTCTGCGATTTCGGAACTAATAGCTAAGAAAGGACTTTGATCTTGGTTGAATCTATGTCAATTCCTACAGCAGAAACCACATGAACAAAATTACTATACCCTTAGTTAGTAGCATGTGACACTTTACATTGTTGAGGTTAAGGTGATATTCCTGGAATCTGATCAACACCTTCTTAATATTTTTAAAATCTTCCTAGAATGAGTCCCCATAAGTGGAAACCTCCATGCGGTCATGAATAAGGTCCAGGAAAATGCCTAGAACAACTCTTTAAAAGGTTTCAAGGGTGTTAAATAAACCAAAAGGTATCACCTGGTATGTAAAAGTCACCCAATGATAGGAAAAAAAAAATTCCCTTGCTCCTTCGGAGCTATTTGGATTTGATTATGCCCATTGTACCCATCTAAAAATGAAAATTACTTTCCCACTAAGGTTTCTAAGACCTAATCAATGAAATGGAGAGGAAAATAATATTTCATGGTAGTTTTGTTTAATTCTTGGAAGTTTGCACACATGCCACATTCCTAAAGATTTAGAAACTATGACTGTGGGAGAAACCCTTTTTCTGTCTGATATTAGATAAATCAAATTAGCATCAAGAATATTTTGTAAATCTTCCTTAACTATTTCCTTAAGTGTTGGATTCATGCACCTTTGGGGTTGTCGAATAGGTTGGGCATCAACTTGCATGTAAATATTATGTGAATAGATTGCAATATTGATTCCCTTGATGTCCTGGTAGATCCAAGAAAGGAATTTATTTTCTTTTGTAAAAAATTGATCAATTCTACTTCTTAATCATTAGTGAATTTTTTGTTGATTTTCAAGAATTTACAAGGGTCGATTTTAACATAGATATAAGGTGTCTTAATTCATTGTGGAGAAACTATTTCAGTATTGCAAGACGAAGATAAAGTTGTGTTGATGTCCAAAAATGACTGAAATCTACAATGGGGAGTTCACCCAATTAGGGCCCCAAACTAAGCCCTTATCCATTTGGAATGGTGATTCTGACTCTTTCAAATGGGTCTAGTTACCCATTCCTCTCCCTACTGACTTGTGATATGATTGATTACTTATAAACAAGAATAGAAAAATAAGATTTACCCTCTTGCAGCTAGCTTGCAAGAAAGAAATCATTAAGCTGGGACAAGCGCTTATCAAAGCCACCAATGAGGTTTATCTTGCATAAGGAGACTTCTAAAAATGCAATTAATTATTCTAACTCTAAATTTAAATCTAATTGCATTGCAAAAAAAAATAAACAAAATTACTCTAGCTCGATACCTTGGAGATAGCTCCCAAATACCAAGTGCAAGGATTCAACAACAATGGGGATTTAACATTCATTGTATGATAAATATCATGTTTTTGAAGTAGTTCTAATCGCTAATATTATAAGTGCATCACATGTTATGTTTGGATATTTAAAACAATGAATGATGATCCATTAAAACTTGGAAAAATTTTATATAATTTCAATGACAATTAAATCGTTTATGATGGAAAATTTCTAAGTAAATAGCTACTTAGAAATTAGTTTTAATGCAAGGGAAAATCAAGAAAATTAAATATCTATGTAATCATTATATCATATAGTTGATCCAACAAAAAAAAAAAATCTCATATTTAACATAAGTGTAAAACATGGAATAATTGGCACCTACATGTCATTAAAAGAATAATATTTATATTCAAAAATAACAATATTTGAATACAAATAAAAATAAGAATGCCTCGCTATGCTTTACAATGACTCTCCAACAATCCTCTCAACATCATGAGCTCTACTAGCGAAGAAAAGAGATACAATAGAGCAAGAGCTGCCTCAAAGACAAAGATTGGGTCTTGAAAAGAAAGCCCCAAAAAAATAAAATATGAGTATTCCTCTCAACATACAACTAAAATCCTACTCAAAAAAGTGATAGGAGTCTCCTATTTTCTAAAAAATGAACCCTTTATCCTTTTTCTAAAACTTATTTATAATTCTAAAAAGAAATATCCCAAAAAGGAGAGCTGTTGAAGGCGGTTTTGATCTATCCTCTTAGAGCTGGAAAAATCTGTTTTTTTTCTTCTTGTTGGTGCAATTTCATTTCTCTGAGACTCTGGTTCCTTCTCTTCTCCATCAAACTCTCTACAAAATAAACAAAATAAAAAATAAAACCAATCAAAATTCAAGAGAAAAACTAATATTTCTAAAATTATGAAAAGAAAATCAACAAATCCAAATATAATTTGATAAATTAATAAAATCAAATCTAAGTTTTACCTTGATTTTTTGTGAAGAGAAGGTTGACAATTGGATAATTTTGGTATGAGTTAGCTACAACAAATAATCCTAGCCAAAGAAAATTTTTCAATTAAAACTCGGGAAATTATTTTTTTGTTGCAATTTCGTAGTTGCAGTTTCTATTGGATTTTTGGCATAGTAAATGACCAAATATGGTCAAGAAAACACTTCCAGGTCCTCATCGGAGGTAGATTTCCAATGACATCTAATTTTCCTCATTTTGTTGAGTAAAAATCAAGATATCGGCCTCCAAAATCTAGGTTCCAAAACTATGTATTTTCCGGAAAATACATAAAGCTAGGCATTTATTAAAATTTCTATGAATTATTTGTTAAAGTTATGTTTTAATTAGTTTATATATATATAGGATTTAAAACAAATAATAATAAAACCAAAGGAAAATAAAACTAACAAAATAACATACAAATCAAGGTGGAAGTCACGGGTGAAGCTTATTTACCAGTCCATCAGCCCATAAATGCACCGAGACAGGGAATGCCCACCGTAGGATTAAAACAGGTACATAATTCTGCGGTGGGTATTTCCTGCCTTGGCGCATTTATGGGCCGATGGACTAGAAAATAAGCTTTCCCGAAGTCACATTTACTAAGGTCATTAAAAATTGTACGTAGGTACAATTTCATGAAGGAGGCATGTGGAAGCGGGCCCACATTGGTTAGAAGTGGGACCCCCTTCGCGCCACTATTCAACTAGTAAAACTTGCATACTCCCTATTAAATGAATGCTCAAACCCCTTAACATAAAAACTCCCTTGAATACTCTTTGAAGCCTCCCACGTCACCCGAGGCTTAGTCACTCTGGGCAATTTCTTCTGGGGAGAGGGAGTTGGGGAATATTCTCCTCCTATATATATTTTTTATATTTTTTTAATTATATATATTTTATATCAATAAGTTGTGTTATGTGTGTGTGTGTTTTTATAAGTAGTTTTTTTTAATTATATTTTATATACTATAGTTATAATACATATATACAAAGTGCTTGAGTCTGGTGGGTTTTTAATAAAAAACAAATTAATAACTAACTAAATTATTAGAAACAATATTTATAAATTAAATGAACTAAAAATTAGTCCAATTAGCTCAATTAAATAAACTAATTAACTTGATTAAATTAAATTAACTTAATTATTTAAGGTACAACTAATTTAAATAGCTAAAATTGATTAAATAAATTAGCCAAATAATTTATATTTATAAAATTTATACAATTATAAAATAAAAGTTAAATACATATTTACATATTTATGTCTAGGTAGTGAAATTGACCAAAATTTGACTCGGGATGTTTTCAAAATAAAAGCAATGAAATCGTCAAAACTAAATTTCAAGCAAAGTGAAAATCTCATAAAATAAACTAAAACGAAACATTCAAAATAGCAATATTTTCAAAATCCATATGTAGTGTCCCATAAGAAGTTTCAAAACTTATGGAGGGTGTTGTGGCCACAAAAATTGGTGACACATGGCAATGAAGTAGTTATCTATGTTTTAGAATAATAATTTTAAATTTACCAAAGGTGGAAATAAAATCTTTCAAATTTTTCTCACACATTACGCCATTTCCTAAGGTCCTACGTAAGATAGAAGCAAAGAAAAATAAGCTCTTAAAAATGAAAGTACTTGAATTTCCAGGTTATAAAACAATGAATCTATGAGTGGGAAATTATTATTAATTTAATTCTCTCAATACTATTAGGTAGCAAATATAGCTATGAGACTCTAAATGATTAGTACACATCTATTAAATATAAAACTACTTGTTTTTCCCGACATTGCTAAGCATGTTTTTTCAATACCCTGACGACGTTGTGTTGATACCATGTATGCATTGACCCAATACCAGCAAGCTTGCTCAGTACCTCAATAGGTTTTCATACACTTCCCACACACATATATGTGCTCTCAACTCTCTTATGTGCCACCCTTTTGATTAGAATATTTGGGGAATTTCTTTTAGCAATTGAGTGAAAAGAGCAAGGTAGTACAAGATATTTTCTATTTAAAAAATAGATATGTGGTACTAGTTTAAGTTTGACCCACTCGTCTTATCTTCATCTACCAATGTAGAGGTTTTTTAAATATGGAGGGGTATGAGAGGGATTAAAATAAAATAAAATAGATAATTCGTTCATTTATAAAATATGAACTTTTTAATACTTAAATCATATCTTAATTTTCCCCATAGTCGATGGTCAATTTATGAGAGAATGAAAACTGAGTATGGATGATATTTAGATAAATGGAATCATATTTAAGAATTAGAGTAAACGTTTGCCCATATATACCAACTGGTATTGTGTAGGAAAGGTTCCCCCATATAGATTTCGGGAATATCACGATATCCAACCTAAAATAAAAAATGAAATCAACACACTTCCAAGATTGCAAATGAAGAAATAAAATGAAAACCCAAAAGACAAGGTTAATGAAAATTCATGATTGAAAGAAACTCCAACAAGACCTTATGAAAATATTTCTCAAAAAAAGAGTGAATTGAAGCAATTATGAATAAAGTCACATGAAGATGCCACTTTGTTGCAAACATCTTGTTTCAAAATCAACTTTTTTTTTTTTAAAAGGAACAAGATAGTAAATAAAAATTCATGATTGAAAGAAACTCCAACAATACCACTTTTGAAAATATTTCTCAACAAAAGAGTGAATATGAGGTAAGTACGTGTCTTTTACTTAATTTGAGATATTTTAAGTTGTCTCACAAATTTATATTGATTAGGCATTTTTATTGAAACATAATCATATGAATATGAAGAAATTATGAATAAAGTCACATCAAGATTCCACTTTGTTGCAAATATCTAGTTTCATTTATAAAATATGAAATTTGTAATACTTAAATCACATCTTAAAATGTTCCCCATATTCAATGGTCAATGTATGAGAGAATAAAAAATGAGTATGGATGACCTTTAGATAAATGGAATCATATTGAAGAATTAGAGTAAATGTTTCCCCATGTAGACCAACTAGTATTGTGTAGGAAAGGTTCCCTCATATAGATTTTGGGAATATCACAATATCCAACCTAAAATAAAAAATGAAATCAACACACTTCCAAGATTGCAAATGAAGAAATAAATGAAAACCCAAAAGGCAAAGTAAATTAAAATTCATGATTGAAAGAAACTCCAACAAGACCACTTATGAAAATATTTCTCAACAAAAGAGTGAATATGAGGTAAGCACGTGTGTTTTACTTAAGTTGATATATTGTTAAGTTGTCTCACAAATGTATAATTTACTAGGCCTTTTTATTGAAACATAATCATATGGCTATGAAGCAATTATGAATAAATTCACATCAAGATGCCACTTTGTTGCAAATATCTTATATCAAAATCAAATTTAAAAAAAAAAAGGAAAAATATAGTAAATGAAAACAAGGTGGAGTGAAGATACTCCCTAATGTAACATGTTTGTAATTAAATTATCATGATAATTGTTTCTCTAAGCTATAAGATATGGAAAGTAAACTGAAGGATTTTTAAGTAATATTTCCAGCAACATCAAACCTTCAGTGCAACTAGTGAGGACGTATAAAAATAGAGCTTAAATTAGAAAATACTAAAACATATCTGAAACTAAAATCAAAATGAAAAAAATAATTGAGGATGAAAATAAGTGTATGAAATTTACCTTCAAGAATTTTGTTAATATTTTCCTTACTATTGATTTTTTCCAAATTAAAGAAATAACCTCTTCTTATGATCTAAATTAAAAACATGAATATGTTGCATATTTAACGAAGTTTGCGGATTCCCAAGATCATCAATTTATTAAATCTAAACTAAGGTTAAAAAAAATCCTACAAAAAATATTTACCAAGAGAAAAATAGCTTAATATTCATTGTAATTTTCCAAATCGCACTTTGACTAATGATTGACAAATAATGAAAATCAGATGTAGTGGGAATTGCTTTGTATTACAGTTGTTAATAACCTTTCTTGTGAATTATGATTTTTGTGTCTTGTGAATTCTGATTTGTGTTGTTCTCTTCGCATGATGCATTTGAGAATGATAGCTCATTGATTACAAATCAGCCTCAAAACATTCTTGAAAATCTAATTAAACAAAGTTAAAGTCCCAACCTATGTAGTGGTTTATATGTGTGTGTAGAGTACTTGGATCTTTGCATAGTTGGCATTAGAATGAATCAACATATACATAATCGAATCACAATAGAATCCCAAATCCTATATACATTGACATCCAATAATATTAACTCTGTAGTAATACTGACGAATAGGAGACTGTGAAATTGCATGGTGATGTGGAGGAGAAACGAACATGTTCCAGTGGGAATCAATGTGAGTGTATATTAATGTAATTTGGGTGAGAAGAGCCATCCTGGGAGAAATATCCCAGAAGGAACATGAGGAGTGTGTGTTATAAGTTCCAAGGAAGTGGACTCTGGGATTACGTGGAAGGTGAAAGATACAAGAACCCAATAGGATAAATAGAGAGGAAGTATGAGTGAGGCCTAAAAGCAGAGATGTCATCCTGATTTGTCCCAAGAATATATCCCCACCTCTTTTGAATGGAAGGGCATATGAAACCTTTGGGGAAGCTTGTCCCGAGGTGACGTGGAATGGAGGAGGGGACCATGAAGCCTGATATTAATCAATCGTAGAGGAAGAAAATATGTTGATGGAGAGAAACTAACTAAGACTAAGAAACACAAACTCGAATGAATGCCTACATCACCCCAAAAGGAAATCCCAGAAGAAACAAGCGGAGTCATTTGGGTATGTTGTCAGTATTATGTGTAAAGGTATAACAATGGTGATAGCTAGGCAAGGACACTTGTAATGCATGAAAGGATAATGGAGTGAAGGAAGGAGGCTCACCCGTCCACATCATCCCGAAAGGATGAAATCATAGAATAACTAAAACAGGGCTTCGAAATTTATTGTCGGGGAAGAGTAAGAAGGGGGATGTGGAATGTGGGCCAAGTAAAATATGAGACAGTGATTATGAGGGTTATCAATTTGGATACAGGTCCATGCATTGTGCTTACATTAGCTTGGGAACTAAATCCTAGACGATATAAAGGGTGCACTCTAAGGGATATCTAGGGTGACATCGCTTCAAAATCATGTGGAAGGCGAGAAATGACTTCCCAATAAAAATACATATATTGTAATAAAAAGAAGTTCCCGTATGCATATGGCATGTGGAGTATATTATAGGGTAATCTTTGAGTTGTCATGTGGTTTATAAAAAAAAAAAAAAAAAAGTGTAAAACAAGAAAATGCTAAGGTAATTACTTCCGGGACAGGGAATGAGAACACTATTGTGAAAGGGTTTGACTTGGCCCTGCCTTAGAAAATGCATAATTTTATAAAGAATATGGGTAAGGCTCTGAGATGGATATAGAAATTGACAGGGTTTATTGTTTTCCCATTGATCAATTTCTTTCAAGTATCCTCCACCTTTTTTCACAATTGCAATTTTTTTCTCGCATTATTCGCTTACCCAAATAATTTGCAACTCAATTAATTGCCTTAAAGTTTTACTAAACATGTAGAGAGGGAAATTTTTATCTCTGTGATTAGTTTTTTGACAGTGATTCCCAAATATTCACTTGCATCAATAGAACAAGAAAAACATGATTATGACTCATCTTTTAAATTTGCAAAGAAAAGTAAATATAAAGAAAATTAACTGTACAGAGTACATCTTCTAAAAAAATAAATATTTTTCGATGAATAAATGAATACTTCCGTGAATATGTTCATGAAAAAATTTTATTGGAATAATTTTGAATCATTATTTTCCAAAAAAATCAAAAAACTCACTTATTTCACACCTTGAATATGAACAGAAACCAAATATGAAAAAAACTTTAGGTAAACTACTTCTACTCTAATATAATCTAATATGACAAACTAAAAGTAAGTAAATCATAATTCCAATGGAGCCAATCAAGCTCTTTTATTCTTGTAATCATATTTATGAAATAGAAATATTACTAAATTATGAAAAGTAAAAACTGACTTTCGTACATGTATCTCTAATGAAACTAATAAAATAAATCTATTTATAGGGAATATCTCTTGAACAAACTATCCAACCAAATCTCAATTGGATCATGGAAACGAAGATGGGCCCTGATATAGATTTGGGAGTTTTGAAAGAAGAAGAGGATGATAGGAAAGATTCGAATAATGTATCTTTAGATATTGGAGTTTACATAAAAATGTTAGTATTATGTACATGAGGAATAATATTGGCAATATTGTGTGTAAATAAATTTTCCAAACAATTTTCAAATGGATTATGAAAATAAGGGTGGAAATTTAATAAGAAATATGAAAAAATTTCAAATGGATTAGAAGTGATGAATTTTCAAATATCGGTGTTTATGGAAGATTTATTTCAGCACATAAAATCAATTGGTATAACATAAACATCAACTGGAAAAGAAATATTATATGTTCTTGATGGTCATGATCTAGCTTTTGAAATTAATTTGCAAGTGTTCAAAGTTTGATTGCTCAATATACCAGCATAGGATATCCAAAAATAAAAAAATAAAAGAAATATATAAATATGAAAATAACCATAATAAATGAAGAATAAACAACGAACTTACATAATTACTTACATTAATGTTATAGATAGTGTTATAGGACAGTTGGGATTTATTTGAAATAATTTCCTTCTCAAAAGATTCAGCTAAGATAGTGCAATTGGAACAATCAGTGGCATATCCTTTTGGATGAAAAAGAGACTCAACACTATTACCAAGAATGGGAACTTGAAGATTATCAGGATCAAGAAATGGAATGGGCTTATCTTCTTTAAAATTGCAATCACTATGACATTTTAAGAATTCAAGACAAGAATTTTTTCTAATGATATCAATAAAAGAATATCCCTCAACTTAAAACATGGATTGAATTTGAGTGTAAAGAACAAAAGAATTTGAAATTGGTGAAATAACCCAATATTGTCAAACACAAAATCATCATCATAAATAACTTGAAAATTTTTATTAGAAATCTCTTCCTTTTCATAAGACACGTTAGATAGAGAAGAATGATTGAATTAATTTTCAATATTGTTGAAAAGACGATCATTAAATGAATCTTTGCTCTGATCGAAATTAAATGGAAATTTATTATTTGTTAAATTTATGGTATTTCTTTTGTTGTTTAAAACAAGATTTCTGCAAAGAGGAATCACAAAATGATAAGAAAATAAATTACTATGATCAAAAAGATCAAGATAAAGAGAGAAATGACTATTTGAATATATTAACCTGAAAATTTATTTTTATGTAGATTCTTTCTCATATTCCAAAATGAAAAATTTAGATTTTTCATCATGTATTTGGATGACCACATTTTTTTGAAGATTAATTCTTTTGTGCCCCAAACTTTATAGTTGATTATTAATTTCAACGTGAGAAAATTTAGAAATTTTTGTAGCAAATTGTATATTAATTTACATTGTTGGCTGCTAATTTGATTGTTGAATATTGTTTTTTTTTTTTTGGTTTCTTGTTGATTTTCAGTTGAATTATAAACATCAAATTTACTAGTACCCGATTCTTTAATAGCAGCATGATTTAAAGCATTCTCGAGATTAGTGTTATTTTTGTTAGATGTGCTTATGCTTTCTTGAGAAAGTTGCTTAGCGATTTTTACACTTTCTTCTCGGCTATTAATAATGAGTGAGTGGCTTTTTAATAGTGGAAAATGCGCTAAGAACAATAATACATATAGATTAATTATAGATATGTGAAATACAAAGAAGGGTAACAATATGTTGAAACCATTTTATTAAATCAAGTTAAGAAGGAAAATATTGAGATTGAAATTTGAAGAAAAATAAAAAATTGATCTAAAGATTTATCATCAAATCGATGTAGATTTTCCATTTCAAGACATACCTTCTCATAATAGTAGCTCTGAAATGCATGAACATTGTTGTGAATTTTTATCAACTATTTATAAAGGAAAATGGCAATGATTAGCACCAGCCTTTGGCTAGGCTTAACAGAGTGAAGGTAAATATTTTGAAAATCAAGCTTTTATCAATAACATAATCATTACAATTAAAAATAAATTGAATAATATGATAAAAATCATAAATCTTTTCCTTATCATTAAACTTTGTTTTTGACAAATATTTTACTTCTTTTATTGGAGTGTTGGTAGATGCGCGATGCAACTCCAAATAGGAAGGTTAGGAGCCATTGCAAATAAACAACAACTTTGAGATACAAAACACAAAAGGACAATTTGTCATTAGCCCTCCTTTTAGCATCAAAATTATTGATGGACAAAAATTACTAAAATCATCAATGGGGAGATCACCAATGAGATTGCTCCTACGTAAAGAAATTTATAAAAATGAAATAAATTATTCTAACTCTAAATCTAAATATAAATGAAGTGCTTAAAAATAAATAAAACTACTCTAACTCCATACCTTGGAGATATCTCTCAAATACCAAGTGCAAGGATTCAACAATAATGGGGATTTAACATGTGTTGCATGATAAATAGTTGTTGAAGTAGTTCTAAAATTTGATGTTATAAGTGCATGACATGCTCTATTTGGAGATTTAAAACAATGAAAGATGAGTCATTAAAACTTGGAAAAAGTTTATACAATTTAAATTACAATTAAATCTTTTATGATAGAATTTTTCCAGTAAATAGTTACTTATAAATTTGATTTAATTTAAGGTCAAATCAAGAAAATTAAATAAATATCAAATTATGTAATCATTAGATCAGATAGTTTATCCAACAAACAAAAATTCTCATATTTAAGGTAAGTGCAAAACATGGAATAATTAACACATATATGCCATTAAAAGAACAAGATTTGTATTGACAAATAATAGTATTTGAATAAAAATAAAAACATTAATTTATTCCTCTGTTTTAAAATGAACCTCCAACAATCTTCCCAAAATGATCAACTCTGCTAACAAAAAAAAGAGATGTAATAATGCATAATTTGCTTCAAAGACAAAGATTGGGTCTTAAAAAGGAAATCTCCAAAAAATCAAATATGAATATTCCTCTCAACCTACAGACAAAAATCCTCCTCATAAAAGTGCTAATTATCTCTATTTTTATAAATGAGGAACCATTTCTCTTCTTCTAAAACTTATTTATATTTATAAAAATAAATCTCCAAAAAAATAGAGTTGTTAGAAGGCAGTTTTGTTCTATCCTCTTAGAACTAGGAAAATCTTGTTTTTCTTCATGTTGGTACAATGTGATGGAGGCGGCATGCGGAAAGGGGCCCACATGAGTTGGGAGTGGGACCCTCTTCCCACCATTATTTAAACTTTAAAACTCGCATATCCCTCTTACATGAATTTGTGGTCCACCTAAAATAAAAGCTCTCTTTAATACTCTTCGAAGCCTCCCACATTATCTCGGGCTTAGTTACGCAGGGTAATTTTGAATGTGTGAAATGAAAATCTTCCGAGGAAGGGGAACCACAGAATATTCCCCTCCTATATATTTTTAATTATATGTATTTTATATTAATAAGTTGTGTTTTATATATATATATATATATATATATATATATATATATATATATATATATATATATATATATATATAATTATATTTTATATATTATAGTTATAATACATATATTTGAAGTGCTTGAATTGGTTGGTTTTTTAAATAAATATTAAATTATTAAAAAAAATAATAATAATAACTTAAATGATTGAAAACAATATTTATAAATTAAATGAATTAAATAATTAGTCTAATTAACTCAATTAAATAAAATAATTAACTTTTATTAACTTAATTAAATTAAATTAACTTAATTAACTAAGCTACAATTAATTTAAATAATTAAAATTGATTAAATAAATGAATCAAATAAGTTATATTTATATATATTAAATTAATTAAATTTATACACATTATAAAATAAAAGTTAAATACACATTTACATATTTATATCCAAGCAGTGAAATTGACCAAACTTTGATTAAGTATATTTTTCAAACCGTAACTCAGAATGAGATGAAACTTGAACCATTGTTAAAACGAAAATCCATGAAAAGTGAAAATCTCGTAAAATAAACCATAATGAATCATTCAAGATAGTGATATTAACAAAATTCATATGGAGGACCCCATAAAAAGTTTCAAAACTTATGGGAGGTGTTGTGGCCACAACAAGTTGTTAGATCATTAGATTCTGGTACAACATCTTTTTAAAAAAAAATCCAATGGCTGATCATTAGAATCATAAAATAAATTAGAATTAAATAGGAAAGAATTAAGTTGATCCTATTTAGTACATTCACTGAAAATCCTCACCTAGTCAAATGTGCACATTGGTTGAATTATTTCTTCATTGCTCTTCGAACTATCAAACCGTGGGATCTCCTTTGATTTTGTGAGATATCTTGCAAGTGGATACAAAGTGATTTTATTTATTACTCCCCTATGAGATATAAACATTTTTTCGTATATGCCTCCTATGAATGCATCGGTGGTAGCAAGCCATGGTCTCCCCAAAATCATAGGATGCACCCCTGCGAATGTTTTTGTTTGCAGCATCATGAAATCTACAAGATACTCGCATGAATAAGTGGAGACAATTATATCAGCGAAAAATCCCTTCGGTTTAACTCTAGATCTATATGCCAACTCAATAATAGTCATGGTAGGATGAATATTTGTTAACTTGAGTTGTTTCATAGTTTGAACAATCATAATATTAATGTTTGTGTTGGCCCTCGTTTTTTATCCAATTTTGCTTAATTAAATACACTTAATTTCCATGCTATCCATCCATATACCATCCATATACACCCTATTTTGACCAATTTATGCATATTCAGGTATACTAGCAATTGCATCATCACCAGATGTTGCAAAGGAAATGCCGTAAGATTCTTAAAGTTATCTAATAGTTGCTAAGAAAGATATCTGTAGTGATTTTGGTCAATTTTAGTAATCTAGAATAAATAGAAATGTGTTGTAGATATCTGTAGTGATTTTGGTCAATTTTAGTAATGTAGAATGAATAGAAATGTGTTGTTAAGTACATAATTGTGTGTCAAATAACTGATGTATGAAGACTCTGATAACCAGAGAAGTGACATAACTATGTCAAATAGAGAAAGTGTCCAATGAGCATAGTCGAAAAAGAACATAAACAATATAAAATACAACTTAATTCTTCTCCATAAAATTTGAACCTATAACCTAAAAAAATCCTATACCTCATAAAAAAAAATCAATATATAAATACAATTCAAATAATTCTTATATCTCCACTTAACTTAAATATTGAGTTGAGATTGGTATTCACTATATCCACAAGATCTATCCCAATAGATCCATCACATCGTGATGGTATGATGGCACATTAGCAAAAGCTAACTCCAAAAGCATCCAAAAAAATTGACCCTAAAAACTCTTATTAGCAAACTGCTTTAAGAAACTCCACCAATTAAACTAACCTTTAAGACTATTATCTTAATTTTATTAATCTAAAAATTATAAAATATTATATTTTAATATATATTATTTCAAATATATATAAATTAATGTAAAATATAAAGAATAAGCATTAGGTAACCAAACAATGAATCACACCCCAAAAACAATAAAAAAAATGTAGCCACGACACGAGACGACCAAAGAAGTGTAAATGACAGCCATATCAACTGACCTTCTCTTTTATTTCTTGTGCAGATTGCAGGAAGGAAGGAAGGTTCTAAGAATGTCATATTCAATTACGTTTTCCACCGTTGTTTTCGTGATAAATAAATGTGGAAGAATATATCTCCAATTGGAGTTGGACGGTAACAACTAAACCCAAAGTATGATTCATGGAGATTTGATTCGATTTTATATAAATAAAAAGAAGAGAGTCCTTGTAAATATTCTTATAGGTACAATAATCCACGACATGGCCCAATTAAAAAGAGATCCCTCCTCGACTCTCCGTGGTTCAAAAATAAAAATGAATGCATATTATAGCTGCAACACTTTCTCCCAAATCAAAATGTTCCACCGTCCTCGCGCGTTATCAAATTTTGGAATATCTGTTGCCTCATAATTATGCAGTTGACATCAGCGTAAGTTACATCATTAATGTTAACCAAACGAATTTCCGTTATTTCTTTCAAGAGCAAGAAAAGATAGATGCCATTCTTTTCCCAGAATATATTTATGACGTATAAAATAATCTAGAGGTAACAAAAAAAATCGACCAAAATCTCAAAAAAAAAATCAGATTAAATCAAACTTTTTTATCAAAGAGTCTTTGGTGATCTGTAAGACAAGGAATTGGAAATTAATTGTGGAAAAGAACCAAGATCTAGAGGCCTGCATGCGTCTATTTGAAGATTGTCTGTCCTCCATGGAAAGTAAGAGGCAAGGCACCACGAGCGCTCCCAAAACAAACGAGCAAAGCGAGCTAGCTGCTAGATAAGCTTATAAGCAAGAGATATTTCTTTATAAGAAGAAGGAACCTGATATAACCTGCTGCTAGAGAAGCTTATAAGTGAGAGATATTTCTTTATAACAAGAAGGAACCTGATATAGCCTGCTGCCAGAGAAGTTTATAAGGAAGAGAGATTTCTTTACAAATTTATCTAAAATAGGAGGTAAAAGTGTAAACTGAGCAATAATATACTCATGTTATAGTAGGATCTCTGATGCCAATAGTAGGATCTTCTAAGCATTCATAGACACATACAGCCGATGGAATTGAGTCCCAGTTAATGTTCAACAGTGCCATTATTCTTCTAATGATCCTCCACAGACAAATAGGAACTCTAAACGCTTTGTTCTTGGTCTTACTCTCTTGCTATCAATGTCAGTGCCATAGGAAATTTGAGCACAGGCACTACAACTACGACTTTCAAAACCAATCATCCTCAAAGCTAGCAGCTATCTTTAGAAGTTCTAAATGAAGTAGAGGGTGTTTCTCCATCAAATACTCAAAACCCTCTGAACGCATAACCTCTGCAAGATTTCGTGTAGCAAAATTGAGACATGCAACTTTCAAGTCAGTTGCATTGCAACTCTCAGTCGGATCAAGAGTGGACGCAATTGTATTTACAAATATGTTTCTCCATGACTTTGATTCACAAAGTATCTTCAATCGCGGCAGACCATATGTATTTGCTACGGCAAGTAAGCGTTCTGTCAATGTCTCAGTTGTTGAAGACGAAAAAGAATTGGGCGACGACGGTTCTTCATCAGGAAGGGTGTCTGTATAAATATAATGCAGCATAGCCTTGAATACTCTAGGCTCCATCTCTGTAATAACAACTTCATTATTCTGCTCTGAAGAGTCGAAAATTTTTGCTTTGAATGCTGGGGATCGTGCAACCAAAATGAGTTTATGGGCATGGAATTTCTCCCCACCCACATGTCATCCGAGGCTTCTTGATTTCATAAAACTGCACCAAATTGGGAACCTAACTGTGATTCAAGAGTAGGTGTTGGAACAGCTGCTGAGTGCAACTTAGCGTATTCGTTGGCAGAGAGCTCAGAAAAAAATGACGGTATGCTGCAAGTCAGAGCCATCCTCATCGACACTGTTAGGAGCGAAGATGATGACTATGGAAAGTCGCAACTGCCTGGCAACTGCTTTACAACTGTCAACTGCTACAATTCAAATCCATGGCCGATGACGATTCAATCGTCTAACAAAAGATCAAAGGGCTCAAATTATGACACGAGGACACCCAGGAGGGTTGTTTTCAAATAAAGACGCCTACGGCATAATAAATTATGTTTTTCAATTTTTAGATGTTTTTACAAAAATTGGATTTTAAGTGCATTTTTGGACAGGACTAAAAATTCTCGCAATGGCTTCATTGAAGTCATACTTGCAGGACACCTAGGCACGATTTGAGCACATATATAGAAAGCTTGGGAAATAAGAATGGACGTGTTCCTATTGGTTCGGTCAAACCAATCTAAAACAGGCTCGGTCAAAGCTAGTCAAACAAGACCGTCATTTAGGAAATCCCTAGGAAATAGGCCAAATTTAGCATTTTATGGGATTTTCCATATTTTGAGTGATTGGATGCATGAGCTTGACTAAAATATATGGGATAAGGATATACATGGATGTTAGATACATTTTAGTCAATTTTTTTTTAAATTTTTCTATTTAATCCAAGAACATTGAAGGCATGAACATGTAGAATTTGTAAGATTTCACTTTGATATTTCTAAACTTTGTGAGTTAATTGAAGAACCAATTCCATCTTCTTTCTGTAGTTCTATATGGTGAATGCTTGATTGAGTTTCAGTAGCTGAGAAGTACTTTCAGTGTGTGAGGCAAGGGTGGAGGGCCCCCACACCGAGCTAAGTGCACTTTCTAGTTAATTTAGTTGAATTTTCTTAAACTAGTTTTGTTTCATGTTTAAATCAGTTAATTAGATGTATCATGATATGTTATGTTTGCTGATGAATATTAATATTAATTATAATCTACATATGAAGGGTCAAACCAGTGTTTAAGTTAAAGTCTCTTTCTATCTAATCAGAGACTAGAAAGTAGAATTCATCTTTCTTGCTTTTGTTTAAAGTAATTTTCTGAATTTCCAGTTTTCTTACAATGGAGTTAATGATGAATGAATTTATAAATAAGGATAGCAAGGACCTCCTTAGTTATGAGCCTCTTCTATTATTATTTTATGCATCTTGCACTATTTTTCATTAGTGATTTTGATTTATGTTCATGAAATAGTATTGTAGAGAAGGTCATCCTAGTTGTAGAGAAGGTCATCCTGGTTCTCCTAAGTTAGGAGCCCCTTCTTCTGCTTATTACATATTGAATTAGAAATTATTTAGTTAAGTTTTATATTTATAATATTCATTTCGTTTAAATTCAATACTTCATCTTCTAAAATTGACTGTAATTGAAATCCATGTATTTTGGACATGCTTCCAAGTTTTACAAACCTGGAATGAGAATAAAATACTTGTGTTAGTTTACCGAGTAAACAGACCTAACAGTTTGCCCCTAGTTCTATGGGTGTTCGCAATGCAAAATCTATTAATGTGAAAAGTTATGATGGGATTTCCAAGATCTCTACACTTTTTAGTTAAGTTCTTTCTAGTAATTAAATATGCATATTCCTCAACAAGGTGAATGGTAGGAAGGTCCTTTCCTTTTCTCCCTCGTTTCTTCAATAACAATTCTTTCATTTTTTTGGCATTAATAGGTATATCTTTAATAGCCTCAAGGAGTGAGATCATAACAAAATGGTTCCTAAGTTCTATAATTGGGTCATACTTAGGAGGAATCATCGTTTCACTCACATTCAGTGTTTCTGGATAAGACGAATTTATTGGCACCAAAGGTTGTGCTTAATCACTAATATTTTTCTTAGGTGCAATAGGATAACTAGTTTTATTTACAGCAATAGGGACTTATTCCTCTCTTTCTTCTTCAAGAATGATAAGGCCATGATTTTGAAGCACCTTCTCAAAACTTAAATGAATGTCCTACACTTCTACAAGGGTGATAGTATAATTCGGGAAGGATTGCAACTTAGTTTTCAAAGTAGGTTGGGATTCCTTATTGTTCGAGTTAGTGATGGGTTGAATAGGTAAGTAGTTTGACATAGTTGGTTGAATCAATGGAAACTAGAACTGCTTGTTCAAGGGTTGTTGTGGTGCAACTGCTTGTTCGAGGGTTGTTGTGGTGCAACTTCTTGGGGTTGATAAACCTATGAAAATTGTTTTGGTTTCCTGGGTTATGCTGAGTAAGGATATGGCAGTGCATTCCCATAGTTATACCATCACCAACCTTGCTTCCAAGGATGGTTTTGGGTTGGATTTTTGGGCCACATTCTCCATGGTGTTGTAACACTCCAAGGTGGGTATTGTTGACTAGGAAAATACGAAAAAATTGTAGTAGAGGGAACAAAAGGCATACGATGAGGTCGTGGCTGCCATGGATTTTTAGTCGTTAGTGAATAAAGTTGTTATGTTTATTGATCATATCCTTGGTACACTGCATTGAGACATGGAAAAGAGGGAAAATTGTCAATGATATGTTCTTGCACAAAAATGGCACAAACAACAACATTATCAAGGGGACAATCCTTCCTTGGGTTTTCTTCCTACGCCTAGGGAAAAAAAGGGAAAGGGTTGCTTTCTCATCTTCCTATTTCCCCTTAAAACTTAATATATCAAGTTTCAGATTGAGTGTACTCAGTATAACAATCTTAAAGTTTTCGAGTAAGATTCCCAACTCCATTCTAGTTACACCATTGGATGATGTCTTAGGATTTCTAGGGAAATCATCCCATGAACCCTTTCTAGTTTTTCCTTACCCTCAGAAATACCTTATACATATTTCAGAAATCTCATCAAAAGAAAATATAGAGATACCTCCAATCCCCATTGACTAATCATGTTCATAGATTCTTCAAAAACACCTTTCAAGAAAAGATTTTTTTTTGGTTTTAGGATCTACTTTATGTTTCCTAGCATGTTGAAGATTGTATAAAAATTGTTCTAAGTAATATTCTAAAATTTTTCCTTCCCTTTGCAGCATTCTAAATATTTCCTCCTTTGGTACCCTTGCCTTATAGTAATCCTAACATTTCTTCATAAACGATTTTCTCATACCCTCCTGGGTTGTAATATTATTTTTCAGTAATCCCATAAACCACCTATGGGATAAACCTTTAAGCGTACTAAGGAAATAACTTTAATTTCGATGTTCTAGTTGAATAACCCATGCTACGACACAAAACATAAAATTCAAATAAAAAACTATCAGGGTCTTCACATACGAGTTCTTGGAATCATGGAAGTACTAGAGGAGAAATATTTTTCATATGGTCATTGGTAGTATGACCAGAAATTGGGAAACCAAAATGTTACCTCGTCCTCATTCTTTTCCTAGTTTCCTCCCATGTTCGTTTTACCTTCCCCTTCAACCATGTTTCAACCCTCGAACAAAATAAATTCGATCTCATGTCAGAAGCTTGGTAGTTGGGTTATTTTTTAATGCCTAACTCAACCTCCCTTTCAAATGATATTTCAACTTTAGAACGAGTTGATGTGGAACCGTTGTTTATTACTACTCCAGCTACAATCATCCCCTCTAGATTCACTCGATTCTCTAGCGTTCTACGTCCTTTCTTCCCATATGAATTGTTTCATGTCAATAAGTTAGTGGCGGGGGTTTTATTTGTTTTGTTGTGCTATAGATAGTATTCAAAGTTCCTTCTCCCCTACCCTTTTTACTTTTTCTCAACTCATACAAGACCATCATCATCTAAATCCAGTGAGGTAGGTAATCCACTAAAGTGGACACGCAGTTTCTTACCTCTGATCTTACCGCTCCTACCTGACTATGTTTTAGGATGCTCAGGCACTACATGAAAGGGGATCTAATTAAACATACAGCCAATCAAGACCTATTTCCTTGGCACCTCCCTGGCAAGAACACCAAAAAATGTTGAGAAATTTAATTACTTAATATGTTGCACATTAAATTATCAATCGAGGCTCATAAGATGGCGAGGTACCAACAAAGTGTATGCATAAAAAGACAACTAGTTTTAAATTAGTAACTACTACAACACTTTGTTTCAAACACACCCTTCAAAGGTCCTACTAAACGTAGATACACCACTTTCAGGGCCACATAAACAGAACATTAAATATTAGTCTTTAAACATTATTCCATTCATCAACATCATAATAGTGTTCAGTAGGTTTAGTAATTTCTGAAGCCAAATAAGGAAATGAAAATATCATGTTATGTTAAAGAAACCATTAACACAAAGAAAAATTAACTTGACTCAGAGTTAATTAGTTCAAGTCCTAAGGTTTTTCATTTCCTAGTGCATCCTTGGGTCATTAACTCTCCACGTAAGCCCTCACATCATAAAAATTACAACAAAAGGTATGAATTTGAAGGAGAAACAAAGGGTAATTACGCAAAAAGGGTGTTTTATGTAAATATATGGGTCAAAGCCGAGACTCTTCAATATGCTTGGATATATCTAGGTTCTAAGGAAAAATACGCCCTCATCGTGGAACATTTTGATGAGTGATGCTAATTCCTACTGGCACCCTTGGAATGCCTTGAAATCTAGTATCCTCCCACTTGACCTAATATTAGTGTTCATCTACATGCCTTGAATCTAGTCCATTATTTATCTACTTCTAAAAATGGTTTAGACTTTGCAAAATATGAGTGTGAAGTGATTTTTCTCCTCTTGGGCTCTAACCATCCTTTCATTGTAAGCACTCTAGTTAAGTACCTCTATCTTTAGATGTATTAAAATCTCTACCAATCCTTTGTTGTCATTATTTCCTTATCTATTCCCATTTGAATCTATCTTTCCATTTCCCATACTAATATTGATTCTTTATCTTCCTCCTTGTGGATACATAATCTAAGAGCATATTCCATATTTATGGTCCTCATTTTCAACGTAATTTATTATGTTTGTATTTTAAATATAATTTTTCATTCAAGAATTTTGTTAGATAGTCATAAAAATCATATTCAAACAAAATTCTATATTTGTTTAATACCGTCGACATTGTTTTCCCTTATAGGCCATTAGAGGCATTTTATAATTTCTCGAGAAATAATAATATTCAATTCAAAATTTTGGGTGTAAAATTAGATTTTTCTCTTCATTAGCTTTCCATTAATTGTTATTTTCCAAAATTTAGGTTCTAGGACAAAAGTTATGGCACGTTGAATCTTGGCCTGTTTTTCTAAATTTTCCCTTTAGACCCACCATGAGTGTTTATGTTAGTTCCTTGAGATCTAGGTGCTTAGATTCCTATTTTACTCTATGGTGGGATTTTGATGCAGGGGCATTAGGCACAATTAAACACTTTGTATCTCAGTAGAAATAGGGGGTCCCATGTTCTTAAAATTTCTTGTAAATATTAATATTTTGAATAAACATGGTAGGGAATTGTAATTGTTCTCAAGTCATTTGAGAACATGAGAAATTGGTCAAGATAGGAATATGAAGAGACAGCCAAGGGTATGAGTAGATTTAGGATCAGTTTCAGTAGTTTCAGTTTGAAGTCTAAAATTAGGAACTAGAGAATTTCAAGAGGTTCTGTCAAGCTGTAAAGAAGTCGAATCGACTCAATTGTGTTTGTATAAATGTAAACGCCTGTAGAGTAGAAAGGGACAGCATAGGGCTAGAGATCGGTTCAGAGACAAGAGATTTCAGAGGCCACAGAATAGAAGACCTAGCCAGAACAAGGAGATTCTGTAAGTAATTTCAGTGGTGTATATAAAATGAATCGCTTTAGCATTGTATGGATATTTTTGGTTTAAACTTTGGTTAAATGAATCCTGTGTGTCACTGAAGAAATTAAACTTCCTGTCAATGTTGTATTCTAAACTATACGTGTCTTGATTGAATTGAGTTCTGTGAAAATGAAACCGAATCTCATTTGACCAAATGTATAAGAACCAATGCAAATAGGCTCTGTGAAGATGTTCTGCTTTAATTAGCGAAATTACTATGAGTTGCATTCCTAGCATTTGAGGGAGATCGACCACTGAAAGGGTCAATCTCCTTGAAGGAAGTGGAGTCCGATTTAGTATTGAAAGACTGGGTTACGAAATTGAAAGCGCCTACTCAATGAGTTGAGTCCTGTATACATGAATGCGATTCTCGGTAAAGGCAGTAAATCCTTGGTTATGCATATATTTGGCTTCAACATTGGAGCCCTGCCTATTTGATTGATATTCAGAATCGGGGAACCCTTTGGGAACTTATTGGTACTACTTTGTATCCTGTTCCGACAAACGTAGTTAATGTAATGAGAAGTCTTCCAATCCCATTGGGATCGACTTGCATAAAGAATGGAAGTTCTGTATAGATGGATGAGACCTACCATGCCGGAGAAAAGGGTTGTAGCGAGAGTTCTGTATGGGTGAACCCCTATGATAGAGTATATGTAAGAAACGCACAATAAAATTATGTGTGAGAATTGCAGTCTTGGGTATTGAATTGATTGCAGCGTGAAGAACTCTATAGCGAGGGTCATAGGAAGAGGGACTCACTTTTTTGTGTGAGTCATCCTGTGGGGATTTAACCTCTGCATGGAAGAAAACTCACGAGGAAGAGTGATTTTGCAGTCGTGTGGGGGAACCTGCTAATGGAGCAGAGTTAAGGTGAAAATAGTTTATTGAAGTTTTGAACTGGAACTTGGAAGAAGTAGAGTGGAACCTTGCGATGGAGAAGGTGGAACTATGATGTGGATCAAAACCCACGGTGGTATTCGTGTAAGTTTTAAGAGGTAAGTGGTTTTCATAAAATAAACGCGACATGGAAAATCAACCGACGTGTGTCCTTGAGCAGTATTTAATACCGTTTATATCGTGGGCTAACGTACGATCTTTAAATTCTTGCGATATCCATCTACGCCTGTTCGATCAACGGTTGAGGCGCGATGCCATACGGATCGTTGGATCTGCTTGATATATAACTAAGGTACATGGCTTGCGGGACCCGAAAGTGGTTGTATATGTTGTCACTATAGTTTAATTCCGAAGGCGCAATTTTCTTATGAGGTTTAATACTTGGGGGAGACTATAATGCACCGTAAGCCACTATGATATGTGATTAACATATCTAAATGGGTCACAAAGGGTGCGTGCTACAATTATACACGAAGAGAAATTGAATATATGACATGATATTTACCCATATTTATATGTGCATTCCCGAGACTTATATGTTGGGGTTGCTTATAAGTTGAGCGACGATTCGAATGAGGTATTTGAAGAGTGTATATGAAAGTTCTCAACATGAATTGTTTAGCGTGACCATTATGTATATGTGTAATGGAATTACCTTGGTTTAGAGAAGCGTTGTATATGCTATTGCGACTGGTGTTGGGGTTTTGAACAAATTGAGAAAGGTATTTGAATATGCATGTAATGGGGTTACCATCGGGTTAACCATTTAGTGAAAGTGCCTCCATACGCGGATGGAGTATTGAAATTAATTTGGGGGTATTGATTTAACTTCATTTGGCAAAAAAAAACTGGGAAGGAAATTTATATGCGTAAAAAAAGAGAGTAAATGTGGTTTAACTGTAGGAGCCCGGGGCATCAAAGTGGTATCAAAGCTGGAATAACTCTTTTTGAAAAATTCCAAGTTTGGTGAATGCAAAGAAACCAAACTTGTGGAAACTGATAAAATTGCAGCATGCAGAGATACAGTGCGCGTGATGAGAGAATGCAGAAAATTTGAAGTTCTAAATCTATTGAAGGGTAATTATAGATTTGAAAGGGGAAGCTCAGATTCCAAGATCTGATAGGAAAAGTACATAGAGTATAGTGAACAGGATTTGTAGAGTGAGTGGAAGACAAGATCGTGTAGAAATCTTGCGGGAGGATAATTTTAAATCTGGTGTGTATTTTATGTTTGCAGAATTGTGGTTGCTGAAAGTGCAGACATAGTTTGATAGTGAATGCAGTGAGCCTGATATCCAGTTAGAGACTGAATAAAGAGGACAATTGCAGTGTTCTTAAGATAAGGTAAGCAGTGTTTAACTCTGATTGAAGGATTGTTTGCAGAAGTCAGAGTACAGACAATTGAAGACATCTCAACAGAAGTAGATCACAGCTGTGAGAGCAGTGATAGAAGAGTCCAACAAGGGACTCTGAGTGAAGAATAAGTGTGGCAGAACCTGGAATAATTCCCAACAGAGGTTGGATGAGAAGAGAGCAGAGGTGTTCTTGAGAAAAGTTGCAGAGTGAAGCCTAGGAAGAGCAGAAGAGAGTGCTCATAAGGTTCCAACAGACAGGGGACCGGTACTTGCCAAAAGATGGATTCGGAGGAAGGGATTGGTGAGATGAGTTACAATAAGAGAGCTTGCTGTTGCAGAGGCTTAGTGCAGCATGTAGGAGAAAATGGCTACTGATAGCCCCAGCAGAGATTGCAGAGGTTCTAAGAGAGGCCATAGCAGGAGAGAGAAAGAAGAGGCCAAAGAAAATGGCATGAGGAAGAATTCCACTGATGAAGAATGGCAGAAAGAGATAGCTAATATTGTAGAGCAATTTTATAAACTGGAGAGAATGATAGAAGAAAGCTAGAGAGTTGGTTGGCTCATGAAAAAGAGAGTAAATTGGCAACCATTACAGTTGAGGTTGAGGCAAAAGAATATTGCCTTATTGAGAGAAGAACTCAGAGCAGCTGAGTTGAAAGAAGAAATTTCTACTTGTGAAGCAGAACAAAGCTCGGGTGAAGAGTGGAGATCTACAAGAGATCTTGTAAGACATGATGAAGACTTGAGACAGCAAAAAGCTTGTCTTGTTGAAGAGGAAGTCAGTGAGGATTTCCTGAGTTTTTGGACAAGTCCAGATGATGTGAGGGCTTGTGTTTTTGAGTCTGACAAATGTGAGGTAATGACAGACTCCAAAGAGGAAGAAGAACCCGTAGTTCTTGAGGCAAGGATAGAAATTGAAGATTCCATGTGCAGATCTGTTCAAAGAGTGCTTGGGAAAGCAGCCAAGACCGAAAGGTCTTGTGATTTGAAAACTAAAAATTTGTGTGTGTTTGCAGGTACACCGCTAGAATATGGACAAGCTTTAGAGTTTGTTGATGAGGAGAAGACATTGAATCTGAAATATGTTCAGATCAATGCTGAGATAGTGAGATCTCAGGAAGAGATGAAGAAAGAAGAGTAAAATGAAGATATTCAACAGAATGTTGAGGCTGAGAGAGAAGGACCAGCAGAGGATTGGTCAAAGACAAGAAGAGGCATAAAGGATTGTGTAAGGTTCCCGAAATCTACTCCTATTGAAGTTGTTGATTTGTATAGGAGGTTGGGCTTCCAAATAAGAGAATGGGAGAAGTAGAGGACCTATGCACATGAGAAATTGCTGAAGAAGCAGGGCAAAAGAATTGTCATGAATGACAATCAAAGACCAGAGGATAAGAATAAAATGATTCAGCAAAATGAAGGAGTTCATTTTGATGAATCACAGCAGAAGAGCATCCATGGACCAGATGTTGAAAGGAAGAGGAGACTAGCTGACAGTCTCATGAGGAATGCAGGTCAGCATACTAAGATGCTGGCAGAGGACTTAAAGGAGAGTTCAGAACAACATACTGATGTGTTGTCAGGGGAAAAAAGGATATTGAAGCCTTGGAACTTTACTGATGATGATTCATGTGTTAATAATACAGAGAAGGAGGAAGAACAGTAGTTGGAAGTTGTCAGAGAGACGAACAACAAGGAAACTGTGTTGGCTGAAAACATAGTGAAGGATAATCATTTGGAAATGGTGATGGGAGCAGTGGAGATGACTCTGATAGCTGAAGAGAAAGATGATGAAGAATTTCTGAGTCTTGAACCAGACTTAGAATTGCCGGGAGAAGAAATTTCTAGTCTGATGGGCCAAGAGCAGACTGGAGGACATATTTTTAAAACTGCTGTAGTAAAGAAGAATCAACACTCTATGCTGACATAAGATGAGAAAGCAAAGCTTAAATCACTTGGTTGGATTGTCAGAATCCATCAAGAAGGTGAAAGGCAATTGCTGAAGATTGCCCATGAAGAAGGAGAAAATGCTGAGTTTAAATTACAACATACTGAAGATGTAAGACAAGCACAAAAAGGATGGTTGGATTGTTTGCTGGGAAAAATTATGCAAGAGGGAGAAATCGTAGACACTAGAATGAGATTGCCTAAAACAATGAAAATAAGAGGAGCGGATACTAGTTGGCAGAATTTAAGTGTTTTTATTGGTATACTGAGGAGGATAAATGAGCATGCTAATTGTTAGAATTTAAGTTGTTAGAAGGCAGTTTTGTTCTATCCTCTTAGAACTAGGAAAAACTTGTTTTTCTTCATGTTGGTACAATGTGATGGAGACGGCATGCGAAAGGGGGCCCACATGAGTTGGGAGTGAGACCCTCTTCCCACCATTATTTAAACTTTAAAACTCGCATATCCCTCTTACATGAATTTGTGGTCCACTTAAAATAAAAGCTCTCTTTAATACTCTTCGAAGCCTACCACATTATCTCGGGCCTAGTTACGCAGGGTAATTTTGAATGTGTGAAATGAAAATCTTCGGAGGAAGGGGAACCACAGAATATTCCCCTCCTATATATTTTTAATTATATATATTTTATATTAATAAGTTGTGTTTTATTTAATGTTTATATATATATATATATATATATATATATATATATATATATATATATATATATATATATATATATTTTTTTTTTTTTGAAGTGTTTGAATTTGTTGGTTTTTTAAATAAATATTAAATTATTAAAATAATAATAATAATAATAATAATAAGTTAAATGATTAAAAACAATATTTATAAATTAAATGAATTAAATAATAAGTCTAATTAGCTCAATTAAATAAAATAATTAACTTTTATTAACTTAATTAAATTAAATTAACTTAATTAACTAAGCTACAATTAATTTAAATAACTAAAATTGATTAAATAAATGAATCAAATAAGTTATATTTACATATATTAAATTAATTAAATTTATACACATTATAAAATAAAAGTTAAATATACATTTACATATTTATATCCAGGTGGTGAAATTGACCAAACTTTGATTAAGTATATTTTTCAAACTGTAAGTCAGAATGAGACGAAACTTGAACCGTTGTTAAAACGAAAATCCATGAAAAGTGAAAATCTCGTAAAATAAACCATAACGAATCATTCAAGATAGTGATATTAACAAAATTCATATGGAGGACCCCATAAGAAGTTTCAAAACTTATGAGAGGTGTTGTAGCCACAACAAGTTGTTAGATCATTAGATTCTAATACAACATCTTTAAAAAAAAAAAATCCAATGGATGATCATTAGAATCATAAAATAAATTAGAATTAAATAGGAAAGAATTAAGGTGATCCTATTTAGTACATTCACTGAAAATCCTCACCTAGTCAAATGTGCACATTGGTTGAATTATTTCTTCATTACTCTTCGAACTATCAAACCGTGGGATCTCCTATAATTTTGTGAGATATCTCGCAAGTGGATACAAAGTGATTTTATTTATTACTCCCCTATGAGATATAAACATTTTGTCGTATATGCCTCCTATGAATGCATCGGTGGTAGCAAGCCATGGTCTCCCCAAAATCATAGGATGCACCCCTGCTAATGTTTTTGTTTGCAACTTCATGAAATCTACAAGATAATCGCATGAATAAATGGAGACAATTATATCACCGAAAAATCCCTTCGGTTTAACTCTAGATCTATATGCCAACTCAATAATAGTCATGGTAGGATGAATATTTGTTAACTTGAGTTGTTTCATAGTTTGAACAATCATAATATTAATGTTTGTGTTGGCCCTCGTTTTTTATCCAATTTTGCTTAATTAAATACACTTAATTTCCATGCTATCCATCCATATACCATCCATATACACCCTATTTTGACCAATTTATGCATATTCGGGTATACTAGCAATTGCACCATCACCAGATGTTGCAAAGGAAATGCCGTAAGATTCTTAAAGTTATCCAATAGTTGCTAAGAAAGATATCTGTAGTGATTTTGGTCAATTTTAGTAATCTAGAATAAATAGAAATGTGTTGTAGATATCTGTAGTGATTTCGGTCAGTTTTAGTAATGTAGAATGAATAGAAATGTGTTGTTAAGTACACAATTGTGTGTCAAATAACTGATGTATGAAGACTCTGATAACCAGAAAAGTGACATAACTATGTCAAATAGAAAAAGTGTCCAATGAACATAGTCGTAAAAGAGCATAAACAATATAAAATACAACTCAATTCTTCTCCATAAAATTTGAACCTATAACCTAAAAAAATCCTATACCTCATAAAAAAAAATCAATATATAAATACAATTCAAATAATTCTTATATCTCCACTTAACTTAAATATTGAGTTGAGATTGGTATTCACTATATCCACAAGATCTATCCCAATAGATCCATAACATCCTGATGGCATGATGGCACATTAGCAAAAGCTAACTCCAAAAGCATCCAAAAATATTGACCCCAAAAACTCTTATTAGCAAACTACTTTAAGAAACTCCACCAATTAAACTAACCTTTAAGACTATTATCTTAATTTTATTATTCTAAAAATTATAAAATATTATATTTTAATATATATTATTTCAAATATATATAGATTAATGTAAAATATAAAGAATAAACATTAGGTAACCAAACAATGAATCACAACCCAAAAACAATAAAAAAAATGTAGCGACGACACGAGTTTGGTGGACGACCAAAGAAGTGTAAATGACAGCCCTATCAACTGACCTTCTCTTTTATTTCATATGCAGATTGTAGGAAGGAAGGAAGGTTCTAAGAATATCATATTCATTTACGTTTTCCACCGTTGTTTTCGTGATAAATAAATGTGGAAGAATATATCTCCAATTGGAGTTGGACGGTAACAACTAAACCCAAAGTATGATTCATGGAGATTTGATTTGATTTTATATAAATAAAAAGAAGAGAGTCCTTGTAAATATTCTTATAGGTGCAATAATCCACGACATGGCCCAATTAAAAAGAGATCCCTCCTCGACTCTCCGTGGTTCAAAAATAAAAATGAATGCATATTACAGCTGCAACACTTTCTGCCAAATCAAAATGTTCCACCGTCCTCGCGCGTCATCAAATTTTGGAATATCTGTTACATCAGTAACAGATATCAGCGTAAGTTACATCAGTAACGTGAACCAAACGAATTTCCGTTATTTCTTTCAAGAGCAAGAAAAGATAGATGCCATTCTTTTCCCATAATATATTTATGACGTATAAAATAATCTAGAGGTAACAAAAAAAATCGACCAAAATCTCCAAAAAAAAATCAGATTAAATAAAACTCTTTTATCAAAGAGTTTTTGGTGATCTGTAAGACAAGGAACTGGAAATTAATTGTGGAAAAGAACCAAGATCTAGAGGCCTGCACGCGTCTATTTGAAGACTGTCTGTCCTCCATGGAAAGGAAGAGGCAAGGCACCACGAGCGCTTCCAAAACAAACGAGCAAAGCGAGCTAGCTGCCAGATAAGCTTATAAGCAAGAGATATTTCTTTATAAGAAGAAGGAACTTGATATAACCTGCTGCCAGAGAAGCTTATAAGTAAGAGAGATTTCTTTATAACAAGAAGGAACCTGATATAGCCTGCTGCCAGAGAAGTTTATAAGGAAGAGAGATTTCTAAGCGTAGGATCTTCTAAGCGTTCATAGACAATAATAGGATCTTCTAAGCGTTCATAGACACATACAACCAATGGAATTGAGTCCCAGTTAATGTTCAACAGTGCCATTATTCTTCTAATGATCCTCCACAGACAAATAGGAACTCTAAACGCTTTGTTCTTGGTCTTACTCTCCTGCTATCAATGTCAGTGCCATAGGAAATTTGAGCACAGGGACTACAACTATGACTTTCAAAACCAATCATCCTCAAAGTTAGCAACTATCTTTAGAAGTTCTGAATGAAGTAGAGGGTGTTTCTCCATCAAATACTCAAAACCCTCTGAACACAAAACCTCTGCAAGATTTCGTGTAGCAAAATTGAGACATGCAACTTTCAAGTCAGTTGCATTGCAACTCTCAGCTAGATCAAGAGTGGACGCAACTGTATTTACAGACATGTTTCTCCATAACTTTGATTCACAAATTATCTTCAATCGCGGCAGAGCATACGTATCTGCTACGGCAAGCAAGCGTTCTGTCAATGTCTCAGTTGTTGAAGACGAAGAAGAATTGGGCGATGACGGTTCTTCATCAGGAAGGGTGTCTCTATAAATATAATGCAGCATAGCCTTGAATACTCTAGGCTCCATCTCTGTAATAACAACTTCATTATTCTGCTCTGAAGAGTCGAAATTTTTTTCTCTGAATGTTGGGGATCGTGCAGCCAAAATGAGTTTATGGGCATGGAATTTCTCCCCACCCACATGTCATCCGAGGCTTCTTGATTTCCTAAAATTGCACCAAATTGGGAACCTAACTGTGATTCAGGAGTAGGTGCTAGAATAGCTGCTGAGTACAACTTAGCGTATTCGCTGGTAGAGAGCTCAGAAAAAATGACGTTATGCTGCAAGCCAGAGCCATCCTCGTCGACACTGTCAGGAGCGAGGCTGATGACTATGGAAAGTCGCAACTGCCTGGCAACTGCTTTACAACTGTCAACTGCTACAATTCAAATCCATGGCCGATGACGATTCAATCATCTAACAAAAGATCAAAGGGCTCAGATTACACCCAGGAGGGTTGTTTTCAAATAAAGATGCCTACGGCGTAATAAATTATGTTTTTCAATTTTTAGATGTTTTTACAAAAATTGGATGTTAAGTGCATTTTTGGACAGGACTAAAAATTCTCGCAATGGCTTCATTGAAGTCATACTTGCAGGACACCTGGGCACGATCTGAGCACATATATAGAAAGCTTGAGAACTAAGAATGGACGTGTGCCTATTGGTTCGGTCAAACCGAGCTAAAACAGGCTCAGTCAAAGCTAGTCAAACAGGACCGTCATTTAGGAAATCCCTAAGAAATAGGCCAAATTTAGCATTTTATGGGATTTTCCATATTTTGATTGATTGGATGCATGAGCTTGACTAGAATATATGGGATAATGATATACATGGATGTTAGATACATTTTAGTCAATTTTTTTTTTTAATTTTCTATTTAATCCAAGAACATTAAAGGCATGAACATGTAGAATTTGTAAGATTTCACTTTTATATTTATGAACTTTGTGAGTTAATTGAAGAACCAATTCCATCTTCTTTCTGTAGTTCTATATGGTGAATGCTTGATTGAGTTTCAGTAGCTGAGAAGTACTTTCAATGTGTGAGGCAAGGGTGGAGGGCCCCCACACCGAGCTAAGTGCACTTTCTAGTTAATTTAGTTGAATTTTCTTAATCTAGTTTTGTTTCATGTTTAAATTAGTGAATTAGATGTATCGTGATATGTTATATTTTATGATGAATATTAATATTAATTATAATCTACATATGAAGGGTCAAACCAGTGTTTAAGTTAAAGTCTCTTTCTATCTAATCAGAGACTAGAAAGTAGAATTCATCTTTCTTGCTTTTGTTTAAAGTAATTTTCTGAATTTCCAGTTTTCTTACAATGGAATTAATGATGAATGAATTTATAAAGAATGATAGCAAGGACCTCCTTATTTATGAGCCTCTTCTATTATTATTTTATGCATCTTGCGCTATTTTTCATTAGTGATTTTGATTTATGTTCATGAAATAGTATTGTAGAGAAGGTCATGTTGGTTGTAGAGAAGGTCATCGTGGTTCTCCTAAGTTAGGAGCCCCTTCTTCTGCTTATTACATATTGAACTAGAAATTATTTAGTTAAGTTTTATATTTATAATATGCATTTCCTTTAAATTCAATCATTCATCTTCTAAAATTGACTATAATTGAAATCCATGTATTTTGGACATGCTTCCAAGTTTTACAAACATGGATTGAGAATAAAATACTTGTGTTAGTTTACCGAGTAAACAGACCTAACAGTTTGCCCCTAGTTCTATGGGTGTTCGCAATGCAAACTCCATTAATGTGAAAAGTTACGATGGGATTTCCACAATCTCTACACTTTTTAGTTAATTTCTTTCTAGTAATTAAATATGCATATTCCTCAACAAGGTGAATGGTAGGAAGGTCCTTTCCTTTTCTCCCTGGTTTCTTCAATAACAATTCTTTCATTGTTTTGGCATTAATAGGTATATCTTTAATAGCATAAAGGAGTGAGATCATAACAAAATGGTTCCTAAGTTCTATAACTAGGTCATACTTAGGAGGAATCATCGTTTCACTCACATTTAGTGTTTCTGGATAAGACTAATTTATTGGCACCAAAGGTTGTGCTTAATCACTAATATTTTTCTTAGGTGCAATAGGATAACTATTTTTATTTACAGCAATAGCGACTTATTCCTCTCTTTATTCTTCAAGAATGACGAGGCCATAATTTTGAAACACCTTCTCAAAACTTAAATGAATGTCCTACACTTCTACAAGGGTGATAGTATAAGTCGGGAAGGATTGCAACTTAGTTTTCAAAGTAGGTTGGGATTCCTTATTGTTCGGGTTAGTGATGGGTTGAATAGGTAAGTAGTTTTACCTAGTTGGTTGAATCAATGGAAACTAGAACTGCTTGTTCAAGGGTTGTTGTGGTGCAACTGCTTGTTCGAGGGTTGTTGTGGTGCAACTTCTTGGGGTTGATAAACCTGTGAAAATTGTTTTGGTTTCCTGGGTTCTGCTGAGTAAGGATATGCCAGTGCATTCCCATAGTTATACCATCACCAACCTTGCTTCCAAGAATGGTTTTGGGTTGGATTTTGGGGCCACATTCTCCATGGTGTTGTAACACTCCAAGGTGGGTATTGTTGACTAGGAAAATACGAAAAAATTGTAGTAGAGGGAACAAAAGGCATACGATGAGGTCGTGGCTGCCATGGATTTTTAGTCGTTAGTGAATAAGTTTTTATGTTGATTGATCATATCCTTGGTACACTGCATTGAGACATGGAAAAGAGGGAAAATTGTCGATGATATGTTCTTGCACAAAAATGGCACAAACAACAACATTATCAAGGGGACAATCCTTCCTTGGGTTTTCTTCCTACGCCTAGGGAAAAAAAGGGAAAGGGTTTCTTTCTCATCTTCCTATTTCCCCTTAAAACTTAATATATCAAGTTTCAGATTGAGTGTACTCAGTATATCAATCTTAAAGTTTTCGAGTAAGATTCCCAACTCCATTCTAGTTACACCATTGGATGATGTCTTAGGATTTCTAGGGAAATCATCCCATGAACCCTTCTAGTTTTTCCTTACCCTCAGAAATACCTTATACATATTTCAGAAATCTCATCAAAAGAAAATATAGAGATATCTCCAATCCCCATTTACTAATCATGTTCATAGATTCTTCAAAAACACCTTTCAAGAAAAGATTTTTTTTGGTTTTAGGATCTAGTTTATGTTTCCTAGCATACTGAAGATTGTATAAAAATTGATCTAAGTAATATTCTAAAATTTTTCCTTCCCTTTGCAGCATTCTAAATATTTCCTCCTTTGGTACCCTTGCCTTATAGTAATCCTAACATTTCTTTAGAAACGATTTTCTCATACCCTCCTGGGTTGTAATATTATTTTTCAGTAATCCCATAAACCACCTATGGGATAAACCTTTAAGCGTACTAAGGAAATAAATTTAATTTCGATGTTCTAGTTGAATAACCCATGCTACGACATAAAACATAAAATTCAAATAAAAAACTATCAGGGTCTTCACATACGAGTTCTTGGAATCATGGAAGTACTACAGGAGAAATATTTTTCATATGGTCTTTGGTAGTATGACCAGTTGGGAGACCAAAATGTTACCTCGTCCTCATTCTTTTCCTAGTTTCCTCCCATGTTCGTTTTACCTTCCCCTTCAACCATGTTTCAACCCTCGAACAAAATAAATTCGATCTCATGGCAGAAGCTCGGTAGTTGGGTTATTTTTTAATGCCTAACTCAACCTCCCTTTCAAATGATATTTAAACTTTAGAACGAGTTGATGTGGAAGTGGTGTTTATTACTACTCCAGCTACAATCATCCCCTCTAGATTCACTCGATTCTCTAGTGTTCTACCTCCTTTCTTGCCATATGAATTGTTTCATGTCAATAAGTTAGTGGCAAGGGTTTTATTTGTTTTGTTGTGCTATAGATAGTATTCAAAGTTCCTTTTCCCCTACCCTTTTTACTTTTTCTCAACTCATACAAGACCATCATCATCTAAATCCAGTGAGGTAGGTAATCCACTAAAGTGGACATGAAGTTTCTTACCTCTCATCTTACCGCTCCTGCCTCACTATGTTTTAGGATGCTCAGGCACTACATGAAAGGGGATCTAATTAAACATACAGCCAATCAAGACCTATTTCCTTGGCACCTCCCTGGCAAGAACACCAAAAAATGTTGGGAAATTTAATTACTTAATATGTTGCGCATTAAATTATCAATCGAGGCTCATAAGATGGCAAGGTACCAACAAGGTGTATGCATAAAAAGACAACTAGTTTTAAATTAGTAACTACTACAACACTTTGTTACAAACACACCCTTCAAAGGTCCTACTAAACATAGATGCACCACTTTCAGGGCCACATAAACAGAACATTAAATATTAGTCTTTAAACATTATTCCATTCATCAACATCATAATAGTGTTCAGTAGGTTTAGTAATTTATGAAGCCAAATAAGGAAATGCAAATATCATGTTATGTTAAAGATTAACACAAAAAAAAATTAACTTGACTGAGAGTTAATTAGTTCAAGTCCTAAGGTTTTTCATTTCCTGGTGGATCCTTGGGTCATTAACTCTCCACGTAGGCCCTCACATCATAAAAATTACAACAAAAGGTATGAATTTGAAGGAGAAACAAAGGGTAATTATGCAAAAAGGGTGTTTTATGTAAATAGATGGGTCAAAGCCGAGACTCTTCAATATGCTTGGTTATATCTAGGTTCTAAGGAAACATAAGCCCTCATCGTGGAACATTTTGATGAGTGATGCTAATTCCTACTGGCACCCTTGGAATGCCTTGAAATCTAGTATCCTCCCACTTGACCTAATATTAGTGTTCATCTACATGCCTTGAATCTATTCCATTATTTATCTACTTCTAAAAATGGTTTAGACTTTGCAAAATATGAGTGTGAAGTGATTTTTCTCCTCTTGGGCTCTAACCATCCTTTCATTGTCAGCACTCTAGTTAAGTACCTCTATCTTTAGATGTATTAACATCTCTACCAATCCTTTGTTGTCCTTATTTCCTTATCTATTCCCATTTGAATCTATCTTTCCATTTCCCATACTAATATTCATTCTTTATATTCCTCCTTGTGGATACACAATCTAAGAGCATATTCCATATTTATGGTCCTCATTTTCAACCTAATTTATTATGTTTGTATTTTAAATATAATTTTTCATTCAAGAATTTTGTTAGATAGTCATAAAAATCATATTCAAACAAAATTCTACATTTGTTTAATACCGTCGACATTGTTTTCCCTTATAGGCCATTAGAGGCATTTTATAATTTCTCGAGAAATTATAATATTCATTCAAAATTTTGGGTGCAAAATTAGATTTTTCTCTTCATTAGCTTTCCATTAATTGTTATTTTCCCAAATTTAGGTTCTAGGATGAAAGTTATGGCACGTTGAATCTTGGCTTGTTTTTCTAAATTTTCCCTTTAGACCCAACATGACTGTTTATGTTAGTTCCTTGAGATCTGGGTGCTTACATTCCTATTTTACTCTATGGTTGGATTTTGATGCAGGGGCATTAGGCACAATTAAACACTTTGTATCTCTATAGACATAGGGGGTCCCATGTTCTTAAAATTTCTTGTAAATATTAATATTTTGAATAAACATGGTAGGGAATTGTAATTGTTCTCAAGTCATTTGAGAACATGAGAAATTGGTTAAGATAGGAATATGAAGAGACAACCAAGGGTATGAGTAGATTAGGGATCAGTTTCAGTAGTTTTAGTTTGAAGTCTAAAATTAGGAACTAGAGAATTTCAAGAGGTTCTGTCAAGCTGTAAAGAAGTCGAATCGACTCATTTGTGTTTGTATAAATGTAAATGCCTATAGAGTAGAAAGGGACAGCATAGGGCTAGAGATCAGTTCAGAGACAAGAGATTGCAGAGGCCACATAATAGAAGACCTGGCCAGAAAAAGGAGATTTTGTAAGTAATTTCAGTGGTGTATATAAAATGAATCGCTTCAGCATTGTATGGATATTGTTGGTTTAGACTCTGGTTAAATGAATCCTATGTGTCACTGAAGAAATTGACCTTCCTATTGATGTTGTATTCTAAACTATATGTGTCTTGATTGAATTGAGTTCTATGAAAATGAAACCGAATCTCATTTGACAAAATGTATAAGAACTAGTGCGAATAGGCTCTGTGAAGATGTTCTGCTTTAATTAGCGAAATTACTATGAGTTGCATTCCTAGTATTTGAGGGAGATCGACCACTGAAAGGGTCGATCTCCTTGAAGGAAGTGGAGTCTGATTTAGTATTGAAAGACTGGGTTACGAAATTGAAAGCGCCTATTCAATGAGTTGAGTCCTGTATACATGAATGCGATTCTCGGTGAAGGCAGTAAATCCTTGGTTATGCGTATATTTGGATTCAGCATTGGAGCCTTGCCTATTTGATTGATATTTAGAATCGGGGAACCCTTTGGGAACTTATTGGTACTACTTTGTATCCTGTTTCAGCAAACGTAGTTAATGTAATGAGAAGTCTCCCAATTCCGTTGGGATCGACTTGCATAAAGAATGGAAGTTCTGTATAGATGGATGAGACCTATCGTGCCAGAGAAAAGGGTTGTAGCGAGAGTTCTGTATGGGTGAAACCCTGTGATAGAGTATATATAAGAAACACATAATAAAATTCTGTGTGAGAATTGCAGTCTTGGGTATTGAGTTGATTGCAGCGTGAAGAACTCTGTAGCGAGGGTCATAAGATGAGGGACTCACTTTTTTGTGTGAGTCATCCTGTGGGGATTTAACCTCTGCATGGAAGAAAACTCACGAGGAAGAGTGATTTTGCAGTCGTGTGGGGGAACCTACTAATGGAGCAGAGTTAAGGTGAAAACATTTTATTGAAGTGTTGAACCGGAACCTGGAAGAAGTAGAGTGGAACCTTGTGATGGAGAAGGCGGAACTATGATGTGGATCAAAACCCACGGTGGTATTCGTGTAATTTTTAAGAGGTAAGTGGTTTTCATAAAATCAACACGACATGGAAAATCAACCGACGCGTGTCCCTGAGCAGTATTTTAATACCGTTTATATCGCGGGCTAACGTCCAATCTTTAAATTCTTGCGATATCCATCTACACCCGTTCGATCAACAGTTGAGGCACGATGCCATACGGATCGTTGGATCCGCTTGATATATAACTAAGGTACATGGTTTGCGAGACCCTAAAGTGGTTGTATATGTTGTCACTATAGTTTAATTCCGAAGGCGCAATTTTATTATGAGGTTTAATACTTAGGGGGAGACTGTAATACACCGTAAGCCACTGTGATATGTGATTAGCATATCCGAATGGGTCACAAAGGGTGCGCGCTACAATTATACACGAAGATAAATTGAATATATGACATGATATTTACCCATATCTATATGTGCATTCCCGAGACTTATATGTTGGGGTTGGTTATAAGTTGAGCGACGATTCGAATGAAGTATTTGAAGAGTGTATATGAAAGTGCTCAACATGAATTGTTTAGCGTGACCATTATGTATATGTAATGGAATTACCTTGGTTTAGAGAAGCGTTGTATACGCTATTGCGACGGGTGTTGGGGTTATGAGCAAATTGAGAAAGGTATTCGAATATGCATGTAATGGGGTTACCATGGGGTTAACCATTTAGTGAAAGTGCCTCCATACATGTATGGAGTATTGAAATTAATTTGGGGGTATTGATTGACTCTGATTGAAGGATTGTTTGCAGAAGTCACAGTACAGACAATTGAAGACATCTCAGCATAACTAGATCACAGCTGTGAGTGCAGTGATAGAAGAGTTCATCAAGGGACTTTGAGTGAAGAAGAAGTGTGGCAGAACCTGGAATAATTCCCAATAGAGGTTGGATGAGAAGAGAGCAGAGGTGTTCTTGAGAAAATTTGCAGAGTGAAGCTTAGGAAGAGCAGAAGAGAGTGCTCAAAAGGTTCCCGCAGACAGGGGACTGGTACTTGCCAAAAGCCGGATCTGGAGGAAGGGATTGGTGAGGTGAGTTACAACAAGAGAGCTTGTTGTTGCAGAGGCTTAGTGTAGTTTGTAGGAGAAAATGGCTACTGATAGCCCCAGCAGAGATTGTAGAGGTTCTGAGAGAGGCCACAGTAGGAGAGAGAAAGAAGAGGCCAAAGAAAATGGCATGAGGAAGAATTCCACTGATGAAGAATGGCAGAAAGAGATAGCTGAGATTGCAGAGCAAGTTTATAAACTGGAGAGAATGATAGAGGAAATCCAGAGAGTTGGTTGGCTCATGAAAAAGAGTGTAAATTGGCAACCATTACAGTTGAGGTTGAGGCAAAAGAAGATTGCCTTATTGAGAGAAGAACTCAGAGCAGCTAAGTTGAAAGAAGAAATTTCTACTTGTGAAGCAGAACAGAGCTCGGATGAAGAGTGGAGATCTACAAGAGATCTTGTAAGACATGATGAAGACTTGAGATAGCAAGAAGCTTGTCTTGCTGAAGAGGAAGTCAGTGAGGATTTCCGGAGTTGTTGGACAAGTCCAGATGATGTGAGGGCTTGTGTTTTTGAGTTTGACAAATGTGAGGTAATTATAGACTCCATAGAGGAAGAAGAACCCGTAGTTCTTGAGGCAAGGATAGAAATTGAAGATTCCATGTGCAGATCTGTTCAAAGAGTGCTTGGGAAAGAAGCCAAGACCAAAAGGTCTTGTGATTTGAAAACTAAAAAGTTGTGTGTGTTTGCAGGTACACCGCTAGAAGATGGACAAGCTTTAGAGTTTGTTGATGAGGAGAAGACATTGAATCTGAAATATGTTCAGATCAATGCTGAGATAGTGAGATCTCAGGAAGAGATGAAGAAATAAGAGTAAAATGAAGATATTCAACAGAATGTTGAGGGTGAGAGAGAAGGACCAACAAAGGATTGGTCAAAGACAATTAGAGGCATAAAGGATTGTGTAAGGTTCCCGAAATATACTCCTATTGAAGTTGTTGATTTGTATAGGAGGTTGGACTTCCAAAGAAGAGAATGGGTGAAGCAGAGGACCTATGCACATGAGAAATTTCTGAAGAAGCAGGGCAAAAGAATTGTCATGAATGACAATCGAAGACCAGAGGATAAGAAGAAAATGATTCAACAAAATGAAGGAGTTCATTTTGATGAATCATAGCAGAAGAGCATCCATGGACCAGATGTTGAAAGGAAGAGGAGACTAGCTGACAATCTCATGAGGAATGTAGGTCAGCATACTAAGATGCTGGCAGAGGACTTAAAGGAGAGTTCAGAACAACATACTGATGTGTTGTCAGGGGAAAAAAGGATATTGAAGCCTTGGAACTTTACTGATGATGATTCGTGTGTTAATAATACAGAGAATGAGGAAGAACAACAGTTGGAAGTTGTCAGAGAGATGAACAAGAAGGAAACTGTGTTGGCTGAAAACATAGTGAAGGATAATCATTTGGACATGGTGATTGGAGCACTGGAGATGAATCTGATAGCTGAAGAGAAATATGATGAAGAATTTCTGAGTATTGAACCAGACTTAGAATTGCCGGGAGAAGAAATTGCTAGTCTAATGGGCCAAGAGCAGACTGGAGGACAGATTTTTAAAACTGCTGCAGTAAAGAAGAATCAACATTCTATGCTAACAGAAGATGAGAAAGCAAAGCTTAAATCACTTGGTTGGATTGTCGGAATCCATCAAGAAGGTGGAAGGCAATTGCTAAAGATTTCCCATGAAGAAGGAGAAAATTCTGAGTTTAAATTACAACATACTGAAGATGTAAGACAAGCGCAGAAAGGATGGCTGGATTGTTTGCTAGGAAAAATTATGCAAGAGGGAGAAATCGCAGACACTAGAATGAGATTGCCTGAAGCAGTGAAAATAAGAGGAGTGGATACTAGTTGGAAGAAGTTAAGTGTTTTTATTGGTATGCTGAGGAAGATAAATGAGCATGCTACTGCATGTGGAAAATTAATTGGTGATTTGTTTTCTAAGAATGAATTTGCAGATGGTGAACAAAAGAAGAGTGTTGCGGAGGGACAGGAAGGGGAGGCAGCAACACCCATGGTGACAGCTAAAGCAACATGGGGAATGACATCTGCAAAATAAAAAACAATCACATCGAGAATTTTGAAGACAGTGACAGCAGTAATATTGAAAACAACAGAGTTTGAAGGCAGAAATGGGCAAGGAAATTTCCAGCTAGAATATAGGTTGGACAAATAAATTGAAGACATCAAGGAGCTGATGATGGGAGTGACTCAGGAGCAACAAAAAACAACAGGAAAGTAGGAGAGTTTCAGCAAAAGAAAGAAAAAGGTAGATTGTGAAAGCATAGCTAGGGGCAGATTGCAGAATAAGATTTGGAGACTTGGAGAAATGCAATTGAATGATGATGCAACTGATGAACAACAACAAAACAGAGTATGTGATCCCAGAGATAGGGATTAAAGAAACATGATCAGGAGATCATGAAAAAATTGAAGCTTGGGAGTATGATGCAGGGGCATTAGGCACAATTAAACACTTTGTATCTCAGTAGACATAGGGTGTCCCATGTTCTTAAATTTTCTTGTAAATATTAATATTTTGAATAAACGTGCTAGGGAATTGTAATTGTTCTCAAGTCATTTGAGAACATGAGAAATTGGTTAAGATAGGAATATGAAGATACAGCCAAGGGTATGAGTAGATTTAGGATTAGTTTCAGTAGTTTCAGTTTGAAGTCTAAAACTAGGAACTAGAGAATTTCAAGAGGTTCTGTCAAGCTGTAAAGAAGTCGAATCGACTCATTTGTGTTTGTATAAATGTAAACGCCTGCAGAGTAGAAAGGGACAGCATAGGGCTAGAGATCGGTTTAGAGACAAGAGATTGCAGAGGCCACAAAATAGAAGACCAGGCTAGAACAAGGAGATTCTATAAGTAATTTCAGTGGTGTATATAAAATGAATCGCTTCAGCATTGTATGGATATTGTTGGTTTAAACTCTGGTTAAATGAATCCTGTGTGTCACTGAAAAAATTGACCTTCCTGTCGATGTTGTATTCTAAACTATATGTGTCTTGATTGAATTGAGTTCTGTGAAAACGAAACCGAATCTCATTTGACCAAATGTATAAGAACCAGTGCGAATAGGCTCAGTGAAGATGTTCTGCTTTAATTAGTGAAATTACTATGAGTTGCATTCCTAGCATTTGAGGGAGATCAACCACTGAAAGGGTCGATCTCCTTGAAGGAAGTGGAGTCCGATTTAGTATTGAAAGACTGGGTTACGAAATTGAAAGCGCCTATTCAATGAATTGAGTCCTGTATACATGAATGCGATTCTCGGTGAAGGCAATAAATCCTTGGTTGTGCGTATATTTGGCTTCAGCATTGGAGCCCTGCTTATTTGATTGATATTCAGAATCGGGGAACCCTTTGGGAACTTATTGGTACTACTTTGTATCCTGTTCCGGCAAATGTAGTTAATGTAATGAGAAGTCTCCCAATTCCATTGGGATCGACTTGCATAAAGAATGGAAGTTCTGTATAGATGGATGAGACCTACCGTGCCGGAGAAAAGGGTTGTAGCGAGAGTTATGTATGGGTGAAACCCTGTGATAGAGTATATATAAGAAACACACAATAAAATTCTGTGTGAAAATTGCAGTCTTGGGTATTGAATTGATTGCAGCGTGAAGAACTCTGTAGCGAGGGTCATAAGAAGAGGGACTCGCTTTTGTGTGTGAGTCATCCTGTGGGGATTTAACCTCTGCGTGGAAGAAAACTCACGAGGAAGAGTGATTTTGCATTTGTGTGGGGGAACCTGCTAATGGAGCAGAGTTAAGGTGAAAACAGTTTATTAAAGTGTTGAACCGGAACCTGGAAGAAGTAGAGTGGAACCTTGCGATGGAGAAGGCAGAACTATGATGTGGATCAAAACCCACGGTGGTATTTGCGTAAGTCTTAAGAGGTAAGTGGTTTTCATAAAATCAACGCGACATGGCAAATCAACCGATGCGTGTCCCTGAGCAGTATTTGAGTACCATTTATATCGCGGGCTAACGTCTGGTCTTTAAATTCTTACGATATCCATCTATGCCCATTCGATAAACAGTTGAGGCGCGACGCCATACGGATCATTGGATCCGCTCGATATATAACCAAGTTACATGGCTTGCGGGACCTGAAAGTGGTTGTATATGTTGTCACTATAGTTTAATTCTGAAGGCGCAATTTTATTATGAGGTTTAATACTTAGGGGGAGACTGTAATACACTGTAAGCCACTGTGATATGTGATTAACATATCTGAATGGGTCACAAAGGGTGCACGCTACAATTATACACGAAGAGAAATTGAATATATGACATGATATTTACCCATATTTATATGTGCATTCCCGAGACTTATACGTTGGGGTTGGTTATAAGTTGAGCGACAATTCGAATGAAGTATTTGAAGAGTGTATATGAAAGTGCTCAACATGAATTGTTTAGCGTGACCATTATGTATATGTGTAATGGAATTACCTTGGTTTAGAGAAGCGTTGTATACGTTATAGCGACTGGTGTTGGGGTTTTGAACAAATTGAGAAAGGTATTCGAATATGCATGTAATGGGGTTACCATGGGGTTAACCATTAGTAAAAGTTCCTCCATACGCGGATGGAGTATTGAAATTAATTTGGGGGTATTGATTTAACTTCATTTGACAAAAAAGAACTGGGAAGGCAATTTATATGCGAAAAAAAGAGAGAGTAAATGTGGTTTAATTGTAGGAGCCCGTGGCATCAAATTTACTAATTAAGAGATTTGGATATTTTTATGTCCCAATATAATCTTTGATTAAGGAGTTAAACCTCGTGGAAGCTGATTGGTACTATTTTTATCTTCATACACTATTTCAAGTGTAGCTTTCACATACTAACTCCAATTTCACTTTGAATATCTCATTCAAAAGATACCAAAGAACTCTTTCATTTAAATTGTAAAAATTATGTGTAGGTTGGAACATGTACACACAATTCCTTATAATTTCCAATGAAAAAAAAAATTATTTGGGCCTTGTTGTCGCCACAACCCTCCAAATGAATTTTGTTGATATCATACCTTGGATTGTTTTGATTGCTTTTTTTTGTGATATTTCCACTTTGCTTGGATTTTCTTTTTAACGATTTCATTGCTTTTGTTTTGCTACCAACGTTCTAATTGTTCAAATTTTGCTTCATTCTGACCTCTGGTTTGAAAGATATCCTTGGTTAAAGTTTATTTATTTTTCACCACCTCAATATAAAATGTGTAAATATATATTTTTATTATTTTTTTATAATTTGTAAATAAAAATAATTTTAATATATTTATATCTTTTAATCAATTTAAATTTGATTAATCAAATTACTCATAATTTATTAATTAAAAATAATTAGTTTCTAAATATAATTTTTTAATTAATTAATAAATTTTATTAATTAAATGAGTTATTAATTTAAATTTACAAAAACCACATATTCAAGCACTTAATATATATATTATATATATATTATTAAAAAAATATAATTAAAAAGTAAAAGTAAATTAAATATTGTAAATATATTAAATATTAAAATAAAACAAATTATATTAAAAATTATTTATATAAAATAAAAATAAATAAAAATTTAAAAATAAAATTTGAGAACCATCGCAACCGAGAGCTTACATCACCTCATAGGTTCATCCACTAGGATGTCATTTGGATGACCAACCAAAACACTAAGGGAGGCTAACATGGGCTCACATTTATTTCATTGCAATGAGGGCTCACATTTATTTCATTGCAAGTGGGGGCTTTTATATATTATGTGACCAGCATAAATGGAATACGATATGATAAAAGGTTTCATATTATAGTGGAATGAGGGTCCCACGAGGGTCCCCTCCTGCACTCCTTCCTTCTCCTCACTTCACATAACATAAAACATGAGCAATGTAACTAGAGTGCACCTTTCATTTTTTAATTATATTTTTATTGTATGAATATTATATTATTTTTTATATATATATTTATTTGATGATATATATTTTGTTTTTTTGCTTTTTGTAATAATAATTATAAATATTTTTTATTTTATTTTATTGTATATTATTTTATTTTAATTTTTTTAATTTTTTCAATATTTCAATATTATTTTTTATATTGTTATTTACTTCTTTTCCCTTACTAATTTTATAATTTATTTATTTTAATATTTTCATTTTTTTTCATTATTTATCTTTTTTTTCTTATCATTTTACCAAATTATTATATTATTCATTATTTAATCATTTTGATGTTATTCCCTAAGTTACCTCTTCTCTCTTATAGATTTTATAATTGAATCTTTTTTTTTCTAAATTATTATATTTTTAAATAATTAAAAAATTATAATTTTCGAATAAATTAATTAAATAAATTAAAAACTTTTAATTTTCTAACTAATTAATTAAATAATTAAAAAACTTTTCAGTTTCTAATTAATTAACTAAGTAATGGCTAGTTTTAACAACTAATTCCGGGCAATGATGCATCCTTAGTATTTATTCATTGAGATCAATTTCCTTCTTCACCTTGTTCTGAGGATGAACCACATTAGATTGTTCGAAACATCGATCAAATCTTAATGATGTGATTAATCCGTAAGATTTTCTATCTAAATTTGTTTTATTATATTTTATTTAATATTTAAATTTTGTATTATTTTGGTTGTTTTATTTAAATTTATTTTATATTATTTATTTTTAAATACTCTTTAATATATTAAAACCAAAAATTAATAAGGCAATCCAGCACTGTGTTTTTTTCCAGCAAGTAATTAGTTTTGGAACCTAAACTTTGACAAGCGATAATAAGGACTCATCAGAAATTTAATTTCATGGAGAACGATTTGGAAACATTAATTCAAGTAAATTTGTAGATTTACTAGCCCAAAAATTCATTGAAAGTGAAGACTGCGAATTTGCAACTAACATTAATTTCCTGAATTTTTTTGGAAGATTTTATTTGGTCAAGAGGATTTGTTATTGCTAACTCATTCCAATATTTTTCAATTGCTAATATTCTCTCCATAGGAAATCAAGGGGAAGCATAAATTTCTCTTTATTAATTTATCATATTGGATTTAAATTGTTTGTAGGTTTATGTGGTATAGGTTTTTGGATGTAGGGCTCAGAATGTTCACAGTCTTCATTTTTAAGTCTATGTTTCAAGTCTAGAACAAGACTCATCATCATGACAAAACTTGATGATGAGTCTTGTTCTAGACTCAAAACACAGACTTAAAAATGAAGATTGTGGATTTAAATTGGTTAATTTGTTTTCCCATATTTATAAATTTGAGTTTTCTCTTCATTTTTAATTGGTTTTAATTTTTATTTTGAATTGTTTTTGCAGCAAGCTTGTTGGAGGATGAGGCTTAGGAGTTTTGGAGCTATATAATTGCACCAGAAAAGAGGAAAAGGGTACTTTTCTCAGCTGAAAATCAGAGATCTAAACTTCTCTTCAATAGCTCTCCTTTGGAGAATTTAATTTGTAAATTATGAGTGTGAGAAGAAGGAGAAGGGGTTCCTCATTTCTACAAGTAGGGGTATTCTTTGCAAGTCTATTGCAAGAGGAGTTTTGCTATAATAGTAGTGGGAATGCTTAGATTTATTGGGGGTTTTCCTTTTGGGATTAGATCTCTGTTGTAAAGGCTATATCTTGCACTATTGCAATTCCACTCTTATTAGCAGATCTTAAGGTCTTGTGAGGATTATTGGAGAAATTTATTAAAAAGACAGAGCATGATATTTAGGTTTATCATTTTATTTTTTTAGAAATTACTTCACGGAGAAATGAAACACATAAAATATTGTAGAAACATAAATACAAAATAAGAGGGACACAGATATATGTGGTTCGCCTAATTTGGGCTACATCCACTAAGAAACATACAACCCTTCCTTTTATATTATCCAGCAAAATTAAGAGATACAACCTATAGTAGATCTATTGTTATTTCATCTTCGCTCTCACATAGTCTCCTCTCTCTCTCTCTCTCTCTCTCTCTCTCTCTCTCTCGCTCAGAATAATAATCCACAACTGCAATATAATTCCCGCATATAAATCGAGGGTTGCCTTCTAGGGAAAAAAACCTAAATGAACATAAATTCTACCATTATATCATATGTCTAATGAACGACCCAAATTGACTACAAAATTACAATATTTTACAAGGCAATTTTTCATCTATTTTTAGCTTTGAGGGGCTCATTAAAAGTAGTCCTCGCCCTCCATGGATCCCCTTGACGGCTATCATACGGGTGGCGTTGCCGCCCCATTTAGTAATTGGGGTCCAACGCGGCTGATACCTATGAATCATGAACATAATCAGGATCCACACCTAACATATTTCAAATACGATTATTTGCAAATATACTTTTATTATTTTATGAAAAATTAGTGCAAATAATTCCATATTTTTCACTTTTGTTAAATATGAGAATTATTGTTTATTAGATCAATGATATGATTTAATAATTACATTTATATGTTACCTATTTATTTATATTGATTTTCTCTTACATTAAAACAATTTTCTAAGTAACTATACTTATAAATTTTCCATCATAAATCAATTTAATTGTCATTGGAATTGTGTAAACTATATCAAAATTTTAATGACTTATATTTTATCATTTTGATCTCTAAATATAGCATGTATTTCATTTATAAGTTGTTACAACTACTTCAGCAAACTAATATTCTTCATAAGAAAAATATTAAATCCTCGTCATATTTTAAGGGTATTTAGGAGCTAACTCCTTGGTATCGAGTTAGTGTAGTTTCCTTTGTTTTTATGTATTAGTAAGTAGGCATACATTTAGATTTGTTTTATATTTAATTATCATTTTTTAGAAGACTCCTTTAGTAGCGGCAACTGCATTGATGGCTTGGTTGAGCCCTTGTGTCAGCTTAAGGGCTACTTTCTTACACGTGCATTACAGGAATGTAGGTTTGATTGTTTCTTCTTGTTGATGGTAACTAGAGATATCACAAGTCAACGGGGAGAGTAAGGGGTAATAGGACCCATTTGAATGCAAAAATCACCATCCAAAATGGATAAGGGCTTAGTTGGGGCCCTGACTGGGTGATCTCTTAATTGTTCATTTCAGTCAATTTTGACCATCAACAGGGGCTCAAATTAGTTCCTGAATTCGAGGACCATAGCCAACAAAAATTGATGTGATATTTGATGAGCTAATGTATATTTTAAACCTTTAAATATGTTTCCCTTTAACCAATTCACTAGTATCTTTATCCATTATAGGGTCTTGGTTGACTAGTTGACCTATGTAGTATGTTGGTTGATTGCAAAGACTAGTTAACTAAGTAGTAAATTTGGTGGGTCATTGGGTAGGATTGACCAATGTATATGCCATTGAATTAGAAATATTCTTTGACTAAATGGTTAATTCTGTTTATTATCTAGTCAAATCGACAAATATAAGCTAGTTGACTGCAAATATGGTTTGACTAAACAATTTATTTAGTAGGCCATCTAGTCGATTTGCTTGATAAAATGTGCCAATAAATTTTCTAGTTGGATCGACCAATATAATATCCTAATTGACGGCAAATAAAATTCAACTCACTAGTTGAATCAGTCGATTGTCAATCAAATTAACACTATTACGCCATTAAAAATTTGACTAAATAGCCAATTCTATCAACCATTGTTTCCAAAATATCTCATCTATGTAGTTGTTGAGATAATGGAAAATTAAGTCTTTTAGTGTGAATTAACTCTATACTCACCAAATTTATACTATTAATAATCCTTTTAATAGTTTAGGGTGAAAATTCACCATATTTTTTTTAAGAATTTAGTAATTTTCCCATTTTCATTCAACTCTCTATAGTTGACTCGGCAATTCTAAAGCCCATTGAATTCTATACCTTTGCATGCTTCATAGTGTTTATACAATTTGAGAGAATTATAATTCTTAAAGCACAATGCCTCCAATTTTTTTGAAGTTTTCGCCCATGCTTCCAATTAGTTCAAAATTTTCTACCATTAAGGGAATTTTGAGATCTAAAATGGGCCTCTTTAGGAAAATAATTAAATAAGTGTTATGAATTTTTATAGGAAAATAAATAAACTGCATTTTATTGCATTTTTTACTTATATCCTTATTAGTTTACTCAAATTCCGAATGTAGACACCCATTGGATGTGAAATTAAATTCCACATCCTACAACTACTTACTTTGCATAATTTTGAGTAAACCCCAAAAAAATGAGAATGCATGAAAAAACCATGCTACTATTAAGAAACATGTTTTTTCATTTTTTGTGTGTGTCTACTCAAAATTATGTAGAGTGTGTACTTGTTATATGTAAAATTTAATTTCACATCCAACAGGTGCCTACAATTTACCTTTGAGTAAAATTATAATGAGATAAGACAAAAATACAATTAAAAAAAGTAGTTTTCTTCTTTTCCCTCCAAAATACTTTACTCTTGGGGATGGAATTATCATCTTGAATCTTATTAGTTCTATTAAAGTTGATTTTGTTAGTACACTTTTTGGTTTGAGGCAATTTTGTTTACCTCAAATTTCCCTAATCTCATTCTTGGGAAATATGATAAATAACTTGCAAGAATACTTTGAACATTTTTCCTTCCATAATATCTAGTCTTTGATCCAATGTAGGTCTGTTGTTGGAACTAATAATTTTGATACCACGTTATAACATACCCAACAAGCTCTATCTATCATCAAGAGTATTAGATACATCTGAAACCTTATTTTCTCCCTTCTCTACACTCTAAAACCAAATATTTTATTCTCAAACATGTTCTTGACACCACATTTTTCTATAAATCCATACTTAATTGTGTAATAAATGAATATAACCTAATTTTCTGTTGTATAAACAAGTTGAATAAGTGGATAGAACAAGAGTATATATGGGTCAAGGGTGTCACCAACACAATAAATTAATATATATTATCAACCAGAGTAAGATGTCCCTTGACCTTCTAGTACAAATTCCTATGTAACCTATTTTGTACCCATTTTAACTCTATAGTTGTTGCACTTTCAAATTTCTATGTAACTTGGCCTATGAAACTTCTAATACTATCACTATTCATTCCCAATATGTTGTAATGCCCATCAACATAATTTTAATTTCTTTGTAACATACTTTTTTTATGTTACCAGACTTGATTCATCCATTAAGGTACCCGTAGTATGTTGATTCAAGTCTATCATGAATGTATCATGCATACTACCATGAAATGAAACAGCTAACATGACCAAAGCAATAATTTGAAAAAGACATATACTACATGAACAACATGTATACACAAGAATACACACAAAATTAAGTATATAAAAACATGATAGAAACACTAATCTTTTATAAATTCCCAACTAGGTGTATACCTCAAATGTTCCACCCAACCATAATCTTCACTACTCTAATTCTCTAAGAAATAGATCACCCTCAAGCTAGGGATATAAATGCACTAAGGTAAGGTCTCACCTAAATCCAACTATGATCACACAATGAGCACCAACAAAGACTAGGCCAAGGAACCAAACTCTAGTATCACTCTAATCTATAGTATCTCACCCCCCATCAACCTCCACAACCTAAGGTAGTGAACGCCCTTCTAAGGCTTCAACATATGTTAGCTAATAATTCTCAAAACATTGTAGCTCTAGGATTTCTATTGACTCGGGCATTCTGGCTACCCTCAATAATATCCATGCACCCTCTAGGCCTCACACTAGGAAATCCTACCCAACCAATTCTCCCTCCAAAGCTCCATCCTTGCCCAAGGATAATTTGTAAAAAAATCCTACCTATGATTCACAACATCTTGTCAAGTTGCAAATCTCATTGGTTGTTCAAGCTCACAAGCCCCTCCAATCTCTAGAGTGAACAAGGAAATCACTCGGATAGAATGATAGTTTTCCACTTGGAAACAAGGTTCATGTATTAGGCATGTTACCTTTTTGTCAAGTGTCACTCAAAGAACTCGCACCACCAATTGGGACCTCACTTAGCTATTTTTCCACTCACTTTGGGAATTTAAGTTATTACATCACATTACGACTTTAGCTTATATCATATTTTTTTTATTTTGGGTTATATCAATAAAGTGAATTTATTACACTTTTAGCTTAGGCACCACTTCATGTTTTAACCCCCTCACCTTTCCCTCTTTTGGTGTCATGTCCTACCATCTCTCTTGTCTAACTTGGTATGTGATTGTGGTATATTTTATTAAAATGTGTGCGATTTCATATTGAATTGTTATTATCACTAGAATTTTAGCACATAGGGTGTTATCCTAAATCATATATGCACTCTAGCCACAAAACATATACACATAGGCATGTAGGCCACAAAACACTCATACAAACATGGGAACATAGTCCCAACACATCATGGCTCACCATCCTAATAGAAATATGTACAAATGCATATATGGGTTCTTCTAGGTTAGTTAAATTACATGGGTATTTACAAGAATAAATTTACATAGACCAACCTCCTATGTAAATTCAAAATGAATCCAATCTCATTTATTTCCTTAAGAAATATCTTGATGGCCTTAAGCAAGCTCCTATTTTTTGGTATGTTAAAATGTATGGATTTTTTTTTTACACCACCTTCTGTAGACATCATTTGTAATGTTCCCAATTTTTAGCCTCAAGCTAAAATGGAACATTATAGTTGCACATTTTATTTTTGTTTAATAAAATGGGGAAGGAGACACATTAGCCCATTTTTGATGAAGAAATAACACTCCTTGTGTGAAAGTAGGGCAAATAAGCAGCTGAAATAAACACCTAAGGGTGTGAATGGAACCCAACTTACTTGGATTAGTCATCTTTGACTAAATTCAACAGCGCTGCCCAAGGAGGAGAGGCTTCCTAGAGAAGCTGTGCAGTTTTGGAGGGAAGACACTCACATGAGGGTGGAAACCCTAATTGGTGGGACCATGGTGGAGAAAAGGTTCCTTTCTTTATAAGGAGGAGATGGCAACCCATCTGCATACATGTTTTGAAGTTTCATATTTGGGTCTGCAAAGGCTTGCATCCCTGGGCTGTTTAGTATGGTGATGGTGCCCTCGGGCACTAGGTTGTTCCCGGTCAGGAATCCCTACCTCTTCCTCAAGGAAGGATGAGGAATGAGCTGATTTTCCTCAATCTGGCATTGGCCATAGCTAATACCATCATCTACAACATCATCTCTGCAGCAGAGAGGACTTTGTGTTGCTGGGGGCAGCAAACAAGGAACTCATGGAGTCATCTTAGCTTGTTTTCTTCAGTGGAAGAGTGATCTATTCATTGGAGGAGCTGAAAGGAGGATTCCTGGGCTTCATATTAGATCTGTTGGCATGGGAAAATATTCCATCATCTCCCACTGCGCATTCCATGGAGGAAACTGCGTTATTTCAGAGGAGGCAATGAGAGAGGGGTCCTTGAGCTCATCAGGAGGATGTTTTTGAGAAAAATGGATCATCCCTTTGTATTGGAGATATGATAAGAGGAGGTAAATCATATATCAGATCAGCCACAGCCTCATTATCATTTTGTTCCAGTTGCAGTGACAACCTAGTTGTCACATTTTGGTATTCTTCAGCATTTCTAGCAATCTTCCATAGATTGGCTAGAAATCTTGTGTTTCAGCCCATTTCTTTGTTATTGGGCTATTTCTTGTATTCCTTTAGCCACATATGTATTTTATTCATATTCAGTAGCTGCTTCTATCATAGATACTGCGCAGGAATTGTCCTCTGGCATTTTGTGTAGTTGCAGCAACATTTGTATTTCAGGGTGTAATCATGGGAGGCTGATTCCTATTGAAAAAGGGGATTATTCCTCATGATATTTATTTTATTTTAATTCTTATATCATAATATAATGATGGCTGTAATATTTTCTCTCTTATGGTATATTCATATTTGCAGATTTTCTGGTTATGTTCATATATTGTTGTAAGCTCTCTCATTGAGCATTGTTTTAGAGATCTAGATTGGGGAGATCTGAATAACCCATCTGGAATCATTTATTTGAGCTCATTTTATACAAGGGAGTTTTATTAGAGTTTTTCTAGGGCATACCAGTGGTGGTTTGTCTTATTTTTTTAGATACTTCCTTATACAGCGTCCTCAAGGACCCTGTAGCAGAAATTTCTGAGGTGGAATATTTCATATCCATAGACAGAGTCTGTGAAGGGCCAGCTAGCCTCGGGATCTCTCCCTTCTTTTGAAGGAGACATATCCTGTAAATTACCCAACAATCAATCTCTGAAATGGACTTGTGATAACTCACTGAAGAAGGAAATTGTAATATCTGAAGATATTCTCGATGGAGCAGCAAGTTCCAGAAAAGGAACATTATAGTGGTATTAGAGCATGATCTTGGCTCAGCCTGTGCCCAAGATCTAATGCCATTAGCAAGAGGAGCTTCTCTCCAAGGAGAGGAGATTGACAGAGGAAACAAGGAAAGAGGAATGAAGGAAGAGGAGGTTTCCCTTCTTCTTTTCCAGACCATTGAGGAGATTATTGAAGATCTTGATGAAAGGGAAAATTTGGAGAAATTTTCTGAGAAGGGTTTGTTGATGGGACAAATCCTAGATACTTCATGAATGGTGTGAGAATTCAGCCACACAAGCAGATCCACAGTGCAGTACATTTCCCATAGCTATTGCAAGGAGGATGGAGGAAAAAGTTGAGGCCATTGGAGGAGCAGCACTGCAACTCAAAGGTATGATTCGTGATAATTGATTCTAGAGTTATATTTCATGTTCTCATGCAAACTAGAGATCATATGTTGAAGTCACAAAGAGTTTTGAAAAGGGGATTGATGAAAACCAATGTGAAACATGGTGTGACAAAACTTCAAACACTTTGCATGCATGGAGGGGAACCATGAAACAAAGATCATTCCATCTTTCTAGAGGGGGAGAAGTCAGGAGAATGACTTGCTAGAGGCAAGACCCCCATTGTATGAAGGGTACTCTTCCATTTGTGAGGGTGTGGAGATATTTCTCTCAAAGGAAGGCCAATATACAAGGCCTCTCATTGAGGAGGATATACACTCACATGTTGTTAGAGAGGAGATGCATAGAAGAATCTACAGCGTTGCACCATTGGAGGAAGGAGAAGAGCAGAAGGATCAACATGAAGGGATGATGGACATTCACCCTTATCTATTTCAGATATTCTCTTCACATAGGAGAGGGATTGCACTGCGTAGTAGAGAGAGATGACCTTTCATTTCTCTCATATATTCAGTCCACTTCCTATCTTGATGTCTCACTTTTGGAGGCTTTCCACTTGGGAGGCCATATGATCTAGAGATGATGAGAGGCATCATGTCATTTGGTTCACTACTCTTGGATTCCGGAGAGGTGGAGACATTGGAGGAATCCATCACAGCGCAGAGATTTTTGGGTTAAGCATAAGGAGGAGGGATACACTCTCTCATTTTCAATACCACCCATTCTCATCAGTTTCACTGCGCAGATAGAGTTATTGCATGGATGGAGGATAGCATATTCATGATGCAAGATGGCTGCTCCATGGATTTTGTGAGAGAGAGGTTACTTCCTTTGGGGAAGAACTCTTTCATGCTTTGGAGTAGATGGAGGCCACTCATGCTTACATTGCCCAGGATCGGGAGATTCTTTGGAGGTGATAGTCTCTCTTGGGAGGCTCATTTTCAGAGAGCATAATTTCTATTTGAGCATGAGTAGCTACATGATGGCATGGAAAAAACTTGGAGGATGAATTTAGCATGAGGGGATGTCAAGGTAGCAGTAAACAACGTGATGAAGAACCATATTGCAGAACACCAGTGCTGTCTATGTGGAGGATTGATCCAGGATGGAGGACTCAGCTTTGGTTGAGTATTCCCCAAGATCTTGGTGCATGCATGATTTTTGGATGGCCTTGATGGAGATGGCAGATACTTAGTGGATGATATGATCATCTATCATCATGGCAGACTCTTCTTGACTAGAGTTTCTAGTCTCAAGGAGAAATTATTTGCATGCAGCATATGAGGACTTCCTTGCTATGCATTTGGATGCATACTTTGCTTTGCTAGAGGAGTTCACTTGGGAGGGAATTAAGTATGATCTACATCAGCATATGGATATATGCATAGCTCGGTTGTTTCTGGAGAGGGTGGCACAACCATTCCCTTACTCATTGGAGGAGAGGGAGAGCATTCAGATGAGCCAATTCAACTCAAGGTCTCAAGTACATGGTAGAGAAGGTATCATTTCCCATTTGTACCTATTTACTTCATATGAGCAGCCTATAGTCTCAAGGAGGATCATCCCTTCTTGCATTAGATATGATCTACTTGCAGCTACTTGTAGCCTTGATTGTGGCTATTATTATGATGGTTTGTGGGGGAAGCCACATGCTTCTTGGTGTGCACCATTGGCACCAAATTTTGATTTCATGTTTCATCTTATGAGGAGATGTTGTGGCATCAAACAAGTGGCTAGTACAACACTTGTTAATTTGATTTTGAGGTAGGCCAAGGAGGCACTGCACAGGTTCCATGAGTGGAACTTTGAACCACTCTCTGGTTGTCATTTGACAGCTTGCTTTTATTGTGTATTGCTCCTTGCATTTCTGATGTTGGTACACTCATGAGGAGAATTATTTGGAGAGTATTGAATGTACCACCCATTGGGAGCATGATTCTCCCCATTGTATATTTCTTATCTTGCATGGGACACAATGGGAAAACCATGATTGCCACATTGCTACTTGTCTATTCTTGTGGGAGGAACCACTTGGAGAATTTGAGGAGGCATTTCATGGCTGATTTTCTTGATGGGGTAGCTTGGGAAATTCTTGGAGGCCATACCATTTCAGCCCAAGGACAGAAGCAGCCCCATGAACACTTCAAATGGAGAGAGGGAAATCATGAGAAGCACCAACATAACTCTCCATTCAGCCCCAACACATTGCAGAAACTGGGGGTTGAGATTTTTATTTGGATGATTGCATGGATGAGAGGATCATCATTGGGAGTAAAAATTTCCCATGCATATCATCACTCCTACCTTAAGGAGACCTTAGCATAGCAAGAAGGATTCCACTACACCTTCTATCTTTCCATGACGAGCATCATTTTCAGCTCGCATACTTGGGAGAGAGCATTGGAGGACAGATTTATTGCAGCATATTTGAGCAGTGGTGGGACCATTGATGAGGAGGCCAAAAGAGAAGAAGGGGAGAAAATTTTGTTCTCTCTATGCAATTGCTTGAGGGAAAGCAACATGTGGGAGGGGAGGACTGTAATGTTCCAAATTTTTAGCCTCAAGCTAAAATGGAACATTATAGTTGCACATTTTATTTTTGTTTAATAAAATGGGGAAGGAGACACCTTAGCCCCTTTTTGATGAAGAAATAACACTCCTTGTGTGAAAGGAGGACAAATAAGCAGCTAAAATAAACACCTAAGGGTGTGAATGGAACCCAACGCACTTGGATTAGTCATCTTTGACTAAAGTCAACAACGCTACCCAAGGAGGAGAGGCTTCCTAGAGAAGTTGTGCAGCTTTGGAGGGAAGACACTCACACGAGGGTGGAAACCCTAACTGGTGGGACCATGGTGGAGAAAATGTTCCTTTATTTATAAGGAGGAGATGGCAGCCCATTTGCATACATGTTTTGGAGTTTCAGACTTGGGTCTGCAAAGGCTTGCATCCCCAGGCTGTTTAACAAGGTGATGGTGCCCTCAAGCACTAGGGTGTTCCCGGTCGGGAATCCCTACATCTTCCTCAAGGAAGGATGAGGAATGAGCTTATTTTCCTCAATTTGGCATTGGCCACAACTACTACCATCATCTATAGCATTAGCTTTATAGCAGAGAGGATGTTGTGTTGCTGGGGGCAGCAAAGGAGGAACTCATGGAGTCATCTTAGCTTGTTTTCTTTAGTGGAGGAATGATCTATTCATTGGAGGAGCTGCAAGGAGGATTCCCGGGCTTCATATTAGATCTTTTCGCATGGGCCAACATTCCATCATCTCCCACTGTGCAGTCCATGGAGGAAACTGCGTTATTTCAGAGGAGGCAGTGAGAGAGGGGTTCTTGAGCTCATCAGGAGGATGTTTCTGAGACAAAGGGATCAGCCCTTTGTATTGGAGATATGATCAGAGGAGGGAAATCATATATCATATTAGCCACAGCCTCATTATCATTTTCGTCCACTTGCAGTGACAACCTAGTTGTCACATTTTGGTATTTTCTGGCATTTCTAGCAATCTTCCATAGATTGGCTAGAAATATTGTATTTCAGCCCATTTCTTTGTTATTGGGATATTTCTTGTATTCCTTCAGCCACATATGTATTTTATTCATATTAATTAGCAGCTGCTTCTATCATAGAGACTGCGCAGGCATTGTCCTCTGGCATTTTATGTAGTTGCAGCAACATTCGTATTTCAGGGTGTAATCATGGGAGGTTGATTCCTATTGCAAAAGGGGATTATTCCTCATGATATTTCTTGTATTTTACTACTGATATCATAATAGAATGATGGCTTTAGTATCTTCCCTCTTATGGTATATTCAGATTTGCAGATTTTCTGGTTATGTTCATATATTGTTGTAATCTCTCTCATTGAGCATTGTTTTAGAGATTTAGATTGGGGAGATCTGATTAACACATATAGAATCATTTCTTTGAGCTTATTTTCTGCAAGGGAGTTTTAATAGAGTTTTTCTAGCGCATACCAGTGGTGGTTTGTCTTATTTTTGCAGAAAATTCCTTATACAGCTTCCTCAAGGACCCTATAGTAGAAATTCCCGACGTGGAATATTGCATATCCATAGACAGAGTCTGTGAAGGGCCAGCTAGCCTCAAGATCTCTCCCTTATTTGGAAGGAGACATATCCTGTAAATTACCCAACATTCAATCTCTGAAATGGACTTGTGATAACTCACTAAAGAAGGAAATCGGAATATCTGAAGATATTCCCAATGGAGTAGCAAGTTCCAGAAAAGGAAAATTACATCATTATTACACCAATCGTGTCTATACCAAGTGGGTGACCATCTAAAAATACTTATTTTCTATGTTAATGACCTTGTACTCACTAGTAGTTTCGAAACTTTTAACCCATGTAAAATCTAGTCTTAATAATTTGACATAAAAAACTTAACAATGCAGTCACATTATTTCTTAGGTATATGAGTCTTTTATACCATGTAATTTTCATCTTCTATTCCAACTATTCATGTGAATTTATTCAATACTTTCACATGGAATATTGTAAAGCAATCCTATCTCCCTTTCAATTTGGATCCAACTTGCTACCACCTATACCACACCCAACGTAGATGCCACTTTGTACCTTATGTTAGTGTTGGGCCAGAATTGTGAATTATAGATAAATCATGCTTCCTTAGACATGTGCTAGTCTATAAAAATAGGTGAAAGGCTATACAATTATTTTTCCTAACTCAGAATAGATACACAGAGAGGATTGGAGGCTTACTTTTTCAGTCGCTTCCGTTGCAACTCCAAATTCAAATGGTTTGTGGGCTGAATGCTTCCTGCAAAAAAGAACACTAAAACAACAGAATATGCAATAATATAGATATCTATTCAAGCTAGTTAGCTAAATAAGTAAAGCATAAACCATATACATCAACTACGATCTTGCAATATGGAAAATAAATTCCAATACAGATGCATATAGGGAAAAATAAGCAATAATCTTTATTGATGATAGAAGGAGAGGTTACAACCTAGTGATTGATTTGAAGTGACCTTCCAGCAACATTCCCAAACCTCATCACAGTATAAATCTCTCCAGTAGAAGCTACACACATCTAGCTTTCAATTGAAAATTCCGCATCATTTCTCTACTCAGATTCTTCGTCTTCAAGCACTTAGATCTGTGATCAATTTATAGATGAAATGTAGGTTGTTTTGAAATAAATGACTTTCCAATAATAGGCAAGACATGTTTCCAGTCATGTAGATGTCAAATGGACACTTGGATCTGAAGCTTGACACATGTGAACTCTTCTAAAGGCACTGGCCAAGTGGAGATTCCGGAACAATGTGAATTTCGCTCCCAATGTGACTAACACACCTGTGAATGTCGGGAAGTGCTTTGTAGAGTAGCCTTGCATGGGGCTACCTACATATGCAATGCACTTAGGCCACTTAGATCCTGCGTTGGTGAGCTCTCATATGCTATATAATAAGCTTCAAAACATGGAAACCTTTGCTTGATGAAAGTCTTGCTTGATTTGTCTTGTTTCTTGTCGTAGGACATGTAGAAACTGAAATGATAGGGAATGATAGACCCTTGATCATCAGTCCTGGAGATGATGTCCAGTTAACCAGGTCATTAGGAATGGTGCCCAAATTGACCTATAACAATTCCCCCCTAAAGCATGAGATCCAAATAATAAGAACATTTGATTGAGATGCTTTACACTGTGATGAGTCTGGAAACGAAGTGGAGTGGTCACCTGCATCAATATTACAATACATTACATCATGATATAGCCTCTTTGATCATAATTGCTGAGGGTAGGAATTCCCATGTTCAACACATAAATAATCTAATAACATGTACATAATTCATAAATTCGTCTTCATTGGAATGTTGCCTAGATGCAGACATGCCTATAGATATAGGCCCATGTTTGGATGACAATCTATATTTAAGGTCACCATACAGATGATGTGTACAAGAATCCTGAAATCACAGCCCGGATGGATGAAACTAGATCTAGGGTCTTCTTATCTCGTTCACTCGATCATTCAGGTACAAGTCCAGCCATGCGAATATATGATTTGTAGTCGAACATGGAAAGGCATCGTTTGATTACCAGCTAATGATGTGAGCTGTTAAAAAACGCGAGAGAACCACCATTAATGTCATTGGCCCTCAAGGTATTGTAGTACATTTCGTAAGGTGTGAACAGATGATTTGATGTCGAATGCCAAATGAAATATTTCAGTCAAAAATCCAGAAGCGAGGATCTTATCGATGCTGTAACAAGCCTCATGGTTATAGAATCTGATGTTTCTAAGTGAACTTCCTGGATATTGATTTGTTTTCAACAGGAAGTCACCTTATTTCAAAACTAGAGTTACTGATTTCAGAGACAAGGGTATGACTTGATATACCAATTTTTAGGGATGACGGTCATGAGAATGAAGGTTTATGAGTATTTGATAAGGATGAGTTTTTAATCACTCAATGATTTCTCTTGAACATATCGGCGACAGTGTGATGAGTTGGCAGCATTAACCCAAAACCGAAATGAAGGTATGATGAACCATAGGTGTGAATGAACCTTTAAGATGATTACCCAACCCAAACAGTCACGGACATGGAGTGAAAGAAGTTTCATGTTGAAGAGTGACTTGCTACCAAAAAGAAACTTTTCTCACTTTTCCCAAATTTTCCCCGGTCATTTGTCGACTAGTACCTCTTTATTTTTTAACAAGCTTGAGGAGGATAACAATTTCTTGATCTATAATTCAACCCTTCAGGCGAATAAAGTATCACTATTTAATAATTTAACGAGTCTAGAAATGAATGAAACTCAATTCTTTCCATGATCGACAAGCCCATCGCTATTTTATGTTTTAACGAGCTTAAAGACAGTGATAGCCCGGTCCTTTTTCATATTTAGAGAGTTTGAAAAAGAGGATGAAAGAGAACTCCAAAAGTACTTTTTCGTAAATTTGTTACTCAGACCCAAAAAAGTGTAAAATAATGTCTGAGAGAACCTCTTTGGTCATGTTTAACCAAGGTATTCCTTTTTCGTAAATAATCTATCTCAGTCTGGAAAAGGGTTAAACTTATACTGAGTAGATATCAATTCATTTAATTTAACAAGCTCGAAAAGACAAGTTCTCGACAATATTTTCACATTATCGAAGTCTAAAAAGAGCTGAAAGAAGACTCCAGGGGTTCCTTTTTCGCTGTTATCGAAGCTCGAAAAAGAGATAAAGTGCGCTTCAAATCCTTTTTCGTTTTTAACAAAGCTTGAAAAATAAGGAGAAAAAGTATGCTTTGTGGTCAAGTCATTCTTTGAATAAATCTTCATGACTAATCTATTCATCAGTTGTATTTCATGTTCAAAGCAACATCAAATGGATTAAAAATACCTATTTCATGATAAAAACATGATAAAACTATAGTCATAGTGATAAATTTAACTTGCAAACAATTAAATGACTATAAAAAGTAGTTTCACTATTCATTTTTACCATTCCATAGTTACCATTTGCATTTTAGAGCTCTGAACCTGATTTTCCCCCGAACTTTAGTCGTTGATTGTGGTCATTTATGTGTACGGATTTAATCACTGTTTGATACAGGTTAGTAATATGAACCTCCTCTTCCCTTTGTTATTCATTTCATTTCCATTCTTTGCAGATTTTTAGGGATTTAAGGCCCCTAGGGTAAATCCTGCCTAAAAGGAGGGCAACGCACCCCTGAATGTCGAAACCTGAGTTGCATAGTAGGTACAGTGAAGGTTACCTGCATGTGAAACACACTTTCTTAGCCGAGGGAGTGCATTGGACGTAGTTCAAGTTTTTGATTTTCATGTTGTGCCCAAAATTTGCCTAGTTTTTTTGCAATGAATGGAATCTAATGGATCTTATGGTTGTATTTCAGGTTTCCATCAGATTATAATGACGATTACATGGAGGGAAAGAGAACATGAAGAACAAGATATGATTTCCTTGAATGATCCAAGTACTATAAGAGCCCTAAGAGATTGTGGACTACTTAAGTACTTCAAATTGTCAGGAATGAGGAAAAAAATAGAACTCTTGGAGTTCTTAGTTTAAGCATGGGATCCTGCGATAGAGGCATTTCACATTAAAAACAAATTCATTCCCATAACAGTTAAGGACGTGTATTTTCTCACAGGTTTGTCAAGGAGAGGTTTGCCCATTTCTCTCACAGGGTCTACCGTTGGAGGAGAGACAGTGAGGGGTTATGTTATGCAGTATTGCTATCCAGGGGCAGAACCTAGCAAAGATGGAAAAATAAACATCAGGGATGTCAGGGATTTGCCTTTGAGAACCATCCTTTTCACAATTGCTAAACTTTCTGGCACAGTTACACTACATGTAGCGAACAGATCGTATATGCGGTATGTGCTAGAGTGCTTAGAGCCAACAGTCTTCAACTGGTCTGAAGCTTTTTTGTCTCAGATAAAGGAATAAATGAATAAAGCAAAAGGAGGAAGGAAGAAAAATTTCAGTTATGGTTCAATCCTTATCTCCTTCGCTTTGGAATGGATTCCACTGATGCAGCCACACCATGTAACATTGGATATATCTAGTCCTAGAGATCCTCGAATTGAGAGATGGGTAGAACTTATGGGTTGGCATGCATGCTAATCGATCGTTGTGTTCTCTACCACATTCTTTGCCTGGTTCCAGCAACATATTGTCACCGTCGATGAGTACGCATACACAGGCGTCGACTTCTAAGGAGATCCAAATTTAGTATTACCAGAAGGCGCTCAGTGGGGTGCAATAGGTAAGAATGATTTGACCATGTTTTTTGATTTTTCTAAGTTTCATACAATTTTTTTGTGTTTTTTATTTCTTTCCAAGACTAAAATAAATGTTTAATGTAATGTAGATATTGGTCTTGTTCAACCAGTAGAGGAACTAGAGCGCGAAGCAGATGCACCAGCAGAGAGGGCTATTGGAAGAGCAGTACTTCAGGACCTTGATATGGCTGAGACTCTGGGTGAGCTTCAACATCACATAGAGGAGTTAACCTTCGGGATTTCGGATTGCCGGATCGAAGAGCTTCCCATGCAACTGCAGCGACACACTATTGGGGTTCCTAACCATTGGATGCGGTTGCTCCGTCGGATTTCTAGATCTATAGCATGTTACCATGAGCACCACTAGTTTACTTGTGAAATTTTGCATACATTTTGAGGTCAGATGACCAATGTGTCTTGGGCACAAATTTTGTAAAAACCTATAACTATATATCTATATGATTTCATATTTTCCTATGTTTAATGAGTAATCCTATTCAATGATGTGAATTTTTTCTTTAACTATGTCGCAAATGTCTTTCTAAAACTTAATTAGCTAATGAATCAGTCAAAGTGTTCAAATTTCTGGAATTATATTGATATTGAATGAAATCCAAATGTCTTTCCAAAATTCAAACTCTTAAGAACAATCTAAGAAGTGTTGGATTTCTAACAGTATAAACACTAGTAAGTTGTAATACCACAATTTGTGAGTCTAACCTTATGATTATGCGGTTAATACTAATGAAATGACATCATAGAGAAGTTCAATCAACATGCTATACTCAGCGATATTTTTTGTCGATATACCAATACAAATCCCTTGAAAACTCACTAACTTGCCATTCAAAGCAAAAATGGCCCACGCTGCAAAGGATAGATTTTGCGTACTATGAATAGCACCATCAACATATCCAACAAATGGTTCCAAAGATTCAGTAATCTGCGATGAAATGTAAAACGGATTACTAATGTCAAGAAAATTCTAAAAACAAATTAAGATAGTGAATGCAAATCAAAAACAAATATACAATATAATACAAAAAATTACTACGATCATGATTAAGCATAGTAACGTTTCAAATACAACCCATTTCTAGGTTGTGCCAATGGAATCCCATCACAATAAACTAACTCGTAGGTACCCTTAGCAAGAACTCTTTTGACAATACAGGGGCCATGCCACAATGGCTTGAATTTCCCTATACCTATTACATCATCTTCTTGATCGTAAAGAAGGACCAAGTCGCCCTTTGAGTAGATGCGAGGCTAGACATTTTTGTCGTATTGCGCCTTAATACGTCTCTTAAGCACTTCGTTGGCCAATTGGGCTTCACGACGCATTTCATCTAGATGGATGAGGTTAAGGAGATGTGATTTTTCTTCTGAGGTGTCAGGTAATAAGTCTATCGTGAGTTTTAACAATGATATTTCACATTGGATTGGTAAGATAGCTTCCAGACCATACACCAATTGAGAAGGAGTAAATCTGGTTGCGTTTCTCACCAAGGTTCGATACGCCCACAAGTCAGAGTACAGGATCAAGTGCCAGTTCCTTTTACGGAATCCTATCATTCATTGAAGCATTCATTTAAGAATTTTGTTAATAGCCTCAACTTGTCCATTTGATTGTGGATAATAACGAGTAGAATTATCATGCGACAATCCTAACTTGGTAGTCAATTCAGACATCATATGGTTGTGAAAATGCTTCCCATGATCTGTAACTATAGCCTGTGGGACCCCAAACCGTGCAATGACGTGTTGGAAGAAAAACAATGGAGCTTTTTGTCTTGTGTTATTAAATGTAGGCATCGCTTCAGCCCATTTGGTAAAATAGTCGACTGCGACAATAATATAACCATGCCCCCCAGATGAAGGAGGATTACAGGTCATGAAGTCAATACCCCATTTCGTAAATGGTCCAGTAGAGACAACAGGATGCATTGGCGCTGGTAGTTTGAAGATTTTACGATAAAAAATCTGGCATGCATGCAAAATTTTGACTGCGAGGATGAAATATCGAAAAATAGTAGGCCAAAAGTAACTAGCGCAGAGTATCTTCTACGTGGTAGCATATCCAGATAAATGTCCACGACAAGCCCCAGCATGACAATCATTTAACTCTTTTTCGGCCTCATGAGTGAGGCACCTCCTTAAAATGGTATCAACACCACGACGATAAAGTGTATTGCCGACGATTAGATAATCTGTGGCTTGGTATCGAATACGTCTTTGATCAGAGTGAGAGGTGTTAGGTCGAAAACTTTGGATTTGGAGATAAATGATAAAAACCCCATACCAAGGATCAGATGATCTGATCAAAAATAGAGACTCGTCTGGAATAGATGGTTCCGACGTAGTAACAGTACTATTAGAGGGAAGGTCACAGAGAAGCTCAGCCAAAACTAAAGACTTCTTTGACTTGGCTTTTATGAATTCCAAATCAAATTCCTACAAAATGACAATCCATTTTTAATATCCCCCCCCAAAAAAATTTACATGATAAGATATAATTCATGGGGTTGCAATCCAAAACTATTGTTGTTTTTTGGAGCAGGATATAATGGCGAAATATTTGGACAGCTTGAACAGTTGCCAAGGCAATTTTTTCCACGTACGAGTACTTAACTTCTGTATCATTGAGATTACGATTCAAATAATAGATCAGATGTTCAATTCCATATTCTACTTGGACCAAAACCATAACGATGGTCGTTTCAGCCATGGAGATATATAGGAAATAATCATTTTTATAATTAGGAGGATACATTAATGACGCTCGGACAAGATGGTCCTTGACAACATCAAAAGAAGGTTGCGCACCTTGGTCCCAATGGAAGGGAACCCCCTTTTTCAATAATCAAGTAAATCCTTTAGCCATTTCAGCATAGTTTGGAATGAACCTTCTCCCTTAATCCAGATAGAGTGGAAGAGATCATGTAGCAGGTCTCTATGCTTGCAATTTTTACCGATGTCGCGGGCGGTGGTAATGCAAAGGTTCCCATAAGAGTGGAATCCTTTAAGATTCCTACACCAATGTTCTGGATTTCTAGTTGGGGTAAGTGAACAAACAGAACGCTTCCAGTTACCTGCGAAGCGAAGGCAAAAAAGGATAATTGATTAATGACTGTGATGATACCTTTATGTGGAAAGGCAATCATTCTAAAGTATGTAGAAACAATGGCAGTCATTGCATATACCCATGGTATTCCAAGTAAAATATTGTAGTCAAGGCATCCGTCAACAACCTCAACATCAATATTCAGTGTTTTGCCCCCTAATTCAACATGCAGGTTATTGATAATACCACAAGTTTTATATGTTCTTCCATCAAAAGCCTTCAACGTTGTTGATGATTGTGATAATTGCGGTGATCCAAGTGACTTCCAACAGTTTAGAGACATAATGCACATAGATGCTCCCTCATCAATAATAGTGCGATGAAAAAGGTGATTGAGAACATTTAATTGTATGGAGAATGCCAATCCTGCTGGTAATTGCGGCACATAGCCCGTATGATTAAAGACAACAAGATTAGAATCAGTCGGATCAATTCCACCAATGGCCGAAAATAAAGCCTACTTCTGGGAAGGATAATTTTGTAATACCTCAAGATCAGACATAGCTGAAGGGGATTGAGCCAAATCTTCAACTATATTATAATTTTGTGCAGCTCTTGCTCAAGGATTATATGTCAATTTATGAATTACTCCCTTCGGTGGCTTAATTGTCAATTCCGGAATAACAGTAGGTGGTACTGATTCATTAGATGGATTCGTTGTCGAGGTAGTAGGTTGATCAGTGGCTGAACTACCATAGTCTTTATTCCGCGTTGACATCAAAATATCTTGTGAAGGTTTTTTGGTGGATAACATTAACACTTGGGAACTAGGAGCTGGATCCATAACAACCAAATTAGTGTTTGGATTTGGAAATGGGTCTGTCAACACAACTGCTGCATGAGAAGTCTTGATGATTTTTGAAACTTCAGCACGGTGAGGACAATCCCTAAAAAAATTTTCCTCGTTACAGATTATGCATGGATAACGAGGTTTCCGTGGTCCAGATGGTTGATCAGATGATCTTTCCTGTGGGATAGAAGTTTTCTTTTTCTTTGATTTCCCCTTTTTCTTACCTCCTGGTTGCTTGTCACTTTTTCCTTTGTAAAATGACATAGCATTAATTTCAGAAGTAGGAGCAAGATCAGATGCAGTAGCATGGTGTGTGTTTGCAGTGCCTATCAAGTTTTCTCTGGCATGAGAGTCCTTTATTTGAGGAGAAACATTGAAATTAGATCGCAGTGCATTAGGCATTTTTTTCATAGAGCGCGTCGGACTGAGTATAAATCAAATCTAAATATTGGGTACGAGCGATAACTTTCTCTTCTGTGACGACGCCACCTTTAGCCACATCCTCTGTTATAGATGGTAACAGGGACTTAATGAACCATTCAGCAAGGAGCTGATCAGGAAAAAATGCCTTAACCATTCATCGATGGTGACGCCACTCATGAATATGCTCAGAAATGTGAGTAGCATTAGTCTGTTTGAATTTTGTCAAGAGTTCCATTCCAGTTTCGTATCTGATCGGTAACTGGAAATGGGTCAAAAATACAGTAGCTAAAGCAGTGAAATTGTCGAAAGAAGCTCTAGGTAACTCGATGTACCATTTAGCAGCCAGACTTGTAAGCGTACGCTGGAAAAGACGTAGTCGACTAGAATCATAATTTAGGGAATTTGATGAACACCATAAATGATAAGTCATGACATGAGTCGACGGATCTTCTCCAGGGTTTCCATTGAATTTAGGAATATCAGAGGGTAATTTATGAGGTATCACTGGCCACCAAGGAGCACAATTTATAGGATCATTGGTTAACCAGTTTAAATCTGGTAATTCCAAGGTTTCACAAAAGGCAACTGTCGATTAAGGTCAGGTTGAGCATAGCCAGGGTAAGATGGAATTGCTTGAGCAACAGGAATTTGAGCACCAGCATACAGAATTTGCTGCTAGTAACCCAAATAGGGGTTTTTTTTCATAACAAATGCTTGAGAATTATGTTGACCAAAACCTGGATATGATACTTGTTGAAATGAAGTTTGAGGCATTTGTACTTGTGGCTGCCAAGGGGTCTGTCCAACAATGTTATCACCCAAATTAGTATAAGTTGGATTTGGTTGATATGTATAACCAGGTTATGTTTGTGACATCCCATAAAATGGTACACCAGCTTGTGAATAAATGATTCCTAATACAGGTTGTTGTAAATTAACCAAAGGATTTTGAGTCTATGGACCCAACATCTGATGATATTGAGTCAAATAACCCGCCTGATAAGGTTGATGTACAATATTTTGATTCTGTAACAGGGGTATAGATGTATTAACAAGTGGTAATGAAGTGGGTGTAACAGGTTGAACCGGTTGAACCGGTTGATACGAGTGTACAACCATTTGTGGTTGGATAGGGCAGAGTGGGCTGCCATTGATGAACATTCATGTCAACATTAGTTTGACCAAAAAGTGACTGAGTACTGTCACATTGGTTGAACAAATGTTGCCCCGCATCATAAGGACGATAACAAGACGGAAAATGATTTTCTCCAAATGTTCGGAGTCTAGTTGATATGGTACTTAAAGGAATTGACCCAAAAGGACTGACTTGATATTGCACTGATGATGTATGTAATAAATCAAGTCGTTCAGTAGTAACGATAGGACTACCAGTTAAATACCAGATGATGATATTGGAAAAGACCACGATTGTGAAGATGCACCAGAGAAAGTGCCAGACAATGATTTGTAACCTGTTGGGACTGAAGGGCCACCATGCAAATATGACTCTGGTGAAGTTGTGAACATCGACAGAGTAGCAAGGGTAAGAGATGATGTAATTGGAATAGCAGACCCAACCAAATATGTTGGTTCAGACATGGTTGTTTGACCAAATGTATACCCTCGAAAATCGACAGGAGATTGAATGACAACAGGATCAAAAAAAGCAGATGGAAACGATTCAGGAAAATATTGGTACAGGTAAAGGTCCTCCCCAAAATGGGTTGGAGTTAAAGGTGTATCGACTTGTGGGATTTATTCAATCACAATTAAACCAGGAGGAAGAACATCACTGTCAGGCCCAAAATATATTTCAGACAGTTGAATGTGTGATATAGGAGTTTCAATAGCTACAGAAATTTGTGGGATGACCAAGGGAGGAACAACTTCCAGTTTTTTGACTTCAAGATTCATATGTTCTGGCAAAGAAGAGAAAATATCTAGATCAATTTGTGATTGAACAATGTCAGGTCTAGGAGATATGGTCTCAGCAATTGAATGGATCGTGACCATGGGTAGCTGTGAATATTCCATTTCGATAATAGTAGACGAACCAGGATGTGTGGAAACAATTTGAGCTAACTCCAGTTTAAAATATGATGTTTTGCCAGAGGTGCGAATTGTATTTTTTTCAACAAATCGTGATCGCCTTCACCTACCAGAAGTAACTTCCTGTGGTAAAGGTGGTTTTAAAGCTAATCTACGCGAATGACAGGGGATAGGATTTTGTTCTTCCATGATTACTGATTTATTTTATCCAAAAAATAAATAAGTAAAAGAGGGTAATGCTAGGCAAAAGGGTTTACCAAGAAACTATGAACTGTAGAATACCTCCTGGAAAACCAAGAATTACAGGGATGTAATCTCCCCGAATGCTGTGTTCAATGTATCACAATTTCAAGGCGGTTGACTCGGTTCACTATGGATGGATAACACCTAAAATTTTTCCTCCCAAATATTCCCGAAGGGACGTGGAGGCCCAAGTCCATATTAGTGTTGTCTGATGAGAAACCACACAGTGAGAGCACCCCTTTATACTTACCGTACTATAACACCAACCGATATGCCCGAAAGTACATGGATGAGCTACAATATACTTACGTACGTGGAGTGAGGTATCACACTTGGAATGTATCGCAGACAAGTTAACGAAAACTACTATGTTTTACGACATTGGAACACGTCTCTAGCCTAGACCTTCTAAATGTTATCATTATGGTTCCAATGCATTGTTAAGTAAATTAAGATTAATTTTATGTTGATCTTGCTTAACAATTTTCCTTTCAAAGGTTCACCGCGATGATGTGTATGAAATTATTAAAATGCAAGCTAAGAATGATAAACAAACTTTCACTTTCAGATTTTTCAATGAAGAACCTAGCTACTAAGGGAAGAGAGAAAATAATTTGTGAGAAAACAAATCAATGAACAAAAAAAAATCAATGAATCACAAACTAAATGTAGATTTCCTAATGTTCCTTTTGCAAAACACACATTATTCTGCATGCAAATCCAAATATTTCTTTTTAGTTTCCTTAGTGTTATGAATGAATAAAAGAAACTAGGTGCACTAAATCAATAATTCAAATGCATTTTACTTTCGAGAAACGAAGAATACAAAACAATTTCTCTTTTGAAGGAAAAATGAGCATTTCAACAACAATTTCTCCTATCAAGGAAATGAATATTTTACGACAATTTCCTATTTCGAAAGCAAATGATTCTTAATGCGACCATAAAAAGTACTTTGGAATCAACTTGTCAATGATAAAGAAAAAATTTTTTAAAACAACATTGAATAAATTTTCAGTCAAAGGAGAAGAAGTATATAGAGTCACTAGTCAATTGAAGGTCAAACATTTCAGAACATAGTAGAAAAAAAACTAAAGCAAATTGCAAAGGAAAATTCAAGAGAATTTGGGTACTTTCAGGAGTCAACGCAGTCTCCAAGGGGAGACAGTGCTCTGCAACGTTGGCTAGGAAGGGAGATAGTGCTCTGTAAAGCACTGTGTCCAGTCTAAGGATGCGTTGGGCGCAGTATACAAAGAAAAATACTACTGTTTAACTCACTGTCTTTGCAAATTAAGCTCTAAAAATGTTTAATATTTATATGTAACAAATACTGGGTGGATAAACAAAGAAAATCAGAGGCTTAAACACCTATAACTAAAAGAAAATCATCCCTAGTGGAGTCGCCAATTTGTTGGGCCAGAATTGTGAATTACGGATAAATCATGCTTCCCTAGACAGGTGCTAGTCTAGAACAACAGGTGAAAGACTATACAACCATTTTTCCTAACTAAGAATAGATACATAGAGAGGATTGGAGGCTTACTTGTTTAAACACTTCCAAATGACTCCTTATGTCACTTTCGTTGCAGCTTCAAATTCAAGCAGTTTGTGGGTTAAATGCTTCCTGCAAGAAAGAACACTGAGACAGCATAAGATGCAATAATATAGATATCTATTCAAGCTAGTTAGCTAAATCAGTAAAGCATAAAACATATACATCAACTAAGATCTTGCAATATGGAAAATCAAAGCCAATACAGATGCATATAGGGAAAAATAAGAAGTACTCTTTATTGATGATAGAAGGAGAGGTTACAACCTAGTGACTGATTTGAAGTGACCTTCCAACAACGTTCCCAAACCTCATCACAATATAAATCTCTCCAGTAGCAACTACACAAATCTAGCTCTCAAATTCTTCCTCTTCAAGCACTTAGATCTGTGCTCAGTATATAAATGAACTGCAGGTTTTTTTGCAATCAATGAATTTCCAATAATAGGCAAGACATGTTTCCAATCATGTATATGTCAAATGGACAATTGGATCTGAAGATTGACACATGTGAACTCTTCTAGAAGGCACTGTCCAAGTGGAGATTCCGGAACAATGATAATTTCGCTCCCAATGTGACCAACACACCTATGAATGTCAGGAAGTGCTTTGCAGAACAGCCTTGCATGGGGCTACCTGCATATGTAACACACTTAGGCCCCTTAGAGCCGTTGGTGAGCTCTCATATGCTATATAATAAGCTTCAAACCATGGAAACCTTTTCTTGATGAAAGTCTTGCTTGATTTGTCTTGTTTCTTGTCTTAGGGCATGTAGCAAATGAAATGATAGGGAATGATAGACCCTTGATCATCGGTCTTGGAGATGATGCCCAGTTAACCAGGTCATTGGGAATGGTGGCCAAATTGACCTATAACAGCTAGTATCCTTTTCTATTTGATCATACATGTCCTAATATTTCCTTTGTTTTTCATCTTGTTTCTATATATATAACACCCCATGAGTTCCATTATAAAGCAGCAAAAAGAATAACCTATTATATTCAAGGTATAGTTAAGTTTGGGATGCAATAAAATTCAAGAGGACTTATTTTGTTGGGTGCTTTTAGTGATTTTTGTAGAAATTTGATAACTGATATGTTATACACCGAGATTCTACTGATCACACACTATTTTAACTTCATGCACAATACAGAATCTCTTCTACCATTGATCATTAATTGCGGAAATAAAAACAATCACATGCACACATTAAAACCATAAACAATCACACATATGAACACAGTATTTTATGGGAAAGATTAAAGTTGAAAACCCCCAACTATCTGTATATTATATGTCATAGAGATCAAGTAACAATCATTATACAAAGCTCCTCACAAAGCTCTTAGTATAATCTCCAATTTCTACACACTAATCAAGCCCGATCTAGCAAATCACATGCTCCAATATCTGCCACCTGATAGCCTGCCTCTACTGCGCAATCACTACTGAAGAATGGCTCTGAATGAAATCGAATTGGTCTAGCCTTGCTCACGCAATCCTCATTGGCATCTCCAATCACTAGTTGTTGCAAATCATGTAACAATATAGTCACAACTAATAGTCACACTGCTCTTTCACCTACCTCTTCACTGGTCTCCACTGAAACTGTCCATGCACTGTAGTTAACTGATGTACTCTTTAGTTGATTAATGAGTTAATAATTAGTGAATTAATTAATAATTAAATCACACCACTCTCACTAGTGTATCAATCAGTTAGACTAGATACAACTAGCTCAACTATGTTTAACTCAGTTAAACTAAACACAACTCCATCAACTGCCTCAATAACTCCACCAAACTCTGTCACATGAGTTCTAACTGAAGTATCCATGCAATAGCTCCAATTAACCCTCAGGAATAGTGTAATTCCTTCTGTCATCTCCTGTGCCACATCTGTGCACTTAACTGAAGTGCTCCAAGAGAATAAGATAATGTTTATAGTCCAAATATTATTAAGAGCTACTAATATTCGACATATCTATTTTTAGACTAGCAATCTAAAAATAGATTCCGCCCAATATGTCTAAAAATAGAAGTCCATCTATTTTTCCAACTTGACCAACCATCCACAAATAGCAACCTGCAACTCATAGAATATGATCAACATGTCTAAAAATAGACATAGTCTAAAAATAGACTTGCGCCAAAAATAGCCTGCGGGCCCACTTAGTGAAGGCGACTTCTTTCCACTAAGCTCAGCATCTTGTTGCAATCTCAACACTCCCTCTCAACAAGATAAGTATTATCTGCCACCCCTATCCTCCCCCTTTGGTATTCGAATTTGCTCCTGGTGAGCGCCTTCGTCAAGATATTAGCATCCTGATCCTCCGTGGGAATGTATGAAAGTAACATCATCTTCCGTTGCACACAATCTCTGATATGATGATACCGGATGTCAATGTTTTTAGATCTATCATGAAATACTGTATTAACTGAGAGTTTGGTGCAACTCTAATTATCACAATATATCACAGTAGGATCTAAGTGTGAACCGAACAACCCGACCAGGATCTTCCTCATCCATATAGCCTTGCATGCAGCCAAAATCACTGCCATATACTCGGCCTCTGCTGAAATGAGTGCCATGGATCTCTGCTTCCTGCTATACTAAGAAATTGCTGTCGACCCGATACTGAAAATCCCTCTAGATGTGCTCTTTCTGTCCGTTGGGCTCCTTGCCCAATCTGCATCCGTGAAGCCACACAGCTTCACCTCATCCGACTGTCTGTACCATAATCCATATCCCTATGTGCCTCTAAGATATCTCAATACATGCTTGCTTTCCTTCCAAAAGAGCTTGGTAGGCTTAACCATAGCTTGTGAAAGCTGGTTAACAGCATAGGATATGTCAGGTCGTGTATTGACTAGATACATGAGCGACCCCACCAACTATTGATAAACAGTGGCATCCACTACCTCTGCCGATGTAGCATCCTCTTTCCTCCATCAATTAGGAAGAGGAGTGTCGATAGGCTTGCAGCCATGCATGTTGAACTTCTCCAGTATCTCCCAGGCATACTTGCCTTGAGGCACAAACAGTCCATCACTGCGCTGCCAAATTTCCAATCCCGGGATATAATGAAGGAGGCCCAAGTCCTTCATCTCAAACTCTTTGCAAGATCAGCCTTGCATGAGAGTATCAATAGTTCATCACCCATCAAAATCAAATAATATACATAAAGTACAATGATCAACAACTTACCCTCCACCACAATTTGGTATAGGTTCGTATTTGCCTCACTCTTGGAGAATCCAAGTCCAATGAAATAATTGTCTATCCGTGTGTACCAAGCACGAGGTGCTTGTTTCAACCCATACAACGTTATCTTGAGCCTACACACATGCGACTCGCTACTGAAGATCTCGAAACCTTCGGGCTACTCTATGTACACCTCCTCCTCAATCACTCCGTTGAGGAACACAGTCTTCACATCCATCTGATGAATGTGCCACCCCATCTGCACTGAGAGAGCAAGAATCGTTCGTATGGAAGAATACCTTGCGACAGGTGCAAATATTTCCTCATAATCGATCCCCTCAATTTGTGAGAAGCCTCGGGCAACAAATCTTGCCTTGTACTTCTCCACACTCCCGTCAACTGCTTGCTTCACTTTGAAGATCCATCTCGAACCCACCACTGATTTCCATTCCAGCCTTGGGACAATCTCCCATGCACTGTTTCTGACAATCGAATCATACTCTTCCACCATGGCATCTACCCATGCGGGATCCTCCACAGCTTCCTCGAAAGAGGATGGCTCTATCATGATACACTTGCTCATAAGAGCCATGTATCCAGTATACCGGTTAGGTGACTGTCTCTGTCTGCGCCGTGATGTAGGTGCTCCTAGAACCTTCTCTGCATCTTGAGCCAGTCGCTCAGCTTCTGTAGTGCACTTTCGCCCTCTGATGGTTGGCACTGCATGAGTGGTATCTTCGACTCCATGAACCTCCTCTTGTGGATGATCCACATTCTGAGGCTCATCCTTAGGAACTAATAGCTCCTCATCTGCATACAAGTGTGGCTCCCTCTTAAGCGAACACTTCATGGCTTTCTCCTCATGAAATTTGATATCCCATCGCACAATAGTCTTGCGACTGTCTGGAAAATACAAACGATAGTTGTGGGGCGTATCGGTGTACCCCAAAAATATCCCAACCTCTCTAGTCGGCTCCAGTTTCTTCTTGGCATCCTTCATCACGTGAATGTGAACAGGTGAACCAAAAATCCTCAAATGGGAAATATCAGGCTTCTTACCAGAAAATGCCTCCTCGGGTGTACTCATGCCAAGTATCTTGTGAGGAGAATGGTTTTGCACATAAACCATAATATTGCATGCCTCATCCCACAAGTGTATGGGAAGGCCCTGATCATGCAACATCGCCCGTGCATCACCCACGATTGTTCTGTTCTTCCGCTCAGCAACCCCATTCCGCTGTGGGTTATGAGGTGCTATGAGCTCTCTTCGAATTCCTTCTGCACTGCAAAAGTCCTTGAATTCTCTAGAGATGAATTCACCACCATTGTCGCTCATAAGAGCCTTCACTTGCTTCCTTGATTCTTTCTCAACTAGTTCCTTGAACTCACAGAACTTTGAGTATATATCGCTCTTCTTCTGCATGAAGAAGATCCAGCACTTCCGAGAAAAATCATCAACAAATATCACATAGTACCTGTGCTTTGCTGTCAAAGCTACTGAGAAAGGTCCACACACGTCTGTGTGAATTCTCTCAAGGATCATCGTGGCATGACTATCCTTCTCGTGAAAGGTGTCTTTCACAAATTTTCCCAAGGTACATCCCTTGCACTGATCTGACTGTGCAAGAGTACCCTTAGGAAGCCCAGTAGAAATCTGCTGCAAAATTTTCAAAGCTCCATGGTGAAGGTGGCCCAATCTCCTATGCCATAGCTTACCCTCATCCCGACTCACCACTCCTTCTACCTTGCTTGCCATTGTTGCGTAGCCATCTACCTACAATTGATAAAGGTTCTTAACTCGAACCCCTATCCTCTGGGTTTCACCAGTTGCCTTACTGTGTAGCAAAGCCTTTCCCTCGCTAAAGACAACATCATATCCCTTATCTTCCAACATCGCCACAGAGATAAGATTCTTCTTCAATCCTGGAACATGCATCACTTCCTTCAATATGAAGGGTTTACCAGACTCCCTCTCAAAGGAAATGGTACTAATACTGGTTGCACTATATCTACCATCATCGCCCATCTCGATGTGCACTCCAAGATCTTTCTCATCCGCACGTAAGAACAAATTCGTTCAAGCCAGGAAAAGACACACCACTCAAGTCAAGAAACCACATCAACCCATCATACTTGAGACCAAGCATGCGATCAAAGAAACAACCAGCCTTCAACTGCGAGGCTAAGGCCTCTCCAGCTGCAGATCCAGCAACCTGCTTATTTTTCTTCTTCTGTGGACAATTAGTGGCGTAATGTCCGTGTTGGTGACAGTGAAAACACTTCACCTTGGACATGTCCCGCTTCTTGCCTTTCGCACTAGATTGAGAAGCATTCTTCTTGCTCTTCCCCTTCCTTGCTTTGGCAGCCAAAGCGCAATTTTCTTCATCAGAGTTCTTTGATGCAGATCTGTCCCTGGTACTTCGCCTTATCTCCTCTTGCACAAGATCCAACCAAAGTCGCTCCCATCCTAGCAATTTCTCCCGACAATTGATAGAGTCCTGATAGGAATGCCAACTCTTCGGAAGCCCAAGGAGAGCCAAGCTCACCAAGTCCTCATCATCAACAGTCATCCCCACACTTCCCAGCTCATCCCTGCATTGGATGAACTTCGTGAGGTACTTGGGCATATCACAGTTTTTCTCTTCCATTTTTTATGTTCCCGAGTTTATCCTTGAGTGCCAACTTTCTCCGGTCGCTCTTGCTGGAAAATAAGTCCGTCGAACTCTTCCATGTCAAGAATGGAGAAGCTTTACCATGAAGGTTGGACACCATGTGATCCTTCACACCCTACAATAGAATCCTTCTCGACATTTTACATTCTCTTTGCCATGTGTCAAGTGCGGGCAAAGATTTCCGGGCGAGAAGCAGGTTTTGGAATTTCTGCATCTATGAACTCCTTCAACCCATTATCCTCCAGCACCACCTCCATCCTGTCCTTCCATGCAATATAATTCGAGCTGCCCTCAAGGGCATACTCCAATCGCAATTTGCTGAAAGACATCTCAACTCGACACCAAGAAAACACTGCTGCAAATTCGAATTCCACCAGCTCAAAACTCAACCGCTTCAATGTTTTGCAATTGCTCCAATGATTAATATCGCTCTGATACCATGTAGAAATTTGATAACTGATATTTTATACACTGAGATTCTCCTAATCACACATTATTTTAACTTCATGCACAATACATAATCTCTTCTACCATTTATCATTAATTGCGGAAATAAAAACAATCGCATGTGCACATTAAAACCATAAACAATCACACATATGAACACAGTATTTTATGGGAAAGCTTAAAGATGAAAACCCCCAACTATATGTATATTATATGTCATAGATATCATGTAAAAATCATTATACAAAGCTCCTCACAAAGCTCTTAGTACAATCTCCAATTGCTACACACTAATCAAGCCCGATCTAGCAAATCACATGCTCCAATATCTGCCACCTAATAGCCTGCCTCTACTGCGCAATAACTGCTGAAGAATGGCTCTGAATGAACTTGAATTGGTCCAAACTTACTCACGCAATCCTCTTTGGCATGTCCAATCACTGTTTGTTGCAAATCATGCGACAATATAGTCACAATTGATAGTCACACTACTCTTTCACCTACCTCTTCACTGGTCTCCACTGAAACTGTCCATGCACTGTAGTTAACTGATGTATTATTTAGTTGATTAATGAGTTAATAATTAGTGAAGTAATTAATAATTAATTCACACCACTCTCACTAGTGTATCAATCAGTTAGACTAGATACAACTAGCTCAACTATGTTTAACTCAGTTAAACTAAACACAACTCCATCAACTGCCTCAATAACTCCACCAAACTATGTCACATGAGTTCTAACTGAAGTATCCATGCAAGAGCTCCACTTAACCCTCAGGAATAGTGTAATTCCTTCTGTCAGCTCCTGTGCCACATCTGTGCACTTAACTGAAGTGCTCGAAGAGAATAAGATAATGTTTATAGTCCAAATATTATTAAGAGCTAATAATATTCGACATATCTATTTTTAGACTGGCAATCTAAAAATAGATTTTGCCCAATATGTCTAAAAATAGAAGTCCATATATTTTTCCAACTTTACCAACCATGCACAAATAACATCCTGCAACTCATAGAATATGATCGACATGTCTAAAAATAGACATAGTCTAAAAATAGACTTGCGCCAAAAATAGCCTGCGGGCCCACTCAGTGAAGGCGACTTCTTTCCACTAAGCTCATCATCTTGTTGCAATCTCAACAATTTTTATTGCACCAAGGATCCTAATGATCAAAATTATATTTCAAGGTATGTTTTTCAATCTTGTCTTTGCCTCTATCACTTGGGATTGTAAGAAGTAATGTTCCCTTTAACTTTATTCAAAAGAAGAAAATTATTGTAACTTGTAAAAGTTAAGGAGCCATGTGGCTTGAAAAAATCCTTTTATTGTTTGGATTCTAGTGGCCTCATTAAACTACACTCTAGAGTGACAACTAGAGTGTCGTTTAGATCGCTAAAAATCTAGTTCAATTTCAACATAATAAACACATTTAACTATATATGATTTTCATCAAAAAGCTAGTTTTTCATTATTTCCTTTCCAAATTCATCAAGTTACAAATACTTCCACAAATACCCTTATATAATCCATGTTTTCAAAGCTTGGGGCTATGTTACGAGTTAGGGAATTCGTTATTGAGGGGCGATAGGCTCCTCCTTCCTTCCATTTTTTCTCCTTTTCAAACCCTTAAATTCTATCCTATTTTGTTCTTAAGCTTGGGATGTTAGGATATTAGACACTTCATTAACTTAAAATCATTATAATGCATCCTTATATAAAGTGTGTTTCTTTAGTGCACTTTTGTAAGTAGTTAATATGGTGGTCATGATCATGTTCTAGACATAAAGTGTTATCCTTGTTATAGAATCATTTTTCACCCTCTGGTGATTCATGATTGTCTTTATGGCTTTGGGCACCCATTCTTACAAACTTGAACAAAATTCACTAAAAAACAGTGTTAAAATCCCCATACACATAGTGTATACGCGCGTCCACATGTACTTTTCCGCGTATGCCATTAAAATCATTAAAAAATATATTAAAATTCCCTATTTTCGGGCTGGGTTGATGGTTACTCTAGTAGTTCAACCACCCCAGCACGTGGCCAACTGTTTCCAACTGATTGAAACTACTTTGAGGGAGTATAAAATCCCCTCATGTGTATGGCCTAAGGGAGAGAGAAATTTTATAGACATTATACTCTGTTGGAGTCCCAATTCAAGTCTGATTCCCCGTGCCTCCTGCACTTTCCCAGATTTATATAGGAAACCCTTGTTTCCTGGAGATGTTCATCCATTTATATGCCATCTCGAGTGCACAAGTCTTGGAAGAATCTTAGCGAGGCAAGGGTGGGATGAATCCGGACGATGGTCTGCTCGAAGATCGTGGAAGGATTCAGTTGATCTCTCCACTTTTACTACTGTACATGTTGTTCGTAATAATGAAGAACCATCTTGTTCCTAAACTCGTATGTTAATGTTTATCTACATGTGTGAAAAGATTATCATTTAAGAATTTATTATGGTTCATATAATGTTTCACATAGATTGCACTAACGTTTAGGAGGAATATATGTTGTACAACTAGGTTTCTGTGCACGTTCTTTCTTGTTTTCTAGGTTGAAGGTGGAAGGAGAGTTGCTGGGGGTTTGGACCCCGCGGGATCTACATCGAACGCAGGACTATGGGTGAGTTCTTCTATCGTTGTTAACTAGTATTTTGCATTCAAGTATGGTTGTGTGTGAGTCCTTCTGAATAGCATGCCCTGCTCTGTGGAGGTTTAGACCCAACAAACCTCTAGGGTGATTTTCCCTGAAACAGAACTGGCGACTCCACTGGGGAACACATTCTTTTGATTCCCCTATTGGGTGGTTTCAACTGTTTGATAGGTTTCCAACAGTTTTAACTTTTATTTCCAGTCCAGTTAACTCTTTCTCAATCAGACTGAAGTCCTAGTTTCTTATCCAGGCTTGATCTTTTTTGTTTTTCATTATTTACCTTTGCATACGCGGTTTTGTCTGCACACAGTCGCGTATACACGTAGTTTTTGTTAAAGGAAGTCGTGTATACGCGGGTTTCCTTTAGCACAGTCGCATATGCACGCTTGTTTCTAAACTGTCCAGTCGCGTATACCTGGGTCAATTTTGAAATTTTAGGTTTCTTGGCTTTTTAGTCTTGTCTGACTATGGAGACCTGTTCCTGCAGTGTCTTTGTATCCTCTGGATTGTGTAGAAAGTGGTCTTTGGTATTTTCTCTCTCTTGTTTGGTTGAAAACTAGCTTTTTGGTAAATCTTGTTTCTTGTGCTGGCATTTCTGGTTCGAGTACCAAGATCTCTTCCTGGGGATTCTTGGCTATTCTGCTTCATCATAAACAATGAGCTTCTGCTCATATACTCTTTCCTACTTTTGTGTCTTGCTTTGCGCTTCGATTTTGCCCATTGTTTGGTTGGTTTTCTTGAGTTCAGTTGACTAGCTCTTGTTGCAATTTTTTGAAGAGTCTGTTTAGGTTCTTTGAAGTTTTTGTTTGCTGCAAGGTTATACTATTCTTCTAGGCTGAGGGTTTGAGTTTCTTGTCTTCTTTTTCTCATATAAATCTTGCTACTAGCTAGCCCTATAAGGTTTAGAGCATTTTTGAAGTTTTTGCTTGAGATTCAGAGTTGTTTGGCTTGGGAATTGATAGTTTTTCTTCGTCTTTTCGAGCTCTACCTTTTTATAAAACTGAAAAGCTCAAAAAACATTTGTTTTGTCATTTTCTTTTGTTTTGCATTTTGTTTTCATTTTGTTATATCTGTTGAGGCTTTGTTGAGGTTTCTCGCCTTTTCTTTTTTGACTTGATTTTGGAAAGGAATTGTTATTGGTTTCTTCCTCTTGTTTCAAGCGTTTTGGTGTCTTTATATTAAGAGTTTCTGATTTTGGGAACTAGCTTTCTGGACAACCAAAAAGAGATAAAACTGAAAGGATCTTTGGGAAATTTCTCTCTGCTTTAGTAGATTTTGCATCTTAGAATTTGAGTGCTCTTAGTGATTTGCATCAGGTGCACTTAAGCATTTAGTCATTTTCATAGTTTTTGTGAGTGTGAAGTTTGTTATCTGAAAAGAAAAATAAAATTTTTAGTCTTGTAGAACCTGTGTAGAAGTTGCTTTTCATCGAAAGACAATAACTGCATTTGCATGTAGTTTGGTTTTTATTAATTTCTTTTCTGCGTCAAAACACCACAAGTTTCATTTTCGTATCCCTTTGACTTAACATAACGGCCAATTAAAATAAGCGATATAATTTAAAAGCAACTAGAAAGTTTTATTAAGTGTCATACACCAACTAGCTAGGTTGTAGGGCTTTGGATTAGGAGAGTGGAGAGTTAACTCTCCAAGGCTGCTCAAACAAAACATAGAAGTTGATTAATTGAGCGAAATCCAACTCCGTTAGGTGGACCGAGAAAGCTCTCCTCCAAAGAGTCAAGCGTGAGGGGAAGTGAAGGCTGAGAAGAGAGATACCCCCTATCTAATTTGTTGAATCTGACCTCAAGACCGTTCCGCCTGGCTTCTGACACGGATTGGTGCCCATAGTTTCCACTCCTAGGTTCCACATAGGTGACTGCGGGGGGGGAATACTCGTGGTACCTGAGGCAGACGTCGTATCACTTTCAGCAGTACTTTTGGGGGGTGCCCTTGCGAAGCTTGGGTACTTGAGCCGGAAAAGGCTGTCGTTAGGAGGTCGGTGTAACTATTTTTGTTACCTTCGCTAGTAGGCCTGGGCCGTAATTATCCCAGACTACTTTCGGGAGGTCCTATATTTCGCTTTCTTGTATTTTGGTGTCCGGTCCTAATCACCCGAATCGGAAATACCTGAAGGCTGTTTTCTTGATTGTATCTCAAGGATTTCTTTTTTATAGTGAGTGCTCTTTGCTCCTGGCTTGCCTAGCTTTATATTTTTTGAGTCTAATTAAAATTTGTTAAAGTGGCTGATCAAGCGCCTCGTCGATCGAGGAGAATCCGGGGGTTATCTCCCAAGAGTTTAGAGCCTTCTTCAAGAAGGCGTAGGAGTAGTTTAGTAGGTGAGTATCACCCTGTGACGTCTGACGCAGTGGAGAGAGATCCTCCACAAGGTTCTGAAGGTTTCATAGTTGATTCTGGTGTTGGTTCCAAGAGGAGTGTTCCGCTCACCTCGCAAGTATTATTTCCGCAGGAAGAAGAAGTTCAAATAGAGGAAGTACCTGAACCCTCTGTGTCACTTCCATCTCCTCTTCCTCCTAATTATCCGTTCGTTGTTGAATACATCGGACCTGAGTCAGAGAGACTGGAAGATCCTCCGTATTATACATACCTTTCGATGGCCACGACTGGGAACACAGCTTCTGCTGTGAGTGCTGCAGGCATTTAGACTCCTGATTCTGTTGAAGGAGGGGGCACTATTTCTATATCTTCGATTGCTTCTAGCACTGCTGTGTTTGGCTCTGGCTTTACCCAAGCACATGCTTCCCAATCTGGTCCCTTCTGTTTTGGAATGCCCACTAGTGGGATTCCTTCTTTTTCCTTTTTCCTCTGCTGCAGCTGGTTCTACACCCATGTCTTCCATGGCTAGTGGGTCAGCTTCTTTTCAAGGGTTCCCCTTCGGAACTGGACATATTCCTAGTTCAAATCCTTCTTTAGGGTCCTTTCCATTTACTTCACAGACCCAGAGTTTCAACCCTTGGTTTGGAGGTCAGAGTTCGACTACTTTTACAGGTTGGAACCCTGTATTCACTACAGCGGGGGCAGGGAATCAGTTTTATGCTGGTCTCCAAGGGAATGCTTCTTTCCCTTCGTTGAGTGCTTATCAGAATTTTTCTCCTCTTTCTAATGCCTCGAACCCCTATCAGGGGCTTTCCTCTTCATTTCATACTTCAGCGGGGGGAACTAGTCTGGGCTTTGGTAACTCTGCGTTGGGAGGAGGTTCTTCTCCTTTTTCTACGAGTTCTTTCTGGCAACCTGGTGCCTTATCAAATCCAGGGTATTCTTTTCAGAATGTTGGGAATTCATCCCATCAAGGATGGAATCCTCAGGCTCCGCCTTGTTTACCTTTTCTGACAACGTTAAACTTTCCAGATCTGTCGAAATTGACGAATGATCCGATCCGGTACAGTCCGGGGTGGCCTCCGGTTCCCACCAAACTTCCTTCAGACATTCCAAAGTTTGAAGGCAAGAATGGAGAGGATCCGGCTGATCACATCACCACCTTCCATTTATGGTGTTCTTCTAACTCCCTGATCGATGATTCGATTAGGTTGAGATTGTTTCAACGCACCCTAACTGGAAATGCTGCCAAATGGTATATTGAGCTAACTGGGGGCAGTTTTGCTACATTTGGAGAACTGGTTGTTACATTTCTAAACCATTTCCAGTTGCCTGTCTGATATGATGCCGGGACTGAACTCCTAGCTAATTTTAAACAGGACGACGCAACCCACATTTCTGATCATATTCAGGAATGGCGGAGAAGGAAGAGGCTTATTAAAGCTCATATTCCGGGTGAATTCCTCTTGGAATGGTTTCTGAAATCTCTACAGTCAGATATTTCAAAGGACGTATCCCTCTCAGGGGTATTTTCCGAGGAGCAGGCCATTTTTAGGGCCCAGCAGTTGGAACTGATATATTCTCAGTCTAGGGTCCTCCATAAATATCTGCCCAATGCTCCTCGCTCCAAATTAGATTTATCCAAAACTAAGCCTGGTCCTCATGGTGACGGACTGATTGGATCGATCAATAGTGGTGCAGCGAGCCTGCTTACTCAATTGCAGCAGTTGTCTTTGCAATCTGCTCCTTCTGGTCAGGCTGTGCCTGCTGAGTCATCGCCTTCCCCCTCTTTGTCCATAAATGTTGTCCAAGCTTCTGATCCCAAAGGAAATCAACAATCCGAAGGGAAGAAGAAGGGACGAAATAATAATAAAAAGGGCAAGAATGGGAAGGGTAATGCGAATAAAACCAACGAGCATGTTGGTGAGGGGCCAAAGGATAAAAATAAAGTGAAGTTTCCATGCAAGCTGTGTGCTGGAGACCATCTTACGCACCTTTGCCCTAAAATTCAGGATGCGCAGCGCTTGTTAGCTCAGCAGGGTTCTTCTAGTTCCCAGGCTGTGTTAACAAACCCTTTTCCCCAAGGGCAACAACTAGTTGTTGGCGCGAATAAAAATCCTGGGGCTTCCTCTGGGGGCACCCAGGAAGGGGAAATTCCATCGAACATATTCATGATGAGTGCTCACGTGGATGTCGCTACGAGATCTCGTGATTATGGCGGAGAAGAGTCTTCGAAAGCTAAGGATGCTCCTAATGCTACTGAGCCACTTCACATTACAAGGCCTACTGTTGAGCCTATGCCTCGGATGCCCAAAGCATCCACTAAGCGTTCGACAATTAATCCAAATGCTAGGGCTGCCCAGAATTACTCTATTGTGGAAGATCTGGCGCAGAGTCCTTGTTCTATGTCAGCTTTAGAGGTGCTCCAGTCTTGTCCGGCTCAGCGCAGTGCCTTGCTCACTGCCATTGGGGCTATTGATCCGAAAAATTCTCTTCTGATTACATTTGATATGACTAATTTTAAGAAGAGACTCCCCCATCATATGGATTTTCATATTAAATCATCGTACCGGAAGTGCAATATCTTTCGGACGGTTGTTGATGAGGGTGCTTCCACATGCGTGATGTCTCTCACATGTTGGAAGACGATTGGATCTCCCAAAGTTGTTCCATCTACCACTCTTCTGACTGCGTTTGATGGTCATTCTCACAGACCGCATGGTATTGTCCCAGCTTTTCCTATATGTGTTGGGGGCAAAACTGTGAATATAGAGGTTGAGGTAGTTGATGCAAGCTTGGACTACAACCTTCTGTTGGGGAGAAACTGGATTTATGAGATGGATGCCATTGCATCCTCATTATTTCGGATTATTTGTTTCCCTCACGAAGGGAGGATTGTTACAGTGGATCAACTGGACTGTCCTCCTGTAGACCCGAATGCGTCTACTGACTCATCTGTTCCAAAGTTGGATAATACTAACGCGCCTGTTGAGAATTTAGGAGTTGGAATGTATTCTTCCTTGATGGGTACTTTCGATATTCCTCCTCCTATGGTTCATATCAATGCAATTTCATCCTCCAAGGCTCCTCTTCGAAGAGAGTTCTTCATAACTCATTATTTTTCGGACCCTTGGACCTTACCTTCCCCTACTGCCACATTAGCGGAAGGTCAAGTGGGTGGAATGGAATTTCCAATGTCTGCAGCTGAGATTGCTTATCAGTCTATTGTTGACTCTGCAGAATCCATCCCAGCTCCTCTCTCATCAGAAGAGTTGGATGGAGATGTGGCTCCGGCTTGGGCACTTAGTTCTTCTTCTGCCCAGGATTTCCTTGATACCACTCTTCCATCTGAAGAGGCCATTCTGGAAGCTATGACTGGTATAGATAGACCGTGGGATGATTTGCATCATCGGTCTTACTTTTTACCTGATTTGAGCGAAGTTGAAATGAGTTTTCCAAGTCCTCCGTCTCCTGGTCCTGTTTGCCCAGTCCTGAGCCCTTTAGCACCAACACAGGTTTATGCTGAAGGGAACATGGCTGTGATTTCTCCTACTATCCCGGTGAACATTTCCAGGGATCCCAATATTATTGAGAATGTCTTCATTGGAGCTGAATTTTCCCGTGAAGAGATTCAGATTTACACCGAGCTCTTTAAAGAGTATAGGGATGTATTCGCTTGGTCTTATGAGGAAATGCCTGGTATAGATCCATCTATTGTCCAGCATGAGATCAAGACTTACGAAAACGCTAAGCTTGTGAGGCAGAAACTTCGTCCGGTCAATCCTAGGAAGGCTGTAGCTATCAAAGCTGAGGTTGAGAAGCTGCTTAAGGCGGGATTCATTTCCCCTGTTCCTTTGACTGAATGGGTTTCAAACCCTATTCCCGTAGATAAAAAGAAAGGAACAATTCGAGTTTGCATTGATTTCAGAGACCTCAATAAAGCATGTCCTAAAGATAATTACCCCACACCATTTATTGATCAGATCATTGACGAGTGTGTCGGTGATGAGATTTTCTCCTTCATGGACGGTTTCTCCGGATATAATCAGATTACTATCCATCCTGATGATCAGCATAAGACTGCCTTTATTTTTCCCTGGGGTACTTTTGCATACAAGAAGATGCCTTTTGGTCTTAAAAATGCTGAGGCTACGTTTCAGCGGGCCATTTCATATGCCTTCCATGACATCAAAAAGATTATCGAGGCGTATTTGGATGATTTAGCTGCTCATTCTCGAAAGAGGATGGATCATCCTGCTCACCTCCGTCAAATATTTGAACGATGTCATTTCTATAAGATTAGGTTGAATCTGAACAAGTGCATTTTCGCGGTTACATCCGGTCGGTTATTGGGATTCATTGTGTCTAGAGAAGGGATCAGGATAGATCCCTTCAAGGTTGAGGCAATACTTCGGTTGCCTCCCCCGTCCTCTGTTCGTCAACTTCAAAGTCTACAAGGAAAGTCTAATTTTCTTCGGAGATTTATCGTAAATTATGCTGAAGTTACCAAGGGATTTATGAGATTGTTGAAGAAGGGTGGCCCATTTCTTTGGGATGACTTCGCTCAACGCTCATTCGATGCTTTGAAAAAAGCATTGACCTCTGCTCCTTTATTGAGTCCACCTGATTATAGCAGGGATTTCCTTTTGTATTTGGCAGCAGTAGAATCTACTATTGGTATCGTTCTGGTTCAGGAAGATTATGCTCTTGCTGAGCATGTTATATACTATCTTAGTCGAGGCTTGGTAGGACCTGAACTCCGATACACTCCGATAGAAAAGTTAGCTTTGGCAGCTGTTCATGCTGTGCAGCGACTCCGGCATTACATTATTCTACGAAAAACTTATGTTTTGGCAGCAGCCAATCCATTTCAGTTTGTCCTCAGTAGGCGAGTGATTGGGGGCAAATACAATAGATGGATTGTGATTTTGCAGGAATTTGATCTTGATTTTATGTCTACCAAGTCCAAGAAATCATTGGTTTTCGTGGAATTGATCTCCGAGTTGCCCTGTGGGGATGAGATTGTCTATGATGAATCCTTCCCGGATGAACATTTATTTCTTATCTCTTCACAGGATCCTTGGTATGGAGATATAATTGTGTATCTTCAGACTGCGAAGTTTCCCTCTACTTTTTCGAAAGATGAGCGTCGTAAGTTGCGTCACTTGGCTAAGAATTACTTGATTATTGGTGATGCTTTATACTGTCGAGGGGTTGATTCAATCCTAAGACGTTGCTTAACTCTCGAAGAAGCTGAGGCTGTGCTGAATGATTGCCACAGTGGAGCTTGTGGTGGTCATTTATCTGGGCTTGCTACAGCCCAAAAGATCTTGCGTGCTGGGTACTTTTGGCCTTCGATTTTCAAAGATTGTATGGAGTCGGTCAAAAAGTGTCATCCGTGTCAAGTCTATACTCGAAAAATGCGCGCTCATCCAGCTCCACTTTTTCCAGTCATTACTGTCGGTCCCTTTACAAAGTGGGGTATTGATTATACTACTTGTAACCCGCCTTCAGCTAAAGGTCACAAGTACATTATTGTAGCAGTAGAATACTTTACGAAGTGGGTCGAGGCTATGCCTACTTTTGGGAATGATGGTGAGACTGCAGCTCTTTTTCTTTTTAACCAGGTTATTGCTCATTTTGGTATTCCCAGAGAGATTGTCACTGATCATGGCAGTCATTTTTAGAATAGCATGATGGCTGAGTTGGCTCTAAAATTGGGTTTCCGGCAGGAGCATTCATCTCCGTATTATCCCCAAGCCAATGGGAAAGTGGAGGCCGTGAATAAACCCTTGAAGACAATTCTTCAAAGGACAATTGATAAAGCTCGATCCAACTGGCATATTATGCTATATCCTGCACTTTGGGCATACAAGACATCAGTGAAAACTGCAACTGGCTTTACTCCGTTTCAGCTAGTGCACGGGTTGGAATTCGTATTTCCCATTGAATGTGAGATTACTTCTCTTAAATTGGTTGTTGAACTTCTTCCTGACACTTCTAGTCTTGTAGAACGGCTCCTTCATCTGGAACATCTCGATGAGCAGTGTTGGGATGCCGCCATGATGAATGAAGCACATAAAAACCAAGTTAAAGCTCAGTATGATAAGGCGGTCAAGCCTAGGGTTTTTTCGGAAGGTGACCTTGTTTTGGTCTATGCCCAAGAAAAAGATGCCCTGGGGGTAGGAAAGTTTAAGTCTATGTGGTATGGCCCCTTTATCGTCAAAAAAGTCCTTAAGAAAGGAGCATATACCTTGGTTGATTTTGAAGTGAACGAGTTGCCGGAGCCCAGAAATGGGCTCTATTTGAAGAAGTATTATGCCTAGGCTTCGGCCTGGCATCTTGATTTTGTATATAGTAGTTTTTCTTTGTACATATCTTGTTGTTTTTCGATATTTGATGGGTTGGTGATGTTTTTGATCTGCTTTGGCAGGTTGTGTCGGATGTCATGAGTCATTTTGGTTTCGCCGATGGTGCTAGTAGACACACCCGGAACTTAGCTTCCGCGGCTTGGGTTCTTCATTATCCATCCGGTCAGCTGTTAGTATCAAGAGGGGTCTGCATTGGTCCTGCTTCCAATAATATAGCAGAATACACTGCAGTTGTTTATCTACTCTCGGAGGCAATATCTTTGGGTGTTGATTCGTTGGTAGTTTTCTTGGACTCTCAGCTGGTGGTGTCGCAATTGAACAATACTTATCGGGTTCGAGATCCATTTTTACTCCGGTTGTTCTTGAGGGTACGTTTGTTACAAAGATCATTTCAATTTTTAACTTTCATTCATATTCCTCGAGCTGACAACTGGTTGGCAGACTCATTAGCTAATCAAGAAATTGATTGGCATATTAATCATTCCATACAATAAAATTTAATCATAAAAAACATCATACATTTTCATACATTTGTTACATCACATCAAACATCGCTGTATATATATCATCAGAGTGTTCAAAACTATACAAAAATTTGGATCCATAAGTCATACAAAAATTGGGCTTATGCCCCCGATCATGTTCAGTCTCAAAAAATATACAGTCATCCGATATATCATATCTATCTACTACTCAGGTCCTTGCCTAGAAGTCATGTTCCTATAGAACACGATCTCAGTGGCAACACGGTAGAATAACCGTACCCAATCACGGGGTACTCCTACCACCTGTCTCTGGATGGCTTCAGGCAAATCTTCCACTGCAGCCATAGGTACTTGGCAGGTTAATCCCTCCAAGTTCCTCTGTACAGCCTGGAGGGTTCTGTCTGGATCTACTGTATCCGCTTCGCCCCTGCTACGCATATGTCGTGGGCATCCCTCAGGTCGAACTGGTCCAATATATGTTTCATGATCATTTTTACATTATCAGACATTTTGAATCCAGTCAAAAACATGTTTGTTTTTCATACATATTGAAAAAATCCAAAAAAATTATATAAATCAAAAAATTGTAAACTTACCGACTGTACCCCATGCTGCGCCTGGTGGAAGGACAAGATCTGGATCGCCACGAAAGTCCATCCCGGCATAGGGATAGTCGTCCACTGCGATGATTTGTTCTCTCCACCATTGGAAGAACTCATCATCCCAGGTGGTCCGGGGAACTTCACTTCCCCCCAATCTCTTCATCATGTCTTCCCAATGGGCAATTCTTGGGTCTCTCGGGCTGCTGATGGTAGAGATCACTCTAGGCCTTAGTACTGGAATCTTCTCAAAGAAGAATGTCATCAAAATTGTACCATATCCAAAGTGTTTTGTCTTGGCTTGGTGGATAGAGGTCAATTGTTGCTTCATGTTCATCAGTAGGGCTATGCACCAATCATATACATGAGTTAAGCATTCCACTACTATGCTCATTTGTGTCCTGGACGCCTGGTGTAGGGAGGCAGATCCTGCCACCCTGCCAATGGTGAAAAGGAGGATTTTCATGTGAAAATCCCTTAAATCTTTGATTGCAATTTGAGTTCCAACTTTCTTGGAACCCTGTACGCAGTACACGTGGACGTAATCTTCCATGGTGAGCCCTCCTAAAGGCTTACCGTGCAAGTATACTGGCTCCCCCCTCCAGGAGAGTCCAGTGTTAAAATATATATCTTCCACTTCAATGCGTATGGGCATCTGATCTATCATAAAGCAGTCCTCTTCCGGTTCCCAATAGTTCACAAACATTTCGAGCAACCGGACATTGCTCTTCATATTTGGAATTTTGAAAAACTTGAGTAATCCACAATTCCGAAGAATATTCAGTGATGCTTGGTTCTGCATGACTTCATTGTCTATTGCACTGTGTTCGCGCTCTCTCCATGAGATGGTCATCCTGTCAAATTTCAATAATCCATTCATTAGCTACGCATTTTTTATATTGGGCTGCGCATACGCGACTTTATTTGTGCACAGTCGCGTGTATACGCGACTTGGTCATTACCAACCCGCGTATGCGCAAACCCGTGATTTTTTGCAAGAGATTCTATGGTGAAAATTCCTAAATTTTACTTTATGAACGGACAAAATGAATAGCAAGGATGATTGATGAGCTTACCTGACAAATTCGGTGGATTTTGACGGTCAGTTGCTCCTGTTTTGTCAAAAGAAGCTTTTTTCTCTAGAGCACTTTTTTCCAAATCAGCAATGTAATAATGAACCAAATATGAGGTAATTTGTCTATTTATGCCCAAAAAGTTGAAATTTTTCGCAAAAAAATGTTATGCTTATTTTTTCAATCTATCTTAAGCTGCATAACCTAGATGCTTGGAAGTGCCCAGTTTGGTATTTTTTCAGGTACATTTTGACGAATTCAAGATTTTTCCCAGTTTTTGATCCATGACTGTTGGCCCGTCATGGCAGGTATATGATCTTCACTGGCATATAGGTTAGGGAATTCACTTTCCATTGCATTTTTCATACTGGCCTCCATTCTGATCACTTTCCATAGGGTCGATCCCATCAGGTCATGACTATTACACCCATTTCACTCGCCGATTATTTAATCATGACTTGATGGTAGAGCCTTCCTTTACATGGGCTTCCTAGTTAGTTCCTCGCTATCACTTGTTGCCCATGCTGCGTTTTATGTAGGCTTGGGAGTCCTCTTTTAGTCCTGCCATGACTTATGTGTTGAAGATTCATTCTTCTTCTTCCTCACTATCATTTTTCTGGCTATTACCCTAGACGCTCCCTGGTGTTGTTGAGTTGTATTACTGCATTGCATATTGGCTACTTGTTTATCCTGGCCTTTAGCCGGCTTCATTTGGACTCAATGTTTAAGCCAACTTTTGACCTTGTCTATTTGTACAAGTTAACCATTGCATGCACTTAGCTATCGCGACTTGACACCCTTTTACCCATGGATGGAACATTCCTCTGAGTATCGCTTAATAGTTTTCGCCACCTTGCATTGAGCATAGGATTGTTCCAATCCCAGGAACTAGTGAATTTGTTTCTTGATAATCATTCTATCCATTGTAACATAGCATTCTTTTATTCTTTTTCAGGCTTATTATATGAAAAAGACAAAAAAATCAAATATAAAAAAAAGAGTGGGAATGGGATGTAACTTCGTTATTTGATGGCAGTACAGTGTCAGTTTTTCGCCCTTGAACAAAGCATATACACTTATATATCTTTCCTACATTTGGGATGGTTTTGGTTTTGACCTAGGTTCAGCCTTTACCTTGTTTCACTTGTCAGTTCTCCCCCGATTGGTTATCTCTTCCAATCTAATGGAGAGTTTGTTCTGCCTCCTGCATAACAGACTTATACAATGTCACTTTTTACTGCCATGGTCATCATGAGTCATGCTTTTGTTCAAGGGAAGTCTAACCCGAGTCGGCCATTCTGCGGTGTCTCTTGACTCATTATTCAGTCGGCCTTCCCGGTCTTGTCAGTATCTTTTTCTATCACATCAGATGTTTTGGTCCTCTGCTCGTGTTGGTTTGAGAAGGTCTCCATTGACTTCTTGCTGGCGGGTTTGTCTCTTATCGACTACGACACATTGCTCTGAGAGCAAACCTAGAGCTACACCCTGGCCCTATTTCCATCATTGATAGGTGACCTTGTGCTCAGAATTTGATCATCATTATGGGTCTTTGACTGAGTGGTTTCCCCTGTGTTCGACGTCATCATACATTATCACACTTGGGATTCGTGCAGTACCTTGATTTCCATTTGACCCTATTGGTGGATTTCTCGCCTCTTTGTCAGCTTTCATTATTGGTTGGTTCAGAGGGTTTCTTCCGTGCACTAGCTTCATCTTGTGCATGTCGGAAACGTACTTCAGTTTGGTTCCATCACTCTTCTTCGTCCGATTCCTTCCAAATCTTGGCCTGCGGGTTACACTCGCGCTGGACTGATGTGGGATGCCTTAATGCCTTCCTTCCAGCAGATATTTTCCCATCGAATCCGACTCATTGCTCTGGGAATAAGGTCTAGAGTCTTTTTCTCAGTACCTTAGGGTTTGCAGTCATCAGTGGCAAACTCTTCGCTATCGACAGTGGGGATTCATCATTGCCTCCTGATTGGTAGATTATTTCAAGTGTTCGACTTCAACTCATTCATTTGCACTTGTTAGATTTTACTGGGGCACCTTGACACTCATTTTCATTACTGGTGGGTTGTCTCGCGTTGGTTAACGGTATACATCATTGATAGGTAATCCAACGATTTCTCACATGGTCGACTTCAGCTCATTTATTCCCATTGTGTAGAATTGTGCCATAGTGATCGGTGAAGACCTCGGGTTGCATTAGCATTTCTCTGTTCACTTTTGACAGTCCATTCAGTTTCTGCCAGTGATGTCGTTCACCCTTATATGTTGCAGTTCAGTACAGCAACATCTTATATGTTGGCTCCCGAGTTGCGTGATTGTACCGTTTATTCCACCTCTTATGATTTGGTACATGGAGATTCAGTTACTTATATGATCAGACATCCAGTTTCAGCATCATTGATCAGCTTTCTATATGTGATACTTGGACATTGATTCAGACTTATATTTCCGGGCCATGCTCAGATGATTCATTGTGTACTTTCAGTTCAGCTATACTTGTATACATTTTGGATCCATTCAGTACTTTCTATATGATGTATTTTTGACTGAGCATGGGTATGCCTACCTCAACATGAGTTGACTCTCTGTTTTCTTTCATTGGTTTTTGGCAGGCTGAAATCTGGTGAAGTCCTCTCTTGTCCTTGCGAAGTTCTTTCTATGTGCATAATACATTTCGGCCATCATATACCCCTTCTGACCTCATATATTAGGGGGCATCTGTTATAGCATCATTTTTCACCCTCTGGTGATTCATGATTGTCTTTATGGCTTTGGGCACCCATTCCTACAGACTTGAACAAAATTCACTAAAAAACAGTGTTAAAATCCCCATACGCGGATATGCCCAGACTTTTCCGCGTGTATACGCGATTCCACATGTACTTTTCCGCGTATGCCATTAAAATCATTAAAAAATATATTAAAATTCCCTATTTTCGGGCTGGGTTGATGGTTCATATAATGTTTCACATAGATTGCACTAACGTTTAGGAGGAATATATGTTGTACAACTAGGTTTCCATGCACGTTCTTTCTTGTTTTCCAGCTTGAAGGCGGAAGGAGAGTTGCTTGGGGTTTGGACCCCGCGGGATCTACATCGAACGTAGGACTACGGGTGAGTTCTGCTATCATTGTTAACTAGTTTTTTGCATTCAAGTATGGTTGTGTGTGAGTCCTTCTGAATAGCATGCCCTGCTCTGTGGAGGTTTAGACCCAACAAACCTCTAGGGTGATTTTCCCCGAAACAATCCTTGATATTAGTGATACTTTACCCATGGCTTAACACCTAATTGGTCCATGATCTTTATCGAAAGACCATTTTTTGATGATTGATTGTTGAGAGATGTTCATGTAACATTTGTTTTGAATTAATTTATTATCTCAAGTGGAAATGTTGGCTAGAGCCATGTACTTTTTCTCTCTTTGAAAATTTTAACCATGTAAACACTAGTATGCTAATATTTCATCTATTTTTGTGAGTGTTTGGCTTAAAGTGTTCAAGCTATGTGGTTTCTTCATGTTTTTCACATATAAAAATATATATATTCTTACAATGTTTGAAGAATGGTTTTACAATCCAAATAAAAGTGTTCCTTCCAAATATAATACCACTTGATCGACCTTTTGAATTATTCCTATAAATAGAAATTTTTTATTACGAAATATGCAAGAATACATTTGGAATTCTCTACATCTAACATAATCAATTGAATTGAGATCATGTCCACCTTGAGAAGTTTGCAAAGGAATTTTAAAGCTTAATGTTTTAGGGGAATTGTGAAATTTTATGTTGATGGAGAGGGTTAGTAGTCCTTATCATTTCCTAGGACCTTCCCAACTCTAAGGACCCCAATAATCAACTAATGTTTGCCACTCTTTATTCTATGTGTTGCTTTTTTTTGTTTAAACTTGGACTCCTTCCAAGGGCATTAATTGTGTGCAAACCTGATCTGCAAATTGGTGTGGATATTCTAGTAGACAGTTTGTGACAACACATTTGATAAAATTATACTTCAAAATATGAAATATATATTGTGTATATTATTTTTCCTTAGAATTATAGATTTATTAATTTACAGTTTCATGCATGCGATATGTGAAATTAGGAAAATGGAGAATATACATAAATGAAATCACTCACAACCATAAGAACACAAGATATACCCTAGGAAAACCTTTTGGTAGAAAGCCCATCTGGAAGGTGAGGTCGTGTTGATATTTTTCTCCGAATGGAAAATGGATGCAAGTACAAAGAAATGAGGCATGTGGCAAGTGGGCTTCTATTATGCACAAATAATCTCCATTTTCTCTCTCCCTATCTACTCTCATCTACTCTACTCATCTATGGAAAAAAATTTACTTGAATAGGATGGATCCCATTTTCCTCTTAGTGTCCTAATTATATCACATCCCAATAACCTACCAATGGTTACATTTGACTCCTTCAACTCTTAACTAGACTTACAATGTTGATTTTTCTAGAGTAATATTCTTCATAATAATATTGTAGCCAACAACTTTTCTATGAATAATGGGGGATGATGTGAAATCCTCTCAATTTATAGTAGTCTAAATAGGAATTTAAAATTATGAGTGGCATAATTTTTTCATATGGTTTTTTATTGAGGTGGTTATTCCACCATTGTAAAGGTCTCTATGTATAGAAAAGCGTAAAAAGGTACCCCACTTGAAAGGCATTAAACACTAAGTAAAATAAAGACTATGGAACTAATATCAATGTGATATTGAATTCTATTCATATGATGTACCTATAAATACATGTTTTGACCCTTATTTTTCATCTTCCAAGAGGTCTCTTGGACTTCTATGACTGTTGGAACTCCTCCACACCAACCCTTATGGATTAGGTGTCCAACATTCCCCCTAATGCAAAGTGTGTATATGAGTCCAGGTACATAGCTTAAATATAAAAATTCATGGTAGCCAATGGTTGGATGTGATCTCTAAAATAGTGGTTTAAGGAAGACCACAAACCAAATTAGGAAGAATAAATTGAAGTTTATATTGATGGTGGTTTAAGGCTAACCACCAACTCTAGAACTAAGATCAAACCAGTTCCTGGAACAATTATGAATATAGATAGAATTTAAAGTCTTTTGAGAAGTGTAAGTTCTCCCTAATGATGGTTTGAACATGAACACAAACTAATATAGCAGAAATCAAAGTCTTATGTCGATGGTGGTTTAAGGAAGGACACCAACCAAAACAAGTTCATGGATAATGAATCTGTATCTGGATACAACTTTGAATCTAACTATGGCTCTATCCTCTGGTAGTTGGCTCTGATTTAGGCTATGGTTGAGGCTCGCTTAATTTTAATTTGAATACAGTCACTAACCATCAATTCCCCCCTACCAGACAAGGTGTGAAGATGAATATATCTCCATTACAAGATGTGTCAATACTTGAGACTAAAATCTAAAGTATGAATGATATATCTTCTTGGTTTTTGAATACCATTTCCAATTTAAGTGATCCATCCAAGGTGAATATTTTTTCTTGAAAGATCCATGTGTCTAGAGCATTTGTTTGAATGATGACTATGTTTTCCACAATGTTTACAAGCGTTAAGATCAAAACAGTAATCTTTCACATGGCTAACCTAATTGCAATGTTGGAAATTGACACTCTTGTGTGGTTGTGGAAAAGGATTAGGTGAAGTTTATTTTTTTTTAAGAAACCCAACACTTTGAAACTTGATAGGATTTAGAATGGTCCAAAATGTGAAAGAAAACATATGTATCATATCCAAGACCAGTTTTTTTCTTATTGATAATAATTTATTCCCAAGTTCTAATGATGGGCTTAGTAAGTGCAACTTGAACCTTTACAACTTCATGTAATTCTATTGATGAAGTGGGCAATTAATGGGAATCAACCTCAACTCACTGACTTGATCAATTTTTGGTTGTTGGTTGGAGTTTGTCCCAAACTCAAATAAAGAATTATTATGAACAAAACCAATTTAGAATGATGATTGTTCTATTTTATCTCATGATGTTTTACTTTTGACTCAAGTTAGAGAAACTAAATCTTCTTTGGTCATGTTGTAGACATATTTTTATATAAGCAAGAGTGAATTTTCTCCTTTTCACTATTTCATCAGCAATAGATAGTATCAGAGTATTCAGAAACTCTAATACTCCATCAAGTCTGGCCATTTTCTCAAAATAGAAAATAAAGGATGTCGATTTCAACTGAAAATGCACCCGTTTACAATGCAAATTCAACTCGATTTAAAAAATAGTACAAGTGATCTTACAAAAAAAAAGTAAATTTAAGTTACCACTAATTTGAAGTTGAATTTGTATTCATTGTTGAATGTGCTCATGCAAGCTATCCAAATGGATTTTATGTTGTAGAACTCGATATTATTGTTTAATTTTTGAGCTCTTGGCTATCCATGATCAAAATCTCCCTCATAACGTAATTTCTTATCAACTTAACCATGTTTAAAAGAATATTCAGCATCTTTGAATTTTTTTGGAAATAATGAAATTCATGGAAAAATATATGAGAATGATGAATCAATTCACTGAGGATTGTTTCTCATTATTGAACATAATACCACTATCAAAACACAATTGAGTATTAATATGAATGTAATTGGATGCCAAGGTTCACTTGGAATTTAAACAATGGGCATTCATGACCTTTCAACTACTATTTTGACCTTTGTGAAAGAAGAGAATGATTAACAATGGGATTTTTTATTAATATTTATCGCTAGCATTGGATTGATTAGATAAACACATAAGAATTTCTATATGTATGATTTTTTTTTAAGACAGAACTTGAATAGATAATCATAACTCTAGTGTCTAACTATAGCATCCCCCTCCTGGAAATTCTTGTGAAATATAGAAAATATGGTTGATTCTCTTCTCATGGGGATGGATATGCTACCCCCTATAGATATCATATTTATTGTTGGTAATTTGGATCTCAATTACTTGTTTTAATTTAATATTCCCAAATTTTCACATCATATTTGGAATATTAGAGTCCTTGATTTTCTTTATAAATTAAGTAAATGAAAGGGTGGAGGGACCCACAAACCTCAAATATGAATAAAATCCACTTTTAATGTGTGTATCTGGATATTCTAGATCTAGATCTAAAATCATGGAGTAGTGGAGCAGCTCCATTAATGGAGATCATGTCTCATTTATGAGATAGATTATGGAGGATGAAACAGTCAAATAAGATCATGGATCTTAAATATAAAATCATGAGGGTCTTTGATAAGGTCAACTAAGATCATAGTGCATTCAAAGAAGATCATGAAGCACTTATGATAAGATAGTGGAGGAAGTGGTGCATTTAATGCACATATGATGGAGAGGATGATCACCCCATGTGAACTTGATGGAGGACATGAGGTCACAGTGCAGTAAAACATGGATACTATGTCCACATGTATAGTGCAAATTTGGAGTGGGCCTAGGCTATGGAAGGATCATGCATATAATGAAGGTGAAGGCACAATGGAAGGCATAATTTGGATTATTCATTTCTTGATTTGCTTAGATCTAGATTTTTCGTAGGACATTTCTATGCAGGCTTGGGCTATTTAGCAGAGTTTGCAGTGATGTTTAGAAAAGGGTGTTCCCAAGCGGGAATCCCACCTCTTTTTTTGAGTGATCTCTATGGAAGAGGATTGTACTTCATTCCTTATCAAGCATTGGTGCCATCTTTAGGAGGTTGTTTCTAGCATTCAACTAGGAAGCCAATGGAGGATTCATCCTACCACTTTGTTCCTCATATCCAGCCTTTCCAAAGTAGCAGATCTACATCTGGAATTTAGGCCATTGGGTTTTACCTCCATGCAGCAGCAGTCCCTTCAAGAATTGCGCAGTCCAGTCCTATAGATCTATTGGAGGAAGGGAGTTTCCAGTATTTCAGCTGGAAATCCTGTGAGGGATCATCTCCTCACATTAGATCTATTGTTCCCATCATTCAGAAGCTAATTTTACACATCCAGTAGTAGGCTATTGAGCCTCCCTCTCTGAAAACGCAATTTTCTGAAGTTGTTGTAAATCTAGCAACTATTTTCAGTGGAGGAGATTGGAGGAGCTATATCTTGATCTTTTAGCCCAAGGATCTAGTGAAAGGGTTAGCCCTTCTTGCATAGATTTGAGTGTGCATCATTGTAGTCATCATATTGTTAGATCTAGCAGCATATATGTGAAGCCCAAAGAGGGAAGTTTTCTTAGACTTATAGATCTGAGAAACCCTTTCTGGGTTATCTTTGGAATCCATCATTGAGCCCAGATCTACAATTTCAACATCATCAGAGCTCCCATTCTGCCTAGATATGACTTTATATCTTTCAAGTAGTTATAGTCCCCACAGTTGCAGCAGGGACAACACAGTTTACCTTCTAGTAGTTCAGCAGTTACGCGGTCCCTCATGCGAAATCATTGCAAGGTCATTCTAGGCCACCCTTTTGGCTTGAGTGTCTCATATTTTGAGCACTGTTGTACTTTATTTTTCACCTCCAATATAATAAAATGGCTCAGCTATTTCTATGCATTCTGATGTGTATATGGATTTAATGTTTACTTAGTTGTAGTTCTTATATTGTGTTTTAGTATAACTTCATTCTCCCTTTTGGGATATTACAGTGGTATCGAAGCATGATCTTTGGCTCAGCTTATGGACACTTCATCTTTTGCATCAAAAGAAGAAGAAAATAGATGAGATCTATCATGAAGGAGGAAAATTTTGCCACTCATTTCTTTAGATCCATGCAAGATATCTCCAAGGAGGTCAATCAAATGAAGAAGAAAAGAAAAAAAGAAGATCCAAGAAGCAGATTTGATGAGGAAGGTCTAAGCACTTCCTATCAGCAAAACAGAAAACCGGAGAATCATAGATCTTCTCCTAGATATACTATACCCACTTTATTTGAAGAAGGTGAGGGGTGTAGAAAATAAGAAAGGAAAGAACTTGAGACTCATGAGACTCTCAGTCTGTATCTTGAAGAGTACAAAGTACAGTCTAGATCATTCAAAGAGAGTCTAACTCTCCAATAATTCTTCCAAATCAAAGAAGAAAGGGGATCCTATAGCAGCAATAGAAGGAAGAGGCAAAATAGATTCTATTTGCCTACATTTGATGGATCTTCCTCAAGCACTACCAAGGCTTGGAGGAAAGAGTTAGATGCATTTTTTAGGCTACATCCTGTAGCTGAAGAAGAGGCTACCCAAATTGCAGCACTCCATATTTTAGGTGAAGCCAATGATTGGTGGTTTGGTCACATGGAGCATGCAAAGGTGACTAAGTATTCAGATTTCTTTCACAAGTTGAGGAAGAAGTTTGATGTGAACAAAATAGATATGTGCCACATAGAGACATTTCCTAAGGAAACAAAGGAGGATGTCAATCTTGTCACTCTGGACAAGAAGTCACTACATTCACCACTAGCTACAGAAGTACTTGCATCCGGAGAAGAGATGCTTGCAACTTTGTAAGATAGCCTTTAGCTCTTGAAATATAGAGTCCCATACATGATTCAGGAGATGCATGAGGAAGAGGAGGAAGATTCCAGTGCTGGTACACTTTGAGAAGAGTAACCATAAATCTTACCAGCAGTTGGAGACACTATTGTCCCGGTTGGAGGAACTCTTGTTTTCTGGCAAGAGGTTCCCACACATCATTTGATCCAAGGTATGCATGAAATTTCATCACATATTTTTTATTAGGTCTTATTGAAACTTATGAGGACATGCCATCAGAGCCCATGCATAACCAAGGGCTAGAAAAAAATGCTGATTTGAAGCAGCAAAATATCACAATGCAGAGGACCCTTGATCTAATCAAGGAGGAGGTTAAGAATTGTCCAAGTTCATTATTGTTGAGCTACATTCAACCCTTTGAGTTGAAGTGTAGAGTTTCAGAAAATGGGATGGACATGATCCTATGTACAATAACTGGTTATGAGATCAGTATTGTACCTTGATTTAAGACAGCACATGTATTACCATGCAGATTTAAAACGTTGTCACTTAGTAGATGTGAAAATGAAGAGGCCCCATCATTCTTGGAACATTATGAAGGTACCTTCACTCATGAAGAAATGGAGGTAAAAATGAAAAATGGTAGACATCTTGAGATGAGGAATCTTTTCTCCTTTCTAGATGACCCTTTCTCGATGAGCATCTCACAACTCAAAAAGAAACTTATACCTGTAGTAGATCCAAAACCTCTTTGGTTTTGGAGGTCCTTTGGTGAAAAGAGAATCTCCTTGAGAGATCTCATCGAAGGTGCACTTCAACATCTCATGAAGTGAAAAGTTCTTCATCAGTTTGGGGAATATGGTATTCTGCAAAGGGAGGGTACCATGATTATGCAATACATCATTCATCATCCACATTGGGATGAGTGGGTGAGGATGACAAACAAGGGGTTGCATGACCACTTGCAGATATATGACATGGGCCAGCAAGCTTGGTTACGTTGGTTTCTCTTGGGAGAATTTTTTCACTACACAAAGGCTCCTATTTCTTTGATCCATGCCTTGAAAAGCACTTATGAAATGAAGAAGGAGGCATAACTGCGCTGACTGCTCTTGGGTAAGTATGGTTACCACCCAATAGCTCATATTTTTCTAATTCATGCCTTGTGTATTAATGATCGAATGTAGCAAAATAAGGCATGTTTATTTTGGTTTCCCTTGAGAGAGTTTGGCCACCACATAACATCTACTATGTCTATGTGTTTTGTATTGGGGAAAAATTGGCATGATGCTCTCATGATGTGTATTGATGGTGTTTGTTTTTATTGGGCTAATGTGACATTCCACATGTCTATCAGTATGTTTTTACTCCATGATGCACATGAGGAGGAGAGAAAGCAGAAATATCTCTTGTTTCATTGGTTTCTTTTGGGAGATTTTGGCTTGTCCATCTTACATGGAGGAGATGGAGGATGGAAGCAAAGGGCCTTACTCCGGTGGCTACTATTGGGAGAATATGGTTTGACATATTTGTCTACCCATATATCTCCTTTTCTTCTTTTGAATAATGTTGGAATGATGCTTGGATACAACAAGGCCAACAGGGCTAAGGATGAGAGCATGTCAATGCTCAATCAAATTCATAAAGCATGGGATGGAGAGATGTATTGTGAGATGGATTTTTTCCTTTTTGGAAAGAACCACTTTATTTTATGTATATCATGTATTAATGATGATGTTGGACATCATATGGTTGTCACTTGGTACTTCATGGTGGAAGGAGGACATCTAACCATACCGTTGGAGGTCATTCTATATATCTTTGGAAGACAACTTTGGAACCAAACATGCACAACACATTGCAGAAAATGGAGGAAGCCTTCCTTATGTGGATGCCATTTGGAGGTGAATATATGGATTTGCATCTACCTTTAGAGTTGCTTGAGGAAAATAAATTTTTTTCTGGGGGGGACTGTAATATTCCCAAATTTTCACATCGTATTTGGAATATTAGAGTCCTTGATTTTATTAATAAATTAATTAAATAAAAGGGTGGAGGGACCCATTAACCTCAAAGATGAATAAAATCCACTTTTAATGTGTGTATGTGGATATTCTAGATCTATATCTAAAATCATGGAGTAGTGGAGCAGCTCTATTAATGGATATCATGTCTCATATATGAGATATATTATGGAGGATGAAACAGTCAAATAAGATCATGGATCTTAAATATAAAATCATGAGGGCCTTTGATAAGGTCAACTAAGATCATAGTGCATTCAAAGAAGACCATGAAGCACTTATGATAATATAGTGGAGGAAGTGGTCCATTTAATGCACTTATGATGGAGAGGGTGATCACCCCATGTGAACTTGATGGAGGACATGAGGCCACAACGCAGTCAAACATGGAGACTATGTCCACATGTGCAATGTAGATTTGGAGTGGGCCTAGGCTATGGAAGGCTCATGCATATAATGAAGGTGAAGGCACAATGGAAGGCGTGCTTTGGATTATTCATTTCTTGATCTGCTTAAATCTAGATTTGTCTTAGGACATTTCTATGCAGGCTTGGGATGTTTAGCAGAGTTTGCAGTGCTATTTAGCACAGAGTGTTCTCGAGCAGGAATCCCACCTCTTTATTTGAGTGATCTCTAAGGAAGATGATTGTACTTCATTCCTTATTAGGCATTGGTGCCATCTTCAGAAGGTTGTTTCTAGCATTCAGCTAGGAAACCAGTGGAGGATTCATCCTACCACTTTGTTCTTCATATCCTGCCTTTCCAGAGCAATAGATCTACATCTAGCATTCAGGCCATTGGGTTTTACCTCCATGCAACAAAAATCCCTTCAAGGATTGCATAGTCCAGTCCTATAGATCTATTGGAGGAAGGGAGTTTCCAGTATTTCAACTGGAAATCCTATGAGGGATCATCTCCTCACATTGGATCTATTGTTACCATCATTCAGGAGCTATTTTGACACATCCAGTAGTAGGCTATTGAGCCTCCCTCTTTGATAGCGCATTTTTCTGAGGTTTTTGTTCATCCAACAACTATTTTCAGTGGAGGATATTGGAGGAGCTAGATATTGAGCTTTTAGCCCAAGATCTGGTGAAAGGGTTAACCCTTCTTGCATAGATCTGAGTGTGCATCATTGTAGCCATCATATCATTAGATCTAGCTTCATATCTACATTCCCAGAAACATATATGTGAAGCCCTAAGAGGGTGGTTTTCTTAGACTTACAGATATAAGAAACCCTTTCTGGGTTATCTTGGGAATCCACCATTGAGCCCAGATCTATAATTTCAGCATCATCGGAGCTCCCATTTTTCCTAGATATGAATTTCTATATTTTAGGCAGTTATAGTCCCCACAGTTGCAGTAGGGACAACGCAGTTTACCTTCCAGCAGTTCAGCAGTTACGTAGTCCCTCTTGGGAAATCATTACAGTGTCATTCTAGGCCACCCTTGTGGCTTGAGTGTCTCATATTTTGAGCACTATTGTACTTGATTTTTAACCTCCAATATAATAAAATGGCTTAGCTATTTCTGTGCATTCTGATGTGTATATAGATTTAATGTTTACTTAGTTGCAATTCTTATATTTTGTTTCAGTATTACTGCATTCTCCCTTTTGGGATATTACATTGAAAATATTCATCATAGATTGTATAAATTATTTCTCATTAGCCTCAGCTTCACCCTTTTGATGATTTATTCATAATTATTGTGTGGAAGCAATTTTTTGTAGAAGACTTGCTAGTTTAGAGAAAATTATGTTGAAAGGGACAATGTATTAACACTATCCTTCTACAATATAAATATATAAAATTCGATGTCTTAATTAAAAAGTGAAAATGAACCCTTCCTATGATTATAAGGCTTTGGTCAGAACGATCAAGTATTTGAAGAAAACATATTGTTGATGAAAACACTCTCATCATCAAATTCCAAGGAAAAATTCATGTGCCCATCTCTCTATGGATATTCCTTATGAAAAATATATCCATAACTCGATTGAGAGATATGTTGTTCCTGAAAGAACAACACTTCATCGAGTACAAAACAACCCAGTTATGTTTAGCAAGGGATTGACCAAGCCACCACTTCTCTCTGTAAATTTAATCATAGGTCTTGTAACTCATCCAAAATATCAAAAAAATTGTACTTCCTTGTTGGTATCTTTCTTGATAATGCATCATACGTAATAGAGGTAAAATTTTTGATTTTGCAGAAAGTAGAGGAAACATAGATATAGATTTCAAGAGTTTTTATGCATGTTTCCATGGTAGTGGACAAGAATACAACTCAGCATAAAGAAAGAACAATCTAGATGCACCAAAAAACGCTATGTGAATAGATTATGAGACTTTTCATGAGGCTAATTTTGTATCCTGGCCCTTTTTCCTCACCAGAATGGGGGTCATCACAAAGAATCATTACCAAGTGATGGAGAATGAAATTCCCAAATGTACCTCCGTGTAGTCCTCTTTTCTTTTCTTTTAGCACTAAATTCACTTCTTATAAGTACACCAAAATGTTCAAACATAATAGTTCATTCAAATATTGATAGCTAGCTCATTAATTTTGTTGTATCAGTGGATGCTAAATTATATATCGTGGTGTGAGAAACTGCAGTGGTATCGGTTATTAATAGGCTTAGATAGATATGTGTTGGGTTGTTGGTGCTCCATATAGCGGCTACAATAGGAAAATGGTAGTTATTACTAAGAAGAAATGTTTGTTAGGAAAATACTTCTAGAAAAACACTAGTAGATGGGTAGAGAGGTGGATCTGAGGACTTTTAAAAACCCAGTAAAATAAAGAGTAAAAATAAATATAAACATTATATTGAATTCTATTCACATGATATGTGTGTGTGTGTCATTGGCCCTTGGTTTTCATCTTCCAAGAGGTCTCATGGACTTCTATGAGTGTTGGAATTCCTCCACACCAACCCTTGCAAATTAGGTGTCCAACAACAAGAAAATTTATACCCCCAAAAAATGTCATTTGATGCCTCAAATTTCTCTTGGACAGTTTTATACCCTAATTTTCCAAGGTGGGTCCCACCGGTAAAAATGGTCCTATGATTTGATTCCTCCACGTTTCCCTCTCTTAAAATATCAATATGGATTAAAAACAATATATTGATCCAATCCAAATCACACCTAACCATTTTTGGAGGATTTTGGACCCCAAAATATTCTATTGAATGAGGCGACGAAATTTTTCCTCCACCTTCTCCCAGGTGTTCCATTTAGCCTTGATTGGAAGTTTTTATTCCAATACAATATTCAAAAGGTCATGTTGTCCTTGTCTTGTAGTTCTAGACCTCTTCTAAAAAATTATATCCTCTACCAACTCTGCCTAAGAATCTAGTGCAAAATCATCTACAAAAGGAAAAACCTATTCCTCTTCCTGATCTAGAATGGAAGGCTCATAGAGTTTAAAATTATCTACATTCACCATTGAGTAAATGTGCATGTATGGGGGTATAATAAGTTTATAGAAAGTATCTCCAACCTTTTCAAGTATTTGAAATGGAACATATCATAAGGCCTTGATTTTTTTACCAGGACACTATAACCTTTCCTTGTTCAATTGCATTTATACTTTGTCTCCCACCTTGAAGGACTTCTTTTCTATGTGTTGATCATGTCTGGACTTATATTTTTCCTATGAATTTTTCAGTGTCTCTTGTACATATATATGGACTTGCCTAACCTTCTCAGCAAACTTTACTACCCTTAAAGTATCCCCTATAAGATCATCCCTCACTCCTTTCTTCCCATATGCAATATCCAAAGGCAAAGGTAGTAGATATCCAAAATAGGTTTCAAATAGGGACTTACCAGTAGAAGTGTGATTAATCTATTATAAGGGTGTTGTATATATACCATATTTTCATCCCAAATATTTAGATAACTCTTATTTTAACCCCTAAAAAAGTACACCACATTATTGTTGACTACTTATATCTACCCATCTGTCTATGGATGGAATGTTGTATACCTATTCAACTTCGTTTCCATATTCTTGCGCAATGTATTCCAAAATGTATTGATAAATATTTTGTCCCTATCTAAAATAATGATTCTCAATATATCAAAGTGCACCCAGACTTATCCAAAACAACAATTTCATTGCTTCTTTCCCACTTATGGTCTTTTTATAAGATATCAGAGCACACATATTGTTGAACCTATCAACCATCATGAATAGGTTGTCATGTCATTATTAAATATCGAGCCATTTTGCATGGCTATTTTTCTTTATTGTGATGATCATTCATATATATAATGGCAAAAAAAATATTTCATGAGATGTCGAACATTTTATAGTCATATTTTCAACATCTTTGTTATCATCAAAAGTTTGAAAGAAATCATCATCGCAATTTCTGTGGTCAGCATGTCGATGGAAATCATGATTCGTCGCAATTCATTTGAAGATAGTATTCTTGTGTCATCGAAAACTTGACATAGTTGTGACCTTTATGTTTACGAATGGTAGTTGCAAGACCGACCACCCTGCTAATTCTGCAATGATAATATCGTAATTATGACGTGGGAATCTCTGTCGCTAGCTCGACAACCCCAAAAATTCTACAAATTATGTTGCGACGATCTTGCCTTAGTTATGGAATTACAGTCAAAAGATCCACGATACAAAAATTTTTACAAAGTACATTTCGAGGAAGGCGTCATAGTTTCAACGTTGAAGTCATGGGAAATGCGTTATGAAGACCGAAAATGCCAGTAATTTTAAAAAGTACGTTGTGATGAATGTGTCGTAGTTGCAACATTATGGTCGCGGGAAACCGTCACAAAACCCACTAATTTTACAAAATATGTTGTGAGGTGGAAGTATTAGTTGTGATGTTTGGCCCTTTGGGGAAGCCCATTGCAAGACCGATGGACCCAAAAATTTAAAAAAATATGTTGTGATGGTTATACCGTTGTCACAATACCGACCGAATGTGCAATTTAAAAATAAAATAAAAACATTAGTTGAGAAGGCATATTTCTCTTCAAAGGAATATCTTGTTGATTATTAATGCTTGTTTGCATTCCATCCTTAAGATCATAAATATTTATTTCTGATGTATACAATAGATGAGATTTCTTATTTTTTTCGTAAGAAACCCTCAGAACCTGTTACAAGATCAGTGATAAAATAATACCATTGTTGGTTGTTGGAGCGGGGTCCCCTAACCACAATTTTGGTGCAATTTTGTAATATTTTGTATTATTTTAGTCTAGCGCAGGGGCTTTGGGGTGGGTCAAAACCCCTAATAAATTGTAATGAATCAAACGAGAGTAGCACAGGATAATATAGTATAAATTGATGGATAAATCGAGTCTAGAAGTAAGTTTAAGTTTGGATTAAGTTTGGATACAAATATTGGATAGGTGATATCTGTTGTGGGTGTGTCTGGGTAAGGGCTCCTACTAGCTGTGTGCGCGGAGACCCTATGTCCTGCTATGTGCATACCCTACTGGCTGTGTGCGCGGGCTGGTAAAGAGAGTTTGTAAGTGGAATCTGAACATCAATCAATGAGAAGACCGTTTTCTTGATATTTGAGTATCTCTGTGTTATGTTATTTCACTGCGGTATTTGTGATTTATGAGATTATTTATGTTTGCTGAATACTGGTAATTAATTGATGCGCACATGGATGCGAAGCTTAGAAAGGATAATGAACAGTTAGATCTGATTTTTTTGCCTTATTACCTCTAATTATTGGTTAACTTATGGTTTATGAGCTTCGATGAGTTATTCCGACCAATACATTGTTAAGGATTTTTGGGTTAGGGCTTCTCCAGCGCAAGCCTATTAGATCTAGAAGGACCCACTTTAATTAAATTTCTCTCTCTTAGGGTGTGGAAACCTAGTTCCAACACCCTCCCATGCTACTTAGGGTGAGACCTTGACCTACACAAGCAGGCCATTGCCGAAAGGGCCTTAGTACAGGTTTTTGTTAGTAAACCTTAAATATGAACCTGGGTCATGACCCCTCGAACCAACAAATGGTTCTGTTGTCGGGACTGGGAGAATTTTGAGAGAGAAGTCAGGTAATGCCATGGAGTCATTGGCAGCCTTTGGAGCCTAAACTTGAGGAATAGTTTGAAAAGCAGATTCAGGAATTTTCCCTAAGAGAAAATAGAAGTAAGAAGCTATCTACCGAAGACTGGAAGAATAAGTACATTTTTACAGAGGTACACGAAATATTCTTTGTAGCCTTCGCACATGAACTACAGGAGTGGTTGGCGAGGTTAGCGGAGTTCCAAACCTGCTGAAAAGGTGGACCCTTGAGTTGATCCAATAGTTGGAGAAGGCTGATAACAAGATCACCCGGACTATAGATCATTGGGTTGATAGTGTTTTGGGTGGATCTGTAACCGAGTTTGCAGTCGATCAATTTTTGTCCTACTCTGAAGCAGAGTGAAGGTTTTTCAAGGGATTTAGGGGTAAGTTCTTACAAACATTGTCACTGTTGATTAAGATGTTATTGTGTGAAAAGGGTGTCTTGTCGAGTCACACCGAGTGAATGACCTCCGATCAGAGTGAAAGCACGACACGAAGTAGTAAATAATACCGGGTTACTAAAAAATGAGATATATCAATGTACAGTCCTCTAAGGGATCCACCTGACAGAGGTGGAATCACACGCAGAGACCAGTCCCCCGACTACGCCACCATTAAACTCACACAAAGGTAAGAATTCTCCTACTCCACCTCCGCCACCACCTCTAGACGATATGGCTACACACATGAAGTTACCCACCTTTAAGGATGCGAGGGATGAGGATATGGATCAGTTCTGGTTTGTGGTAGACTCGGTATGGACTGCTCAGAATTTTAATAATGATGTTGTAAAAAGAGCGCAACTATCAATAGCCTTTGAAGGGCGGGCTCTGGATTGGTTCATGGGATACATTGGTCAGCATTTGAATCCTTCAATATAGGACATTAAGGATGCCCTAAAGCAACAGTTCTGGAAGCCTAAGTCCTATTCTCAATGCATAGTCGAGTTGAAAGATATTAAGTAGGGACTGACAGAGTCTATTTGGGAGGTTGACCAGCAGCTAAAGAAAGTCATCAATGATGGAGGATTTGTATATGAGGAAAAAAATCATAAGGAGTGGTTTATTGCCGTGCTATTACCACATCTGCGAGCATGGACCTATGGGCCAACAGAAGATTGATTCGCATGAAGAGGCCCTGGATATTTCCATGAAGCTAGAAGTTGCGCCAAGGAATGATGCTCAATTTGGGGCGCTACAGATCTAAAGCCAGTTAGAGGTGATGCACTTAGAAATTCAGAATTTTCAAAGGGACCGAGGTAAAGAAGCTAGTACGAATGTCTGGTGCATATGTTGTAGGGTATCAGGCCACACTAAGGATCAGTTCCCTCCGCTATCAGATTATATGCAAGTTGGGGGACCAAGTCCACTGCACCCTAGAGACATGGTTGGACCAAGTACCCCCACGCTGTGATGCGCTGAATGTCGGGTAGTAGGAGGACATTATATAGACCACTGCCCATGATTAGGCACCTATGTCCTAGAATTGAAGAAACAATGGTTCAGATTCTTCTCGTCAGTAGGCCATAACAACCACAACTGCTGAACATTTAACCCAATGATAGACAGGGGAAACTTATACATGGTTCAGGATGACCCTTCATCGCCAGTATCTCCCTCTGGGTGAGGAGGCTCCCCTGCAAGAGGACGAGGAGGAGAGAGAGGCGGAGGTGCAGTTCGAGGAAGAGGGAAACTAATTTGCTTCAAATTTGGGGACATTTGACATTATGTAAGGGACTACCTGAACTCTATGTGCCAATCTTGTAGGTATTGCAAATAGTTTGATCATGTAATTGAAGATTTTCCTGTGCTAATAGCGAAGATGCAGGAGAAACAGAAGGCACCAATGCAAAATGTGCAACGGGTTAAGGCGGAACTGCACGATGATGGGCCCAGTGTCAACGTAATTACGCGCAGTGGCATTGCTACTGTAGGAGCTAAGGAAAAAGCTACGGCCAAACCTATAATCAGAAAGGCCTCTGACAAGAAGGAAATCATGGATCTACTGAAGGAGAAAGAAACCTTCATCGAATCTAGGAAGGATTTTTCTCGAGATGAAGCATCCACCTCAAGGACTTTTGTGGATCCAAAGGCAGATGAAGCAGTGAAGCCATTCCTTCAAGCATGTATTAAGTTACTACGCAACCAGAAGGCGGTGGAGAATCTCCAAGCATTAATAGAAATTTCTGCAGAAATGGATGCCCCCAAGCAGAGGTCAAAGATGTGAATAATATTTATAAGAACAAGCAAAGGATGGGTCAGGAGATGCGTATGATTGCGCAGATTGGAGAATATGAAATGGACCAAGTCATCTTGGATTTGGGATCTGATGCCAATGTCATACCCAAAGAAACATGGAAAAGAATGGGAGAACATAAATCGGAGTGGTCCACCATCCAACTATGTATCTCTAACCAGCAGAAGATCATTCCATTAGGAAGGTTGTCGAAACTTGTGGTGGACATTGCGGGAGTTAAAGTCTATGCAGACTTCAAAGTAATCCAGATTGTGGATGATGTGAATCCTTAACCTGTGCTCTTAGGAATGGATTGGGCCATTAACATGGGAGGTATCATCAACCTAAAAAGGAGGAGCATGATCTTCAAGAATGATGGTATGCGGGTAATAGTCCCCCTGGATCCAACAGAAGGTGAACGATATACAAAACTGGTGCGCGAATAGGAAGATGTTGACCATATTTACGAACTAAGTGTTTGAGATGAAGATTGTAGTAGCCCTACAACTGATGGTATGTTGTGTTGGGAGAAAGACAGTGCATGTCTCTCAGACTTGGATGGTGAGATAGAAAATTTGAAGAACTGGTTGCACGACGTATTTTCACTACAGTGCCTCAAGATCACCAAGAGCTTCTGATGCATCTCCTCGGAGGTAAGATAACTGCCCTACTTCGACGGTATTGGTAGTATTAATGAATTTATTAAAGCATTAAAAGAAGATGTCCCTGAAGAACAAAGATTTTGGGCACTTGATTTGGCTATGCACGCAACCCCTATGCAGTGGTGGGAAACCCATAAGGGGGAATTTCAGTACTAGGAGGAATGTTGGAAAATGATGATTCTGCGATTTGAACCTCTATTCAACCCTCCCATGGAGCTCTTTTTTGGTCGAGGGGGCCTGCACAAGAACTTGGCTATGTGGATGAAAGTATGGAATGAAAGGACCTGGAATGAATGGGTCCATATGTTCATTCACGCCTTAGGACCAATCCCCACCACCTAGTATTTATATGTAGAGCTACACCAACGCACTTGCCACTGGGGCACCATGACAGAGGATTTCATGGTGAAATTTGGGTTAGTCAAAGGAATCAAGAATTTGGATGAAGCCCTGTAAGATATAGATTCTCTTGTCTTTTATGAGTCTTCCCCTCGAATAGAATGTGTTGCTCCAGCTTGGGATGCATAGATGTGGGATATTGTTAACTGTCAAAATTTTTCAGTAGAAGACTGTGATGAGGATCCCAGAAATATGACTATCCCAGAGTTGGAAGGAGAGTGTGTCATTCCAGGACCCCTATTGCAGATAGTAGATGTGACCAAACCATTAAAGTTGAAGGAATTCAACATTGGAATAGCAAAGCAGCCCAATATGGCTAAAATTGGGGATTAATGGGACGATGACACAGTTGGGAAGATCGCAGAGCTGCTAACCAAATATCAAGGCCTATTCCCTACAAATTTATCCGAGCTCAAGGGAATCATAGGAGATTTGGGTGTCATGAGAATCACCTTGAAGCTAGATACACGTCCTGTCAAACAATGGCCCTATTGGCTTAACCCTAAATATAAATAGAAATTCAAGGAGGAAATAGATAAGATGGTGGTCGTAGGTGTCATTGAGCTAGTAGAACAGCCTGATTGGGTAAAACCAATGGTAGTTCAAGAAAATAAAACCAAAGGAGAGATAAGGATCTGCATAGATCTATGCAAGTTGAATGATTCCTGTGTGCAAGATCCATTCCCTACACCATTCTCTAATGAAATCTTGGATAATGTGGGAGGTCATGAAGCATACTCATTCACAAATGGGTTTTAAAGGTACCATCAAATTAGAATAGCACCTGAAGATCGCAGCAAGACAACCTTCGTGACCGAATGGGTCTCCTTCCAGTACATTGTCATGCCCTTCGGACTAAAGAATGCCCCTGCCAGTTTCTTGTGCGTAGTTGCAGTAGTATTAAAATATTTCATCCATAAGTTTTTGGAGGTCTATTTTGATTATTGGGCAGTATTTTGATTAGTAAAGAAGCATGTGTTGAGCCTACACATGATGTTTGATGCCTACAGGAAACACCAGATTTTGCTAAAAATCAAGAAATTCATATTTTGCATACCATTTGGGATTCTATTGGGACACGTTGTGTGTCAGCACGGATTGATGGTCGACCTAGCCAAGATAGCGGTTATCATTAATTTAGCAGGCCCTACCACTGAGAAATAGTTGCGCTCCATCTTAGTGCACACAGGCTACTATAGGAAGCTTATTCAAGGTTAGGACCTGATCACTGCACCAATGGAGAAGCTGCTAAAGAAAGATGTATCCTTTTTCTAAGATGAAGAATGTCATAAGGGTTTCGAGCTGCTGAAATAAAATATGGTCACTACACCTATTATCATATTTCCAGACTGGGCGAAGGTCTTTCATGTACATGTCGATGCATCAGGAATAGCCCTAGTAGTTTTCTTAGCACAACCAGGTGAAGGAGACAATGATCATCCGGTTGTGTTTGCTAGAAGGAAACTCTCTAGCGTAGAGCACAACTATTCTACTACTGAATGAGAAGGACTGGAAATGGTGTATGCCCTACAGAAATACAGGGACTATCTATTAGGAGGAGACTTTAAGATGTTCACTAATCACTCAGCTTTAAAATAATTGGTCAATAAGCCTATGTTGGGGGGGGGGGGGTATTTGTAGATGGTTACTTCTATTTCAGGAGTATGATTTTGAGATTAATGTGAAGCCCGGGAGACTGAACACAGGACCTGATCACCTGTCTCAGATTAAGAATGGGGAAGAACCAAATAGTCTGGAAGAAGGATTACCCGATGCGTAGATTTTTTCTATCAAGATAGTTGACCAAAACTTTGCGGACATTATTCACTTCTCGACCACTAAAATGGCACCCAAAAATTATTCAGTGCAACAGAAGAAGGAGTTGGTGGCTCACGCAACTGATTTCACTTTAATTGACAGTAAATTATACAAGTTGGGAGCAGATGATGTACTTCAAAGGTATTTATTAGAACATGAGAGACAAGCTATCTTGGCTGAGGCCCATGGAGTGGTGGCAGGAGGCCACTACGCAGGAAAATCCACTACGTAGAAGGTGTTGAGGGTTAGGTTTTGGTGGCCCACATTACATAGCGATGCACATGCATATGGTTGAGCCTGTGATGCATGCCAACATATAGGGAAGCCTTCACACATAGATGAAATTCCCCTGCAACCGCAAATGGCTTTGCGGGCGTTTGAAAAATGGGTTATAGACTTTTTAGGACCCATCAATCACCCGAGAAAGAATACTGGCGCACATTACAGCATTACTGCCACTGATTATGTCACCACATGGGCAGAGGAAAAGGATGTGAAGGATTTTACTACAAAGACCACTGAATAATTCATCTTTGAGCATATTTTGACCCGGTTTGGCTGCCCAAAGATCTTAATGAGCGATAAAGGTATGCATTTTGTTAATGAAACTATTGAAGCTTTGACAAAAGAATTTCAGATCTACCATGCGAAAAGTACCCCATATCACCCACAAACTAATGGGGTCACAGAGGCTTTCAACAAGATTTTGGAGAATGCACTAACTAACGTTTGTAATGCCGATCGAAGTGATTGGGATGTGCATATCCCCTCAGTGCTTTAGGCCTATAGGACTACATGCAAGAAGATGACTGGGAAAACTCCTTTCAGGATGGTCTATGCAAAGGAGGCCATCATGCCTATGGATATATTGTCCCCAGCCTGCGTATTACAACATTTACAAATATGGTAGAACCTGAAATCATGAAGGAACATTTAGCGCAACTGGTTGCCTTGGAAAAGGATCGGTTCATTACTAATTTTCATCAGCAGGTACAGAAGGCATGAGAAAAAGCATGGCACGATCGACACATTCGACAGAAGGTGTTCAAGGAAGAAGAATTGGTTTTTCTTTATGACATTCAGTTTGCATGCCACCTAGGGAAGTTTCGTAAGCACTAGTTAGGTCCATACATAGTAAAAGAGATTATATTTGGTGGTGCGGTAAGATTGGCTATGCTGCACGGAGACTACCTTCCCGGGTACATTAATGGAAGTCATATGAAACCTTACAGGGATGACCTGGCACCTACCAAATGACTATATGGCTGAATTATTTGTATCAAGCGTGTTGCACAAACTAGGGAGGAAAGGCGAAGGCAGGCGCGGCAGAGGCGCAGCATGAGCGCACAGGAAAGAAGACGTGGATGGGGTGCGACAGAGGTGCAGGGGTAGTGCGTAGCTAGAAAAACTAGTCGTTGGAACTGTAAAATTGGGTGAAAAAGCAATTTTACTGTTGGATGGAGTGGATATTTGGCAATTAATGCCGTGATCTTGGAGGATTTTTTACCATTTCCTCGATGGTAAGTCACATTTAATGCAAATTGGACCGTTTTTACTCATAGAATCCTATAAAAGAAAGGGCGTAGGTCATAATTGGTTCATTTTATTTCTCAATTTATTTCGCCCTATGCTTTACTATGAATTATGTGTGTTGTGTTATCACACCATCTGTATGTCTGGACGAGTTACCCCATCTAACAGTAGCAACCCAAAATTTATATTTCGTGAAAGAATGACTACTTCTAACCCCGCCGAGGCATCACCTGTTATGGCCTCCGCTGAAATTGGGTCTAAAGATGTGTTTGAAGTAACTCCTGAAATAGAAGAGTTTGTGTCCATACTAGCTAAGGGAAAGGGAAAGGGGAAGGAAAAAGGCAAGGACCAAGGAAAGGAGAAATGGAAGGGGAAATCCCTGAAGTGGGCTGTAGTGAAGCCGCATACTTCCCCCAGGATTATAAATTCCCCTCGGCAGGTGCCTCAGGAGTGCTCACCCAATCCCTCGAAGCACCCCATGACAGCCCAGGAAGAAGCTCTGTTGGTGGCTCCGCTCTCATGGCTCCCAGCATAAGTTAAGCCTAGGAAACCGACGGTGCGCACCCCCAAGAACGTCAATGTTATCCAAGAACATTTTCAAATTCTGTTGGTCCCGCAATATGTTCCTCTCATAGAAGACATGTTTGGGAGCCTTCCCTCCATTAAATTTGATGACCATGACCTAGAAAATGAAGACACCTTCTTAGATCTAGCCCTAGAATTTCATCTCAAGATAGTGTTGTATGACAATGTGCCGAAGGTGGAACCAATGTTGTGGGCACATGTACTGGAGGCCTCAAGGATATTGAATTTTTTGTGCATCCCCCACTTTGGGCGATATCCTATCACCAACTTGGTTGTGCGCCAGCTGCTTGCACTGATCCACGATGGGTGTTTGTGGATCCAAGGCCACATTCCGACTGGCACTACACTAATTCATAAAATCACCGGCCTTCCCATGAAGGGGCCTCATCCCATGAAGGGATTCAGAAAGAAATATGAGTAGAAGGTGGAAAAATAACTGCAGGACAAATACAAGGTTAGCCGCGACAAGCGGGGATTCATAGTAGAGACCATCGTTGAACCGAGAGTGTGCATTAGCACTCTGCTACTCACGTGCAAGATGATGCACAAGTGTAGGGCATTAGTCATCCCTACCTATGTTATTTAACTGGTAAGACGATGTGAGAAGGGGTTTTGTTACAACTGGTCGCAATACCTCTGCGAGGAGTTCTTGGGCAACGTGCACGAAGCAGGACCAAGGAAAAGCATTTTTTTACTCCTGGCTGTTGTTGTTGATTGCCCTGATATCGAGGGAGACACTTGATGATGCGGTGCTCCTTGAGCTCGAGCGTGATGTATGTGATGGAGCGCGTTATTCAAACCTATGGGATTCTAAGGATTCAAAGCACATCAAGGAGAACAAGGTGTTATGGGTGTTGTTCGATCGTGCGCTGGCAGCGGTGATCCATTCCAGGCCGCGATTATTGCCTGCAGTCTATGAGAAGTACAAGTGCATCGTTGAATTTCATGTCACCGTGCACAATGTCATATCAGGGCCCGAAAATATCCAATGTGATACAACCTCTCGTACATGGTCACTGAGGCAGAGGTTGATCAAGATGTTGCCACATGGCCACCTGCATGGAAATTGGGCCTCAAATATTCTTCTCTGGTCACAGCGAGCACCTCTGGAAAGGATGCGGTGCCAAAGGATACTATCCCACAAAGCACAACAAAGGAGACTGAGGTGCGCTCCGCTGAGAAGATAGTGACCAAGGAAACCCCGAAGGATTCCACCAAGTGGGTGGAGCAAGAGCCTCGACAAGATGCAGAGACTGAAGAACTTGGTGGGGAGGGCGCAGAGTCTCGATGCAGAACGAATCGCACTGGAAAGACTCTAAAGGGGTAGCGGAAGAATCGAAGGACCGATAAAACCGAAGGAGAAGTGGAAGTTACATTGACAGAAGAGGATTTGAACAAGATCGTAGACACTGTTTCTATTGCCTCCAAGGATAGATGGACTGCTTTGGAAGATCAGCAGAAGGTTGTGGTGGAAGCATTGCTATTAAGTCCCTATATTAATAGTGTAGTCCCTTATTATGTTAGTGTAGCCCCCCTTATTGTTATTGTTGTACCCTTGTAACCCCCATATTGTTATTATTTTTCCCTTACAATATTATTGTTAGGTCGGCTAGGATTACATTGTGGCCCCATGGACTCCTATATATAGAGAGGAGGTTTTGTCATTTGTATCATCCAAGAATTGTTCATTCATGTAATGTATTAGAGGTTTCCCCCTCGAAGTGGCTTATTTCTAAGGCATTTATATCTCTTTTCTTCTCTTTTTGGAGCTGGTTTCACAACATTTGGTATCAGAGCTTTGAGATTCTAGGGTTTCGCTACTCCAAACAGGTCATCGTGGAATTTTCGCTATAACTTTGTTTCTACGAAGGTTCAGAATCTAAAATTTTTAGAGTGCGAAGCAAAAATCCTGAGGAACATCAGCGCCAAATTTCAGATCTTGTTTCGCAATAGTTCCAGAGATATGATCAGTGAAAGTTAGGTCATTTTGCAGGCTCCTTAATTTATCTTAAACAGGTCATTGTGGTATTTTTGTAATAACTTTTTTTCTACAATGGTTCAGAAGCTGAAATGTTTAGAGTGCGAAGGTGTAATCTTGAGGAACATCGTTGCAAAATTTTAGATATTGGTTCACAATATGTTTGGAGATATGATCTATGGAAGTTAGGGCTTTTTGAGGCTTCTGAATTTCATCTCAAGAGGTGATAGTGGGAAAATCTTCATAGCTCTCTCTCTGAGCATCGCATTGGAATTCTGTAAAACTTGGCCGCAAGTACATGGAATGTATTTTTTTTCTATCAATTTCAGAGCCAAAGGAGGAAATAGTGACACGTGGCAAGTCGTACAAGTTCATTCTATTGAACTAGTCCAAAATTGGGTCATTGTGGGAGATTGGACATAACTTTGTCCTGAATAATCCAAATCAGATTAGACCTATGGAATTTGAAGGAAGCTTCAGAGGTCTGATACATGGCTTAATTTCAGATATTTAGGATCTGCAATTATAGAGATAATTCAATTTCAATATCGAGCTCCTCAAAATCAAGTAAAAGGTGTGTATTTGGTTTTAAAATTGCAAAAATTTTGTTTGAAAAAGCAGTTTGAAGTGATTCCAAGGGCATATTTCAGAACTTTTATCATATTGGGTTCTATAATTCCTTCAAAAAATAATTCCATACCCATTAAGCCCTCAAAAATCTATACTATGACGCATGAAGAGGAATAATTGCAGTATGAGATATCAAAATTACGATACCAAGTGCAACAAATTTCGATATTATGAAGAGCAACTGAAGAGACATAGATGGTTTAAAAGAAGAAATGAAGGCTAAGTTGGATGGTTTAAAGGATCAAATAATAGCTAATATGGATGATAAATTAGTGGAATATCACATCAAGCATCAACAACAATTCTCCAACTCTCAAAGGATAACCTAACTTTGGTGCAGAATCTAATGAAACAACAGGAAGATAAACATCACATCGAAATAATTTCTGAAGCTATCACAAAAACAAGAACTCAAAAAGTACGATAAATTTCAGAGTATCTCAGCAAGTGGAAGAACTTTCCTGTAGAAGATTCCGAATGGGAGGATGAGAATTTTATACAGAAGCATCAAGAAATAATCAAGAGTTGAGGACACCACTTGTTTGAAGGAGAGGGGCATGTTAAGTCCCTATATTAATAGTGTAGTCCCTTATTATGTTAGTGTAGCCCCCCTTATTTTTATTGTTGTACCCTTGTAACCCCCATATTGTTATTATTGTGCCCATACTTTATTATTGTTAGGTCGGCTAGGATTACATTATTGCCCCACTAGGATTACATTGTGGCCCCATGGACTCCTATATATAGAGAGGAGGTTTTGTCATTTGTATCATCTGTTAGCCATCAGTAAATTTTTTCATAAGAAAATGACGGCTAAAATAGGCCTTGAGTCTACAAGAGATCATTTTCATAGAATATTACTCATTCTTGAAGACTGTTGTTCCCAAAAAAATTTGTTCCCTAATGTGTTGTTCCTTCGAAATATTGCAGTTCCCTTAAAATAAATCCACCAAGTTAAAACCTGTTGTTCCCTTGAAAATTGTCTCCTAAACAGCCCCATTTTCATCATTTCATTCACTTATTTTTGCTCTTATTCATCCTCCATTTTCTCTAAAAAATCCCCTTGCCTCCTAATTTTCCCCACATCCTCCTCATAAAACTTTCAAAAACCCTTTGAACCATAGAACTCTTTTCTTATGGTTTAAAAACCCTTCCTTTTATTCTATCGGAACTCAGAAAACCTTGAAAAAACCTAAAAACACATTAAAAGCCCCTTAAAAACTCTTCCGCCCTCTTAAAAGCCTTTAGCCCCTTTCGGATTAGCCCCCGGCTCCTTTTTCCGTCATATGCCCAAACCCTGCGACCGAGCGCTAAGCACTCATCGCATCGCACTTCTATATATCGCATTGCACAATTGCTAATTCCTTACCCTGCTTTCCTTTCCCCTCCCGCCGATGCGATAAGCCCCTTCTCCCTTGAAATCCACTAGCCACATATTGCAACAGGCGACCGTGTCCTGGGCCTTACCTTAGCCCTCATCACAATCGCCCCATTGGCTTATCCCTTTCCTTTTTCTTTTCCCCTCCGCGGCAATATGCCGATGCGATAAGTACCCTCCTTCCATTGGAGCCCGGTCACCTTACCCCGCCATGTGACCATACTCCAGGCCCTATCCTAAAGACCCCATCGCATCGGCTTTATCTCGTTTCCTCCCCCATTCCTTTATTCCCCTGCCGATGCGATGAGCCCCTTCTTCCGATTTCCCGAACATTCCTATCCATTTATCCCCACCGTCGATTCATCTCATCTGATGGCCTGCATTTACCCAAACCTTTCTCACCACCGATCGCCTCCCACCGCTACATGACAAACACTGTGATGTCACCTACTGGTCCCACATCCCACTATTCAACCGCCCCTCCAACCGTTGCATGACACCTTTCCCCCACTATGGTCTCCGCCCGAGCAACTCTTTCATCGTGCCCGGTCCGCATCGTCGGATCTCATCCTCCTCATCCAACGGTCAACGAACTATATCGCGTGATTTTCACATTCGGAGTTTAACACTCCAAAGTTACGCGATACCGGTGGTATCGATAAAGCCACATGGCATAATAAAAATGGATTGCGTTCCCTCCGGGTTAAACTGCTTATCGCCCGAGGGTCGTGCGATAACCACCCATGGTATTTCGAAAACCACTTTCACCTGAATTCGCACCAAATACAGTTTAAAACCAAATTTGCACCGATTTTCCTTAATTATCTCCTCCGCCTGCATATTCCGCTCCTTCTCACTGCTCCATCCACCTCCGCTAGCCTCCAAAGCATTTTTACCAATCACGCAGGGTTTTATAACATGTTTTATGGTTTGTGCAGGTTTTATGGTGATTTTAAAGGCCGAAGGATCCCCTACAATCCATAAAGAGACAGTGGATGAGGGTGACGATCCTCAGAGCCTGATCAAAAGAAAAAATGGGGACGAATCTCATGTTTTAATCAGTGTTTCATGAAGCATTGGTTTCATGGTTAAAACCCTCCAGCACAGGCCATTTGTGAACAAAAAAAGTCAATGAAGACCAGTAATGAGTATCAGCAATTAAACATAAAGGATTGAATTGTAAAGTTTGAAGCTTAAAAGGCTTAATCCTATAGTTTAAAGGTGAATATGCAGTTCAAAGGTTGACTACAGTGGATTAAAGAGAAAGTTGGAAAATGATTAAGGACAAAGGGTTAAATACATAAAGAGGGAATATTAAGCAGCTTAACCCTACAATGAAGACCGAAAGCCAAAGAAAAATGGATATTTAACACTGAGTACAATCAGCAGGAAAGTTTAAAGACTCAAAGATGGTTACAAAGGCCCAAAAGTAATATCAAGGCCTAATCAGGGTTTAATAGTGATAAAACAGACAGATCGGCAGAAGAAAGGCTTTATGCCAAAGATCAAAAGCCCTTACTTATCTGAAAACCAAAAATTCCACCTACAAACTTATTTCCTCGAAAGAATATGCAGTAAATGCACGTTCAGAGATATTTTTCCAAAGACAGCTCAGAATTAATTGCCAGCCTACAAAAATCCCCCAAAGTCAACAAAAGTGACTGAAGTTGATGAACTTTAATGTAATAATCAATTAGCAGAGTTAATTCATGTCATTCCTTCTCCATTTGGCCCTTCAAAGGACGAGAAGCTCCTACTCTGCATTAATTGAACCAATGAACCCTTCTTACACTCCACCTCCTCATTCCTCTATAAATACTTATGTAGAAGATAGTATAGAGGTTGGTCTCTGGATATCTGTTGTATGTAAATAGCTTGTGAAGTTGCTGTAGCTCTGTTTTGTAACTGAAGACACATAAGCTGAGATGAGAAGTTTGAAGCTGTAGAGACCCATTGGACTTGAAGATTGTAACTTGTTTGAACATCAAATACAAATAGCTGATTTATGGGATCCTATTCTATGTCAATGGTGATGTGTTTCTCACTGTAAATTGTTATTTTCTTTATGTTTTCATTCTATCCACTATTCTCTAATAAAGAACAACAAATGTAGATTAGGATTTACTTTTGAAGTACCCTAAATCTCATTTATAAATCTTTATCCTTTATGTTTTTTTCTTGATTGTTAATTTGAAGGTAATTCAATAGAGTATAACCAGAGAAGTATTGGTAAGCCCATATTTCCTGAGTACAACTTGTGATATTGTCTTTGAATGTTCTTGAAAATTCTGCTAAGTAAAGTTGAACTAGGGAAGTCTATGGTTAGCCTTGTCCTCTGGTTTCTTCTCCAACAGTAGCTTTGAAAATTTCCCTAAGGGTATGCCAAAAGCAAGATACGTTCAAAGTGCTTACCTGATCTTAGGATATTCTTTGTTTATCTTAAATGTTGTCTTGAAAAGTCTGCTGATTAAAGTTGAAATAGGGAAGTCTATGGTTAGTCATGTCCTCTAGTTTGCCTCCAACAGTAACTTTAAAAAGTTCTGTAAAGAGTATTTCCAAAAGCAGGATAGGTTCAAAGTCCTTACCTGATATTAGGTTATTCTTTGTTTATCTTTAATGTTTTCCATTAATAATATGCTGAAATTAGGATAGATTCAAAGTTCTTACTTGATCTTAAGCTATTCTTTGTTTTCCTTTTGAGTATGCTGAAAGCAGGCTAGGTTAAAATTCCTTACTTGATCTTAAGTTGCTCTTTGTTTTCTTATATGTTTGCTTCTTTCACCACTTCTTAATTTTCCATACCATAAATCAACTTAAAGAGATCTATTGACCAAGATAACTTGCCCCATAGATCACTCTTGAAACATGTTGTCCAATTAAACCCTTTTGCGACTCCATAGCCCAATGGATTGACACTATTTCTTGCCTATCTTATCAGCTGAACCATTCTTTTACCTACTCACACCTTCACCCTTTATACAAACTTCCTTCATCTTCATGTTATCTTGCCCAACCAAACAAACAACAACCCTTTTTCTTCATAACTAGCCTAAAATCATACTTGAAGCCTTAAATATCATATCTTTGAACACATACATAGAGAGATCCCTCTCTGAATCTAGGATGGCTAGGTCCTCAGATTCCAAAGTGGTTTTAATGTAGGCTCTGCAGCGTTTGTACTTTCCAATCTTGAAAACTACAGAGACCTAGCATCATCCAAGAATTTTTCATTCATGTAATGTATTAGAGGTTTCCCCCTCGAAGTGGCTTATTTCTACGGCGTTTATATATATATATATATTGGAGCTGGTTTCACAACAATTACAGTCTGGGTTGCAGGTGCCAGCTTAAATCAGATACCTTTCAAGTGAGCGTGAACCAAGTGAGACCGATTCAAGTGAGCCTCCCAGCGACAACCGTCATCACAGCCATGGAAAGCAGAATTTTCCCCTTCTCGGGAACGGTAGTAAAAGTAGAATCATCAGCCCCGTGTGCGCAAGTCGAAGCATGTGCAGAAGCTGGCCTTGACATCACAAAAATAACGAGTGGTAAGCTACACGCTCTCCACTTGTTCGTGTCTGTCAAGCTCCAGAATAGAGAAGTCGGGGTTCAACACCAACTCAATGAGGCCGAGCAAACAATTGTGACCAAGCTGCCAAAATCGCCCAAGATGAGGAAGACCAGATCGCAAAAATTGCACAACAAGCAGAATTAGAGCACCTGATCGATCGAATATTTGAAGACATGCCAAAATTGATTCCCGCCTCTTCTCCGCCACAAGTCAAGTTTGAAGGCTTGGTCGTGTTGGAAATATTGTCATTGATGGCAAAGGAGAAGAAAGTAGCAGCACCAGAATTATCATTAAGGACAAAGGAGCAGATCAGGATAAACTGGAGTATAAAGGAGCTATAAGGCAAAGAAGGAAAAATTACAGTGGAGGAGAAGAAAAGGGGAAGAGGAGCGTCAAAGTGCCAAAGGAGCAGCATTAGAGGCAAAGGATTAAGGAAGAGGAGAAACAAACAGGCATGAATCAACACCAGAATTATCATTAAGGCAAAGGAGTAGAGAGGAGCAATAAAAAGGCAAGCAGCAACATTAGAAGCTTTATCAAGGAGCAAAGGCAGCAAAGGAAGCAAGTTTGGGTCGAGTCTTGCACGAGTGGGCAGAGTCGTGAACGTGCTAAGAAAAGTAATGAACACTTTCATCTAGTGGAAAAAGTCGTGAATGCGCAGACAAAGTCGGGTTAGTTTGCGTTCAGAATGGTGCACAAAGGTGCGTGAAACATGTGCAATTCTGTAAGCAGATTCGGGTAAATTTCTAGAAAAACGTGTTCAAAACATGTTCGGCAAAGATATCGGAAATCACAAATCGCAGCAGAAGGAGTATCGGAAAACAACATAGACACCAAAATTGTGAAATACGAAGTGCGGGAGATGACGTGGCAGATGACGTGCAAAGTGACGTGGTAGATGACGTGCACTTGACCCCACAAATCGCAAATAAATATTAATATGCATGTTGAGATGGATGGTCAGAATCTTATCACAGAAACAAAGGTTGAGAGATGGATGGTTAAGATCAAATCATAGTATTGAAGTGGAGGATGGACGGACAAGATCACGCCGCAAAGTGAAGCGAAGATTGATGGTCGAGATCGTATCGAGAACATAAAGTAGGAGAACGGACGATCCAGATTATATCACATTTTTGCATAAGATTGTTATCACACATCGCTATTAGATATTTTTATATTTATATGTTAAGTTATCGCCGTGGAGTACTGAAAAGGTATGATTTTGATGATTACTTTAATGACTTTTTAATACAATTTGTGAACATTTTGTATCATGATTCGCTTGTCAGTTTACTCTTGTATTTCTTAAGCACTTGTACTACTAGCATTACTCGACGAATGAGCCTCGGATTGGTCACTCTTTGTAATGACAAAACGCTCTCGGGTTGACATAGTTATGTGAGTAATTAGAGGTGAAAAGACCTTTTATAGCTCTACAATCGCGATTAAGCGTTTTAACTTGTGATGCAATAAGAAGTGGGATTTGTGATGCAATGCAATCGCATATCGCATATGATAAGAGGAACCTTGTTATTGCTATGAGCCAAATCTTGCATCGTGCGATAAGGGGTCGATGTGATGTAGTTTCAGAATTAAATTGCAAAGGATTTTAAATCCGAAATAAGGCCTTTTGTGAAGAAATCGCATCAGAGAATGGAAGAGCTGAATATAACACAAAACAAAAAGGAAAATCTGAAATGTGATAAGTGACCAGATGCGATATCATACAGAGGTAAATGTTAATATATTTTAGGTCTAGGTTTAGTGTGGTTACGCTTGTTTACAAAGAAGTAAAGCTGAATGGAGGGTTAAGTCGGGTGTACAAAAAGGAAAGCCTGAACACAAGTAAAGACTCGGGTAAGTAAAAATTCTCGACCCCATGCAGAACAGTTTCATATGCGATTGCATTGTGTAAATAAAAGAGAGTCTGAATGTGGGCAGAAGGAGACTCAGGTAAGTGACCCGACACAAAGAAAAGGAGCAGGTGAAGGCTTAACGTTGTGGGCATGAGCAGAAGAGGTAGATTCGGGAAAAAGGAGCATATGGTGGCACTATTAGAAACTCAATAGCTGGGTCGAGTCAGACCAAAAAGACAGTTATGTAGAACTATGTTGAATGTAATAGTAGAAACAGAAAAAACTCTGACAGCAGTAGAAAAGACAAATTCACGATGAGCAAAGAGTTGAGAGGGTTGAGTGAATATTGTTTTAAATGCAAATGTATTAATTAATTTTTTTTATTGTTTGTGATGCAAAGGAAATTCTCCATAGGCCTAGGAAAAACTCCATGAGTGTTGTAATGATTATTTCTGATGTAATAACTTGAACTGAAGAATGAGGAATCGTATGGTTGGAAGGCATAGGGTCAGGCCTCTTCACTTTATTCCCTGTAGAATGAAAATAGTCAGGGATTTATTTGTATAAGAGATGTAATATTAGTGTGGATAGAGAGGTTAGAAAGCTGTAGAATGGAAGAGAGTGGAAGAATGTAAGAGATTTGCAGAAGGTTGGAGAGTGGAAGAATAAGGGAGAGATGATAGTGATGTTGTGCATATCAGGAGATGATATGAAGTAGATATGAAGGCTGAAGAGGAAGTAGTGGAGAAGGAGTATAACGGATTTGATATCCAAGTAAATCATCATTTTAGTTTCATGTTGAGTGAGGGGATTGTAGTCTCATTTCAAGTTGTAGCTTGATAAATTTCCAGTTGGATTTGGGTGAGGTAGAACCCTCCTTTAGGTTGTAGCCTACAGAAAATATTTGCGAGTTGGAGCTTCCTTGCAAGTTGTAGCTTGTATAATTTCAGGTAGGAGACTCTTATGGGTTGTAGCCTGCAGAAAATACATGGGAGTTGGTGCTTGCGGTTCAAGTTAGAGATTGATTGATGGTCAGTTGTAGCTAGTTGTGGTAGGAGCCTCCTGCGGGTTGTAGCTTGCAGAAAATAAATGGGATTTGGAGCTTCCTTGCAATTTGTAGCTTGCATAATTTGAGGTAGTAGCCTCCTGTAGGTTGGAGCCAACAAAAAATCAGTTATGAGAGGGATTTGGAGATTGCCTTTGCATCACAACAATAATAAGATGTGTTTTTCTCCCTTATGGGTTTCCACTTATATCTGTTGTCTATGTGCTTGATGATTATGTATTGATGTGATGTTTTAATATGCTTAATTACTTGTTGTACACACATTAAGTTTGTTGATTCATTATGTATTAAGTTTCTTATGAAATGAAGGTGTAATTGAGTTGAATGAAAAGAGTTTTAAATGTCCATGAATGTACTAAACTGATTCACCCCCCCCGTCCCTCTCGATTTAGCTAAGGGTTCATCAGTTAGTATCAGAGCCAAGTCCTTCTAAAACAGTTTAACCACTGGAAGGAGGTCGTTTGTTCCCAAAATGGCTAGCCTAGAAGGAAGCTCTACAAATAAAGCCCCTCTATTTACTGGCACAAACTATTCTTTCTTTAAAAAAAGAATGAGGACATACTTAATGGCTCTAGGAATAGAAGTCTCGGTTGTTGTGGAAGAAAAATATGCACCAAAAGAAACTGACACTGAGAAAGAAGCCAAACAAAATTTCGTAGCTAATGCAAAAGAAATGAATGCACTATTGAGTGTTTGAGTGAGTCATAACTTATTAAAGTAATGTACAATAAGATTGCCAAAGAAATCTTGGATACATTATAAAATATCCATGAGGGAGATACAAAGGTGAATATGGGAAAACGCAAGCACAAAGAACTCAATTTGAAAACTTAAAAATGAATGAAGATGAAGATATAGCTGCATTCTTCTTAAGAGTTGCAGAAGTTGTGAATATCATGATAGGCCTAGGAGAAGAAATTAAATAAAGTGTTGTAGTCCAGAAAATATTGAGATCTCTACTATCCAGGTTTAATCCTAAGGTTTCTGCCATAGAAGAAACAACAGACTAGGAAACCTTAACCAGAAACCAATTACTTAGGAACCTAACAACATATGAGATGAGACTTCCTAAAGGGAAGTCAAACATGAGGGAGGTTGCGTTTAAGGCAGACAAATGCATAAAAGAGAAGGAAAGTACATGCTCATGCTCTGATGAAGAAGAAGCAAAATTTGTCAGAAGATTGGATAGAGGCACATGCAAGTACAAAGGTAAAATTCCATTCAAGTGCTTTAATTCTGGAAGAGTGGGGAACTATGCCTCAAAATGTCCCAATAAGATAACATGAATCATTCTAAAGGGAAAGAGAAAATTAGCTCCTATAATATGCAGAAAGGGAAGAAATTTAATAGAAAATCATTTTATGCTCAGAAAGACAACAGTGCATCTGAAAGCTCAGATGATTCCTCCAATGAAGAAGGAACCTCTGAATTTGTCTTGATGGCCAAGGAAGAGCTTGAATATGATCTCCGGGAATCTGATGAAGAAGGCGAGGGGGACCTTGAAGGGGAGTTGGTAAGTGCCTTAAAGGAAATTGAAAGGCTTAAACTTAAGAGTAAGAAAAAGAAAGAGATTCTTCTTAAATATGAAAAAACAGAACCAGATTTGGAAGACCTTATTGAATTGAAAGTTGAACAATAAGAATCAAGGAAAATAGAGGATATTCTGAAAAGGGAAATAAAAGTGATAAATTAGGAGCGTGAAAATCTTGAAGAAGAAGTGGTAAGCCTGAGGAAGAAATCAAAGAAGGCCCAAATTGAATTAACTTTGAATATTTCTCAAATGAAAAGCTCTGGATAGTTGGAAAAGATACTAAATTCTAAAAGGTCTCCTATTATAAAGGTTGGGATAGGCTATAAAGGAGAAACCAGTAAGTCCAAGGTAGAGGGTAACAAGGATATCACTTTTTTTAAAGTTGTTGTTAGTATGAATCTTTTGTCGAAGTGTACGAAACAAGACCACTTTAGCTACGCATAACTTATAGCCCTAACATCAAATATGGCTGCCAATATCTTCAGATCTATAGTTAGTTGATCAAGACAAGTACCGCAAAAATCCAGATCTATGCATAAAGAGACATTAAGCAGTAAAAATAAGGTTTTGCTCCATACATCCAATAGACAAGACAAGAACAATATTTTTGAAAGAATTTTTTGTATTAAGGGCACCTGAGAGGAAAACAAGAAGGTGTTTCCAATTCTCCTCAATGGGATGGGTTCTTGGAAGTCCTCAGCACTTCAGATCTAGCATTTCTCTCTCCTGTTGGTGTAGAAAACCCAGACAAAGATAGAACTCAAAGGGAGCTCACACAGCAAATAATGGAAAATATGACAATGATAATGGCTCAGAGTCAGACCAAGAGTTTAGATCTAGAGTGATCTAATAGGCAACAAAAGGTGAAGAATGGTAGGAAAAACCCTCCTATTTATAACAAAATATTGGGTCATTCTAGATCTTGGTGCATGATTAAAATAACATTAACCAGATCTAGATCCACCTTTTATGGAATATTTTATTATATTTGTTGGAGGGAAAAAGTATTTGACTTGGGTCAAATCCCTTTATTTGTCAATAATAAATAAATAAATGATTTATTTATCATTTTAAGGAAGTGGTTGAAATATAATCAAATAAATAATGGTTTATTTAATTATTTATGGGTGATTTAGTCATATTTAACAAGGAATATTATTTAAATAAGATTTAAATAATTATTCCTAGAAAATAATAAGATAAATAAATATTTATCTAATTAATTTCTTTGTTTTGGGTTAAACATGACCAGGAATAATAATTAAATTATTGTTTAATTAATTATTCCTTGAGGAAAATCAAACAAATATAGGTTTTTTTAATATTTCCTTTTGGGGTTTCCTGTTTAGACCATAAACAACCTAATAAACGTGGTTTATTAAGTTATTTTACATAGTGAAAGCAATTTTACTTAGGGTAAAATTGGTCTTACATGGTGTACTTGGGTCCATCTAATGATAGTAGGCTAGATGACCAAAAAATGGTGTAACAGATTGCCCCCCAGCGTGCGAGTGTTAGGAGCAAATCGTATGACCGAAGTACGTTGTAAGAACTCAATCACCAGACATCAAAAGGGAAGTCGGAGAGAGAAATGTAAGGTAGACTAATGTGCTGAAGAACTAGACCCTGAGGAGACGAGACTTACAGGTGCAACAAGTCTCTTTTTATGAGAGGGTACCTGTGCTAAAGGTGGCGGGGGAGGCATACCTATGCCCGCCGAGACAAAGTACAAAAGAATAGTGTGTCCAGTAAACAAGGGACCGAACCATAAAGTATAGCCGGCATAAACATGAGCTAGATATAAAAACAATGAGGGATCCCATATACATGCTATGCCCGGGATAACAGACTATGCCCGGGATAACAACCATGACTTTTACAATAATATCTGAGTACATGAGATACAAATACAACCCAAATGCCCTCTGTAAATGGGGAAGGGCTCACAAAATCTGACTGATACATGCAAATCAAAGAGGCGCTGCAAGTGGCTAAGGCCAACATCATCAAATATCTGGAGCTGCATCGAAGGCTGCAAGGAGGAGGTCATCCGGGCATGTGGGGGGCTACCTGCAGGGCCACCCCCTCATGAGGGTTGAGACATCTCACACACACCGGAATCACCAAGAGCCGTCGGGCCGCATCACTGAACCATCAAGTATACGGATCTCGATCATGCTGAAAGGAGCTGGAGTGGAGAAACAATCAAGTCAAAGGAAAATGAGAGATCCCTTTGCCTGATCCGAGGCACCGAACAAGAGTGGAAGCTGGAACCAAGGTACACCGCCCTCTAGACCTGTCTTCTGGAATGAAGGAGCTGATGTCGACAGAAGGAGGTCCACCATAGGTGAGGCAATGAGAGATCCTCAACTAAGGCACGAGAGAAAATAGTAGAGTGACGGACAAACTAATACCAATGATGATGATGAAATGGAGGGGACTGAGTAGCGAATGGATGACTTCCCTTGTTAGAGCATAAAGGGCATGAATGACATGGCAGCGACTGACACAATATCATGAGGGATAGGGGACAGTGGGACTGAAGGCCACAATGCGCGACATGAGAGAGGGACCAAGAAATGCAGGATGGAGGACTATAGTGGGATACAAAGGGACTCGGGATAGACTCCATGAATGCGGTGATGACTCAACTCGGATGCTCTAAACAAGGGCGACGTGATGGTGCTGCCACACAGTAAAGGTCCAATGGGGGACCATAAAACATGAGTACAAGATGGTAACTCACGACGAACATCATCACGAGCATGGATAAGTATGGAGGTCAAATGGTGCCCCTATTAAGAGTGTTTCAAGTGAAGAAATTCGATTTTGAGGAGGGTTATGGTTGAGGGGAATAGGTGCCCCTATGCATGTTGTGGTCATGCCAAAATGTATTTAGAAAAAGGGGAATCTAGACACATTTTAATCATATGGTGTGCCATTTGTTTTTGTTATGGTTATGCAATTTGAGAAAGGGAATGGAGGATTACCAATCTCTTTTGGTACTTCATATAGGAATCAAATGGACTTTAAGTTTCTGGGTTGGCATACCTGGTGTCACTATCCCAAAGAGGGGATTTGGAGATAATGAATTGATGCTCTCGTAGAAAAGCTATAGGTTGGTCAACAACAATGTCTAAGAGATGGGGTTGCTGATGTAAGATGAAGGAACGATAAGGGGTATCATCCTTAGAGTGATCTGAAGTGATATGGGACTCTAGAGGTTCTTCTAAATGTGGAAGAATAATGATACTAAAGTCGGCACGACCAGATACACTAGGAGAGTTGTGGAGAATTGCTTCTCTTGGTCTCTCAAATGTGGGTGCCCCCTTACCCAAACATTGGGTTTCAATGTAATGGCCACAAGGTGTATGTGGTGTAAACGCATGGGTTCGATGTAAGGGGGAATAGATAAAGTCAGGGGTGGGGATTTGTTCCATAATGTCGTCATCATGATAGAAGATGGGGTGAATGGTGGAAGAAAGACCACCTGACGTGGCGAAGCGACCTGAATCATCACCATGAGAAGAGAGTCTATATAGCAAGATTCTACGCGGCGGTGATGGAAAGGGATAAGACTCACCATGTTACTTCCAAGGTGATCGCTCAAGGAAGGTCAAGCGAAACAACAAGGGAAGATTCAGATGGAATGTTCCCCGAGGGTCTCATGGATGATGATAGGTAGAAAATGTTGGACGAAGGCTCTGTCATCTCGACATTAGGAGGGGGAATGTCAATGGGAGCAATCATGTCTGGTAGTTTTGCCAAAGAAAAATGTGCAAATAGGGGAGAGGTGGACTCATTACGCTTGGCCTCGAATTGGCGGACCGTGGCTAGAGAGGGGTAAAAGTCCGCGAGGTTGGGACAAAGGTGGGTGTAATGGCCATGGAGACTTGCCACAGCACAGTGGCTTGGTGCACATTCTTGGGGTTCCCGTGTTGAAAATGTAACAAGATGATGGAGCTTAGTGAAATGAAGTCGCCTTCACTAAGTGGGCCCGCAGGCTATTTTTGGCGCAAAGTCTATTTTTTAGACTATGTCTATTTTTAGACATATGGATCATGGTCTATGAGTTGCAGGATGCTATTTATGGATGATTGGTCAAGTTGGTAAAAATAGATGGACCTCTATTTTTAGACATTGGGCGAAGTCTATTTTTAGACATTGGGCGAAGAATAGATCAGTCAAATATTATTAGCCCTTAATAATATTTGGACTATAAACATTATCTTATCCTCTTGGAGCACTTCAGTTTGATGCTTGGATGTGGCACATGCAGCTGACAGAAGGAAATATGATTTTCCTAGGGGTTAGTTGAGCTATTGCATGGTTGACTTCAGTTAGAACTCATGTGGCAGAGTTTGGTGGAGTTGATGAGACAGTTGGTGGAGTTGTGTTCTGTTTAACTTAGTTGAACTAGCTGTATTTAGTCTAACTGAAAAATACACTAGTGATGAGTGGTGTGAATTAATTATTAATTAATTCACTAATTATTAACTCATAAATCAACTAAAGAATATATCAGTTAACTGCAATGCATGGACAGTTCAGTGGAGACCAGTGTTAGAGGTGGGTGAAAGGGTGAGTCTACTATCAGTTGTGACTATAGCTGTGCATGAGATTTGCACATACATTGATTGAGATTGCCAATGAGGATTGCGCAGTACAAGCCAGTGGGATTCGCACTTGGATCTTAATCGGCCTTCATCTGATTTTCAGCAAGAGAGAGTAAGTGTGCAACAAGGACAATATTTGAACTCCGTGACTTGTCTCAAAACCGAGCTAGTTGTGTGTAACTATTGAGATAGTACTTAAGCCTGTAGAAGGCTGTGCTATGTATTGTTACATGTTCTCTATCATTATAATATACAGATAGTTGGGGGTTTTCAGCTATTGCTTTCCCCATTACATCCTGTGTTGATATGTGTGCTTGATTATGTTTTAATGAGCGCATGCGACTGCTTTATATTTCCGCATATTGATGATCAATTGTAGAAGAGGTTATGTATTATGCATGAAGCTTAAATAGTGTGTAATCAGGATAATCTCGGTGAATAATTCAGCTACTATTCAAATTTCTACATGGTATCAGAGCTAAATTGATCATCGGATCTATTACAGTGATTACAAATTTATTTCGGTAGACAGAGTCTGTAAGCGGGCCAGGTAGCCTCTGGATCCATCCTTTCTTTGAAAGGTGAGAGATCCAAGAATTTCTGTACTATCTGTGTTAAAGCATTTTTCTCAGCTGCATCTAAGCGTTGAGTTTTGAGTCAGAATTGGACTCTGTTAATTTGGAATTCGAAATTGCGCATTTTCTGGTGTTTAAGTCAAAATGTCTTTCAACGGATTGCGATCGGAGGCGTCTCTTGAGGGAAGCTCAAATTATGTTGCATGCAAGGAGCAGGATGAGGCGGTAACCAAGATGATAACGGGTCAAGGATTGCATGAGATGAGGTCCCAAAGCCTATCGAAAGCCGCCTAAGTTGAGGCTTGGAAAAAGAAGATGGAAAAATGTCGAAGGATTCTGCTGAGGGTGAGGATCACATTGCATTCAAAGATGCATGTAAGTTTTCTCTGCTATTTGAGGAAAGCGTTGACAAATTTATTCCAAAGAAAGAGCGACCAGAGGAATTTGGCGCTCGGATAAACTCAGACACATAAAGATGGAGAAAGGCGACAGTATGCCCAAGTACCTCACGAAGTTCATCCAATGCAGGGATGAACTGGGAAGTGTGGGGGTGACTGTAGATGATGAGGAATTGGTGAGCTTGGCTCTCCTTGGTCTTCCGAAGAGTTGGCATGCCTATCAGGATTCTGTCAATGGTCGGGAGAAATTGCCAGGATGGGAGCGACTTTGGTCGGATCTTGTGCAAGAGGAGATAAGGCGGAGTACTAGGGACGGATCTTCATCAAGGAAATTTGATGAAGAGAATTGCGCTTTGGCTGCCAAAGCAAAGAAGGGGAAGAGCAAGAAAGCTTCTCATTTCGGTGCGAAAGGCAAGAAGCAGGACATGTCCAAGGTGAAGTGCTTTCACTGTCACCAACACGGACATTATGCCACAAATTGTCTGCAGAAGAAGAAAAATAAGCAGGCTGCTGGATCTGCAGCTGGAGAGGCCTTAGCCTCGCAGTTTGAGCTGGATTTTTCGCTGATCGCATGCTTGGTCTCAAGTGTGATGGGATCAGTATGGTTCTTGGACAGTGGTGCGTCTTTTCACATGACTGGAGATCGAGATCTATTTTCAGATCTGGATGAGAAAGATATTGGAGTGCACATCGAGATGGGCGATGATGGTAGATACAGCATGAGGACTTGTAGACCATTTCTTTTAGAGGTAGTCATTAGTCTGTAACCTTTCAGATGAAGGAAGTATGTGTGTTCTGATTGGGCAAAGAATCGACCAGACGATGTTAGGCATAAGGGTAATGATAAGCCACCTTCGGGCTGACGTGGTTGCTTCCCAGGCAAGAAGAAAACTCTGTTCCTAAGATAGGGGGCCCATCTAAACCTCCTACTGGCCAAGTGGATGGTCGTGAAGCAATGGCATGCAAGGCGAAGGAGTGGTGAGTAGTGGGGATGATGGGGTGAGTCATGGCACCGAGATTGGGCCAGTCACGTGGACGCAGTGGAGTTGAAGATATCAGCAGTTGCATTTCATCGGGCTTCCTAAGGGCACTCTGGCGCAGTCAGATCAGTGCAAGGGGTGTACCTTGGGGAAGTATGTGAAAGCCACCTTTCACGAGAAGGATAGTCGCGCCACGACGATCCTTGAGAGAGTTCACACAGACGTGTGTGGTCCTTTCTCTGTAGCTTCGATAGCAAAGCACAAGTACTATGTGATCTTTGTTGATGATTTCTCTCGGAAGTGCTGGATCTTCTTCATGCAGAAGAAGAGCGAGACATACTCAAAGTTCTGTGAGTTCAAGGCGCTGGTTGAGAAGGAATCGAGGAAGCATGTGAAGGCTCTTAGGAGCGACAATGGTGGTGAATTCATCTCTGCCGAATTCAAGGACTTTTGCAGCGCAGAAGGAATTCGGAGAGAGCTCATAGCACCTCATAACCCACAACAGAACGGGGTTGCTGAGCGGAAGAACAGAACGATCGTGGGTGCTGCACGGGCGATGTTGCATGATCAGGGCCTACCCATTCACTTGTGGGCGGAGGCATGCAATACTACAGTATATGTGCAGAACCATTGTCCTCACAAGATACTTGGCATGAGTACACCCGAGGAGGCGTTTTCTGGTAAGAAGCCTGATATTTCCCATTTGAGGATTTTTGGTTCACCTGTTTACATTCATGTGACGAAGGATGCCAGGAAGAAGCTGGAGTCGACCGCGGAGGTTGGGATATTTTTGGGGTACACTGATACGCCCCACAACTATCGTGTGTATTTGCCAGAAAGTCGCAAGACTGTTGTGCGACGGGATATCAAATTTCAGGAGGAGAAAGCCATGAAGTGTTCGCTTGAGAGGGAGCCACACTTGCATGCAAATGAGGAGCTATTAGTTCCTAAGGATGAGCTTCCGGATGTGGATCAGCCACAAGAGGAAGTTCATGGAGTGGAAGAGACCACTCATGCAGCGCCAACCATCAGAGGGCGCAAGCGCACTACAGAAGCTGAGCGACTGGCTCGAGATGCAGAGAAGGTTGTAGGACCACGTACATCATAGCGTTGCATGGAGATAAATAACGGACCGGTATACGACATGGCTTTGTATAAATGTGTCGTGACAGAGCCATCCTCTTTCGAGGAAGCTGTGGAGGATCCCGCATGGGTAGATGCCATGGTGGAAGAGTATGATTCGATTGTCAGAAACAGTGCATGGGAGATTGTCCCAAGGCCGCAAGGGAAATTAGTGGTGGGTTCGAGATGGATCTACAAAGTGAAGCAGGCAACTGATAGGAGTGTGGAGAAGTACAAGGTAAGATTTGTTGCCCGAGGCTTGTCACAGATTTAGGGTATCGATTATGAGGAGACCTTTGCACTACGTAGCGTACTCTTCCATACCACAGATCCCAGCTCCCCTCACGCATAGGTGGCACATCCACGATGGATGAAGATCGGCTCCTAATGGAGTCATTGAGGAGGAGGTGTACATAGAGTAGCCCGAAGGTTTCAAGATCTCCAGCAACGAGTCGCATGTGTGCAAGCTCAAAAGAGCATTGTATGGGTTGAAACAAGCACCTCATGCTTGGTACACATGGATAGACAGTTATTTCACTGGTCTTGGATTCACCAAGAGTGAGGGCGGATCCTAAACTTGTATCAGATTGTGTGGAGGTGCTGTTTAATATTTTACTGTATGTATATTCATTTTGACGGTGATGAAATGTTGATACACTCATGCAAGACTGATCTTGCAAAGGAGTTTGAGATGAAGGACTTGGGCCTCCTTCATTATTTTATGGGATTAGAAATTTGGCAGCGCAATGATGGATTTTTTGTGTCTCAAGGCAAGTATGCCCGGGAGATACTGGAGAAGTTCAACATGCATGGCTACAAGCCTATCGACACTCCTCTTCCTGGTTGATGGAGGAAAGAGGATGCTACATCGGCAGAGGTAGTGGATGCCACTGTTTATCTGAGACAAGCAGGGGTCGCTGTATCTAGGGGTCAACACACGACTCCGATATATGCTATGTTGTTAACCAGCTTTCGCAAGCTATGGTTAAGCCTACCAAGCTCTTCTGGAAGGCAGGCAAGCATGTATTGTGTTATCTTAGAGGCACATCGGGATATGGCTTGTGGTACAGACAAGAGGATGAGGTGAAGCTATGTGGCTTCACGGATGCAGATTGGGCAGGGAGCCCAACGGACAGAAAGAGCACATCTGGAGGGATCTTCAGTATCGGGTCGATAGCAGTTTCTTGGTACAGCAGGAAGCAGAGATCCGTGGCACTCAGTTCAGCAGAGGCTGAGTATATGGCAGCAAGCTTGGCTGCATGCGAGGCCATATGGATGAGGAAGATCCTGGTCGGGTTGTTCGGGTCACACTTGGAGCCTACTGTGATTTATTGTGATAACTAGAGTTGCATTAACCTCTCGGCTAATCCAGTATTTCATGATATATCCAAACACATCGACATCAGGTACCATCATATCAGAGATTGTGTGCAGTGGAGAATCATGTTACTTTCATATATTCCCACGGAGGATCAGGATGCTGATATCTTGACGAAGGCGCTCACCAAGAGCAAATTCGAATACCATAGAGGCAGGATAGGGGTTGCAGATAATCCATATCTTGTTGAGAGGGAGTGTTGAAAATGCAACAAGATGATGGAGCTTAGTGAAAAGAAGTCGCTTTCACTAAGTGGGCCCGCAGGCTATTTTTGGCGCAAAGTCTATTTTTAGACTATGTCTATTTTTAGACATATGGATCATGGTCTATGAGTTGCAGGATGCTATTTATGGATGATTGGTCATGTTGGTTAAAATAGATGGACCTCTATTTTTAGACATTGGGCGGAATCTATTTTTAGACTGTCGGGCTAAAAATAGAACAGTCAAATATTATTAACCCTTAATAATATTTAGACTATAAACATTATCTTATCCTCTTGGAGCACTTCAGTTTGATGCTTGGATGTGGCACATGCAACTGACAGAAGGAAATACGCTTTTCCTAAGGGTTAGTTGAGCTATTGCATGGTTGACTTCAGTTAGAACTCATCTGGCAGAGTTTGGTGGAGTTGATGAGACAGTTGGTGGAGTTGTGTTCGGTTTAACTTAGTTGAACTAGTTGTATTTAGTCTAACTGATAAATATACTAGTGATGAGTGGTGTGAATTAATTATTAATTAATTCACTAATTATCAACTCATAAATCAACTAAAGAATACATCAGTTAACTGCAATGCATGGACAGTTTAGTGGAGACTAGTGTTAGAGGTGGGTGAAAGGGTGAGTCTACTATCAGTTGTGACTATAGCTGTGCATGAGATTTGCACACACATTGATTGAGATTTCCAATGAGGATTGCGCAGTACAAGCCAAGGGGATTCAAACTTGGATCTAATTCATTCTCATCTTGGATTGCGCAGTAGAGGCAGGAAAACAGTGGAGGAGATTTGAACCTGTGACTTGTTCAGATCTGAGCTAGTTTGTGTGTAACTATTGGAGATAGTACTGAGTACTTGTGAGGAGTATTGTACTATGATTGTTACATGTTATCTATCATTATAATATATAGATAGTTGGGGGTTTTCAGCTATTAGCTTTCCCCATTACATACTGTGTTATATGTGTGCTTGATTATGTTTTAATGTGCGCATGCGACTGCTTCTATTTCCGCAAATTGATGATCAATTGTAGAAGAGGTTAGGTATTATGCATGAAGCTTAAATAGTGTGTAATCAGGATAATCTCGGTGAATAATTCAGCTATTATTCAAATTTCTATTAATTTGGTCATGGTCACAAAGCGATGAGTTTCCGGGACCGTGACCGTGAACGCGATGAAAAATGGGTTTAGACAGTTAGAATCTCCACACGTAGGTGCGGATCGAAAATATCACACAAAGTAGGCCTTAAGGTATGCTTTGGAGGCTGAGGAGGAGCAGGGTTTGTCGGGGCAGCCTTGTCCTTTGATGCCCCCTTGCGAGCTTTGCCCTTCTTACCCGAAGCGGTCGCAACAGGAGGTGGTTCTTGTTGAGGTGACTGAGGCACTGATGCAGCGGGAGAAGGCATGGGGGCCGGTTGAACCGGGGTCAAAGCAATATAAGGTTTGGGTTGACCAGGCAAGGTGGGGGCTGGAGGATCAAGGTACCAAATGGGAATCCCAAGGGTCAAGTTAGGAAGAGAGAGGGTGGCCATGACTGGTACCGTGTACACTCCTGGTGGGGGAGCTAGGAACGGTATCTGACCAGAGGGGTAATGGCCAGGTGGGACGGCTCCTAAAGGGCTAAGGCTTGGAGGAACCGTTCCAGGAGGGTAAAGAGGCTCATGAATACCAGCTGCAGGTGAAGGGCTAGGAGCAGGTTGCGGAGAGCGCGGTTGCTGACTAGCCGAAGCAGGTTGCTTGAGAGCAGCCCGAGACGATTGCATCATGCAAACATTCGATGAGCTGGGGTTAGAGAAAGGAGGAGGAGGAAGACCAGGGAAGGTTCCAAGCAAAGAGGAGTATTTTTAGACACCGGGAGAGACACTGGTCAAAGAATCAACAGTTTTTTGATTGGCTACAAAAGAGATGGTCGAATCAGGGGAGGCCTGAGATTTTGGCTCATGATACGTCAACTGGTCAATGGTGACTATCTTTCCATTATGAGGAAAAACAATCTTGCGGTGGACTGCAGATGGGACATCAGACATAGCATAAGTGTAGCTATGCCCCAAAAGAATGTTATAATCAAGAGGGGTGTCGATGAATTCAACATCAACGCAAACAGTCTTGCCCGTAAGAGTGATAGGACAATTATGGAATAAGCCAATGGGCTGGGAGGCATGGCCATCCCACGCACGGAGTGTGATTGTAGAAGGGGAAAATTTAGGAGATCCGAGTTGTTTCCAAACCGAAGCGGACATCACACAGGTGGATGCCCCCTCATCAATGATGCACCGAGAAACATTAGCGTTCCAGATTTTGACTGGGATTTGGAAGGCTACGGAAGTAGGAAGAGGAGGATGTTGTGATTGATGGGTGTCGAAAAAAATCAACTGGTCATCAGCAGGATCTACAACACCCATGGCAGATAGTAGAGCCTTCTTTTGAGAAGGGCACGACTGGAGGAGTTCCAGTGTTGAAATGCCAGCAGGAGATTATGCCAAATCATCTACGATGCTATATGAATGAGCAGCTCAACTAGAAGCAGTGTTTCAGCGTAATGGTCCCTTAGGAATCTGGGTATGAACCTCGAATTTGGGCAAAGGGATATGCAAGGGACCATTGGATGTCGAAAGAGGCTCTGTAGACCCTAAAGAAGGTGACTCGGGGACAGACGGAGTGGGAGTCTTGGGGTACTGATGGGACCGAGTTTGAAGGTTAAGGTCGATGGTTAGAGGTGGGTCAGAGTTCATCATGAGGATCTGGTAATTGGAGGAACCAGAAGGGGAAGGTTGAGTGGTCACCTGTCTGTGTGGTGGTTGGGTAGCCATGAATCCCTGTTGTGCATCCACCTGCTCTTGAGGGGGCAGTGTCTGCTGTTGTAGGGGTTGAGAAGACCAGGGAGGCGGAGGTGATAATGTTGGAGGAGCTGGAGCACTAAACTGCAGGTACGAATAATAAGGGGGTTGGGTAACAGTATGGTGACTAGGAGGTCGGGCCAAAAGAGGAGGCCTGTTGTATCCTGGATACGTGCTACCGAGAGGGGAACAAGTGCAGGAGGTGCTGCCCCCTCCCCCAGGAAAACCATAACCCATGGGAGGTTGGGTATATGGATGAGAGAGAGCTCCAACGATACCACATGATGAGGTGCCCCTGCGTCGACACCACCGGTCCGCATCGTGAACGATAAACATAACCCGTTCCCAGCAGGATTGTCATATTCTAAACGTTAGCTGGAGGGCGGTTTCTTCTGTTTGGGGAAAATGTTGAGGTAACATCTTTCCATATAGGTAGACGAAGGAACCAGTCCATGTAGACACGGTCTTCGAAAGTAGGGGATTGACATAGGCTCTTTCGTCTCCACCATTCCTGGACATGATCGGATAGGTGGGTCGCAGATGATTGACAGAAAGAAGTCAAAAGTTTGATACCAGTGTCATAACAAAGGGGAAGCTGGAAGTAAGATAAAAAAGCCCGGGCAAGAGTCGCAAAGGTGGTATGAGAAGAAGGGGCCTGATCAACATACCACTTAGAAGCCGCTCCTGTAAGCGTTCGTTGGAACAACCGAAGATGGACTGAGGCATCGGTAATGGAGGTAGATGAACACCACATGTGGAAAGATCGAACATGATTTGAAGGATCTTCTCCAGCAAGGCCTTCAAACTTTGGGATATTGGAAGGGAGCTTTGTCGGCATAGCAGGCCAACTAGTGTCGTGGTGTATAGGGTCATTTATCAACCGGTCCAAATCGGGGAGGCTGAGGCCTCGCTATGAAGGGGAGCAAGGGCGCAGCCGAGGTAGTTCCTGTGGCGGTTCCGCTAGTAGTAGTCCCGGCATTAGGGCTGGGATTACCGCTAGCATTAGGCCCTGGACCAGATATAGTGAAGGTGACAGGGGGAGAACCATAAGTAAAAGGAGAACCCAATGAATCAGAAGAGGAGTTGGAGTGCAGACTCAGAGGAGGACTAACTCGACGATGGCGGGAAGGAGTAGGTTGACTGACCGGACACTGAGGGTGAAGTCCAAGAAGTCTCCGAGATATACGCCTTGGGGGCGCAATGATGACAAAACAATCACGGCACAAGGGGAAGAAGAACGACCAACAAGGGCAGGGAGGTGCAGAATCAAGTGATTACAATGTCGAAACAAGGGCAGAAAGGTGCAGTGTCAATTGATTTTACAATGTTTTAAAGTCTTATCTTGGTGGTGTTAACCAAGCTCTTCTTCGCTTAGGGTGAGTGTGTGGCGTGCGTTAATTTTAATTTTTAAACCCAGAGATTTTGAGAGAAAAAGAAAAATTGTGTTGTGTAACTGAAAATAAATCTGCAGAGAACAGCGTATAATGCTGAAATAACAGAAAATTAACAGCTAACAATGCATCGTTCTAACCCAAGAAGGCGGGTCTCTCAAAACTAATCTAAAAGAGGAAAAAATCTTGTCAAAACACACTAAAAAGAGGCCAATAGATCTAAGGTCGGGAGGGATAGGGATCTAAAGGAGAAACTGGCTGGAAAGAGGTACAGAAAACAGCAAATAGGCAGAGGCAAGGTTGCTGCAAAAAAGGGAGGAAATCAGCTAAGGGAAGAAGGGACAAGGAGGAGGTCCTAGAGGTAGATCCAAACAAAAATTTAGGAGGTGATTTGAAAGGGAGAAGAGCTGATTAAAAGGGATCTGAAAAGGAGGTATCAGATCTGAAAAAGGGAAGGCTGAAACTCTGAAAAAGCAGACACCTGAAACAACTAAAAATATTCCACCAAAAGTGGAGGGTACTGAAGCCCTAGGGGGCTATGTTCCCACTTAGATGAGTAAAAAAAATCAAAAACAGGTCTAGATGGGCTGAGACAGGGGCTGGAAAACCCTGACAGAAGCTTCAGAAAAACCCAGAAAAATTGCAGAAAAATAGCAGAAAAACTGGCAAGTCACAGGTTCTGACCTATTTTCTATGTAGAAAATAAGGATATTTATTGAGGTGCAGACTGGAGTCCAGGGGAAATAGGTCTCACAGAAAAGACCCAAGTTCGGGGAGCCACAGATTTTCGAAAAGTTGTCGTTCAAAGTGGGCTGAGACCACAATCGCGCAATAGGGCCAAAAACACGCGGAAGTTAGAAATTTTAATGTTTTATGGTTTTATAGGTGAAAAACAACATGAAAATAGGAAAAACAAAATGCTGAAAAGAAACCCTAGGATCTGAAGTAGCTAGATATGCAGGAATATGAAAAACGACAGCGGTCGTAATTGAAAACCCGTGTGGAGTCGCCAATTGTTAGTATGAATCCTTTGTCGAAGTGTACGAAAAAAGACCACTTTAGCTACGCATAACTAATAGCCCTAACATCAAAGATGGCTGCCAATATCTTCAGATATGCAGTTAGTTGATCAAGACAAGAGCTGCAAAAAACCAGATCTATGCATAGAAAGACATTAAGCAGTAAAAAGAAGGGTTTGCTCCATATATCCAATAGACAAGACAAGAACAATTTTTGAAAGAATTTTGTATTAAGGGCACCTGGGAGGAAAACAAGAAGATGTTTCCAATTCTCCTCAATGGGATGGGTTCTTGGAAGTCCTCAGCACTTCAGATCTAGCATTTCTCTCTCCTGTTGGTGTAGAAAACCCAGACAAAGATAGAACTCAAAGGGAGCTCACACAGAAAATAATGGAAAATATGAAAATGATAATGGCTCAAAGTCAGACCAAGAGTATAGATCCAGAGTGATCTAGTAGGCAACAAAAGGTGAAGAATGGTAGGAGAAACCCTCCTATTTATAACAAAATATTGGGTCATTCTAGATCTTGGTGCATGATTAAAATAACATTAACCAAATCTAGATCCACCTTTTATGGAATATTTTATTATATTTTTTGAAGGGAAAAAGTATTTGAATTGGGTCAAATCCCTTTATTTGTGAATAATAAATAAATAAATGATTTATTTATCATTTTAAGGAAGTGGTTGAAAGATAATCAAATAAATAATGATTTATTTAATTATTTATGGGGGATTTAGTCATATTTAACAAGGAATATTATTTAAATAAGATTTAAATAATTATTCCTAGAAAATAATAAGATAAATAAAGATTTATCTAATTAATTTCTTTGTTTTGGGTTAAACATGACCAGGAATAATAATTAAATTATTGCTTAATTAATTATTCCTTGAGGAAAATCAAACAAATATAGGTTTGTTTAATATTTCCTTTTGGGGTTTCCTGTTTAGACCATAAACAACCTAATAAATTTGTTTTATTAAGTTATTTTACATAGTGAAAGCAATTTTACTTAGGGTAAAATTGGTCTTACATGGTGTACTTGGGTCCATCTAATGATAGTAGGTTAGATGACCAAAAAATGGTGTAACAGTTGTAATAAAGGAAAATGATAATTCTCATCAATCTGAGATTATTTCAACCAGAAGACTGATAGAATAAAGGAGCAGGTTGTGTAAGCAGCTCGGAGATGAGATTGCCTCCATGGAGAACTCAGAGAAGTATGACATTGAAAGGGATCTTAAAGCAGATAAAAAGGGATCCATAGAAGCAGAAGCCAGCAAGAACTTGATGTGTAATGAAACAAATGAAAACAAGATAGAATGAGAGGAAGAAGCAAGAAGTTGCAAAAAGCTCAATTATTCCTGAATATCAGTTGAAAAAGTTTGGAATATCTCAAAGGAGGTTCTTTCTTCCTATGAAAAATATCACATGTTTCTCTTGTCATAAACCAGGACATATTACAACACATTTTAAGAAAAGGCATATCAAATTTAAACAACAAAAGATGTAGCAAATGAGAAGACCCCCTCAAGCAAGAAAATGGAAAAGACAATCTTTCACCAGGTACACAAATCATCTATGTGGCTACTGTTATTCATGCAATGACTTTGGACATGTAGTAGCTCAATGTAAGACAGAGAAAATCAAGGTTAACCAACAAAATATGCAACAAATGAGAAGACTACCTCAAGAAAACAAATGGAAAGGACAACATTTCACTAGGTACATAAATTATTTCTAAGTATACTCTTATTCATGCAATGAATTTGGACATAAATCTGTTGAATGTAAACTATGTTAAAAAATGAGCACAAAATGTTATACATCAGCTCAAACGTACCTAGGTAAAATAAGATGTTGTGTGTGCCACAAGCTTGGACACAAAGAAAATGACTGCAGGCTGCCATATACATTAAAGGACTCTACACAGATGATGGAACTAAATCAAATCAGACCAAACTGGGAATCAAAAAGAAATGCATACATTATGAGGAACCTCTACAAAGTATGGAAGAAAAAGAAAAAGGGGGAGCCTGTTACTTTAATTACATTTTGAACCCATCATAGTCTCAGGGGGAGCTGCTCTAGGAAGCAATGTAGATATCAATCAATGATAGACAAGAAGCAACATCCCAGGGGGAGGAAAAGCAAGCAGAGGAATATAGACACTTCTCAGAATGAAAGGGGGAGGAAGCGTTGGATGAAGTGTTGCCATCAATGCGAAAGGGGGAGATCATTGGAAATAGTGTCATTGTGGCAAAGGAGCAGAAAGGAGCAGCACCAAAATTATCATTAAGGACAAAGGAGAAGATCAGGATCAGTTTGAGTATAAACGAGCTATAAGGCAAACAAGGAAAAAGTATAGTGGAGGAGAAGAGAAGAGGAAGAGGAGTAGCAAAGTGCCAACGGAGCATCATTAGAGGAAAAGGAGTAAGGCAGAGGAGTAGAAAAGAGGCATGGATCAACACCAGAATTATCATTAAGGCAAAGGAGTAAAGAGGAGCAGTAAAAAGGCAAGGAGAAGAATTATAAGCCTTATCGAGGAGAAAAGGCAGCAAAGGCAACAAGTTTGGGTCGAGTCGTGCACGAGTGGGTAGAGTCATGAATGTGTTAAGACAAGTAATGAATGCGTTCAACTAGTGGAGAAAGTCGTGAACACGAAGACATAGTTGGGCTAGTTTTCATTCAGAACAGTGCATGAAGGCGTGTGCAACACGTGTAGTTCTACAGGCAGAGTTGGGTAAATTTCTAGAAAAACATGTTTAGAACAATGTTCAACAGAGATATCGCAAATCGTGAATCGCAGGGGAAGGAGTATCGCAAAGCAACAGAGACATAGAAATTGCGAAATGCAAAGTGCAGGAGATGACGTGGCAGATGACGTGGCAAGTGACGTGGAAGATAACATGGACCTAAACTCAAAAATCACAAATAAATATTAATATGCATGTTGAGATGGACGGTCTGAATATTATCGCAAAAATAAAGGTTGAGAGATGGATGGTTAAGATCAAATCGCAGTATTGAAGTGGAGGATGGATGGACAAGATCGTGTCACGGAATGAAATGGAGATTGACGATCGAGATCATATCACGAACATAATGTAGGAGAACAGACGATCCAGAATATATTTCATTCGGCCATAAGATTTCTAGGGCACATCACTATCGACAATTTTTATATTTATATGTTAAGTTACAGAAATTTAATTGCTTTAAGTTGAGATGCGATAATAAGTGGGGTTTGCAATGCGATGCGATCACATATCGCATATTATAAGATTAACCTTGTTATTTCTATGAGTTAAATCTTGTGACATGCGTTAAGGTGTGGATACGATGTAGTTTCAGAGTAAAATTGCAAAGGATGTCAAATCCGGAATAAGGCCTTTTGTGAAGAAATCGCATTGGAGAATTGAAGAGCTGAATATAACACGAAACACAAAGGAAATGTCGAAATTCGATAAGTGACCAGACGTGATATCGTAGAGAGGTAAATATTAATATATTTCAGGTCCAGTTTTAATGTGGTTATGCTTGTTTACAAAGAAGTAAAGTTGAAAGGAGAGTTGACTCGGGTGTACAAAAAGGAAAGCCTGAACGAAAGAAAAGACTTGGGTAAGTAAAATACCTGACCCCGTGCAAAACAATGTTGTATGTGGTTGGGCCGGTAAATAAAAGAGAGTCTAAATGCGGGTAGAAGGAGACTTAGGTAAGTGACCTGAAATAGAGCAAAGGAGCACGTGAATGTTGAACGATGCGGGTACGAGCAGAAGAGGAAGAGTTGGGAAAAAGGAGCATATGATGGCATTGTTGGAAACGCAACAGCTGGGTCGAGTTGGGCCAAAAAGATAGTTATGCAGAACCGTGTTGAATGTAACAGAAGAAACAAAAAATATTGTGATAGCAGTAGAAAATAAAAATGCATAGCGAGAAAAGAGTTGATAGGGCTGAGTGAATATTGTTTTAAATGTAAATTTATTAATTAATTTTTTTCATTTTTTGTGATGCAATGGCAAGTCTCCATAGGCATAGGAAAAAATCCATGAGTGTTGTAATGATTATTTCTGAAGTAATAACCTGAACTGAATAATGAGGAATTGAATGGGTTGAAGGCATAGGGTAAGGCATGTTCACTTTGTATTCCCCGTAGAATGGAAATAGTCAGGGAGTTATCTGTATAAGAGATGTAATATCAGTGTGGATAGAGAGGTTAGAAAGTTGTACAATTGAAGAGAGCGGAAGAATGTAAGAGAGTTGCAGAAGGCTGGAGAGTGGAATAATAAGAGATATTTGATAGAGATGTTGTGCATATCATGAGCTGATATGAAGTTTATATGAAGGTTGAAGAGGGAGCAGTGGAGAAGGAGCATAACAGAGCTGATATCCAAGTAAATCATCATTTTAGTTTCATGTTGACTAAGGGGATTATAGTCTCCTTTAAAGTTGTAGCTTGATAAATTTCCAGTTGGAGCTGGGTGAGGTAGAAGCCTCCTATAGGTTGTAGCCTACAGAAAATATTTGGGAGTTTGAGCTTCCTTGCAAGTTGTAGCTTGCAGAAGTTGAGGTAGGAGCCTCATGTGGGTTGTAGCCTGCAGAAAATACATGGGAGTTGGTGGTTCTAGTTCAAGTTGGAGCTTGATTGATGGCCAGTTGTATCTAGTTGAGGTAGGAGCCTCCTATGGGTTGTAGCCTACAGAAAATAGATGGGAGTTGGAGCTTCCTTGCAAGTTTTAGCTTGCATAATTTTAGGTAGTAGCCTCATATAGGTTGGAGCCTACATAAAATAAGTTGTGAGAGGGAGTTGGAGCTTTCCTTTGCATCACAACGATAATAAGATATGTTTTTCTCCCTTATGAGTTTCCACGTATATATGTTGTCTATGTGCTTGATGATTATTTGATTATGTGATTTTTTAATTTTCTTAATTACTTGTTGTCCACACATTAAGTTATTTGATTCATTATGTATTAAGCTGCTTATGAAATGAAGGTGTAAATGAGTTGAATGAAAAGAGTTTTAAATGTCCATGAATGTACTAAACTGATTCACCCCCCCCCCCCTCTCAGCTTAGCTAAGGGTTCATCAGGTCACTGGATTGAAGGCATCTAGGACCAAAGTACAAGCTATCAAAGCAGACCTGGAACAAAAAATTGTTGCGCTGCAAGCCAAGCTGTAGTCGGAAACCCCTCCTGAGGTGCGGGTCCAGTGAGCCGCGCTGCTAAAGGAAGAAACAAGCAACATTTCATCACAGATCACCAAGGGTTAAGAATTGTTAGATACTTTAGAGACTGCTATGGGACTATGGTCCACGATGCAGTGCGATCCCCTCCTCTGATAGTTCAACCAAGAGCTACACCAGAAAGATCAGGAATTTTAGCATATGGAAGCTACCATGCCCACCCTCATGGCAGCACAGCGCCTAGCACGTCTTTGTACCATCCGCGCTCTCAGAGACAAAATTGAGGAGCTCCACCACAAGAAGCAGGTCCTCAGTGACCATCTCAAGCCATGGGTGGATGAGGCTCTCAAGCTCTTGCAGGACATACACGCGATCATAAAACAAATAAACCAGACCTTGGATAGCGTCACTGCAGCTACTGAAGGACCGAATTCACAAAATTTGGTCGACATTGTGTAAAATGCAGCTAAGCAGAGTTAAGGCGTCCTGCCTCGATTTTCCTTCACATTTGAGTAGTTCCAAGCCAAGATGAAGACCCCACTACCATTGTGACTCAGGACGAGTCACAAGATTGTGTTGGGGGCCTATTGGAGCGGGGTCCCCTAACCGCAATTTTGGTGCAATTTTGTAATATTTTGTAATAGTTTAGTCTAGTGCGGGGGCTTTGGGATAGGTAAAATCCCCTAATGAACTATAATGGGTCAAGGGTAGACCAAGGATCCGAAAACCATGGTTTTCGGACCATAGAGTAGCATAAGATAATATAGTATAGATGGATAAATTGATTCTAGAAGTAAGTTTATGTTTGGATTAAGTCTGGATACAAATATTGGTTCGGTGATATATTTTGTGGGTGTGTCTGGGTAAGGGCTCCTACTGGCAGTGTGTGCAGAGACCATAAGTCCTGTTGTGTGTGGACCCCACTGGTTATGTGTGTGGGCTGGTAAACAAAGTCTGTAAGTGGAATCTGAACATCAATGAATGAGAAGACTGTTTTGTCAATATTTGAGTATCTCTGTGTTATGTTATTTGGCTGCGCTATTTGTGATTTCTGAGATTATGTATGTTTTCTGAATAATGGTAATTAATTGATGCACACATGGATGCGAAGCTTAGAAAGGATAATGAATTCTTAGATCTGATTATGTTTTTCCTTATTACCTCTAATTATTGGTTAACTTACAGTTTATGAGATTCCCTGAGTTATTCTGACCAATTTATTGTTAAGGATTTCTGGGTTAGGGCTTCTCCAGCACAGGCCTTTTAGATCTGGAAGGACCTACTTTAATTAACTTTCTCTCTCTTAGAGTGCAGAAACATGGTTCCAGCACCCTCCCATGCTACTTCAGGTGAGACCTTGACCTACGCAAGCAGGCCATTGCCAAAAGGGCCAGTAGTACAAGGTTTTGTTGGTAAGCCTTAAATCTGAACCTAGGTCATGACCCCTCAAACCAACATTGGCATTCATGTTGTTATGAGGTGATAGTTGATGAGTGTTGCAGTGATTTATGGTTGGAATTTATGTCAACATAGACTTGTGTTGAAGATGATATGGTTGCTTGATGTTATTAGTTTCTATGCTTGTCTTGTACTGGAGATGATATGCATTGGTTTATATGGTTGTTATGGCAAATTTTTATGTTGCAAGTGTTTTGATGGCCTTGATTTTTGGTTTTGCTACTAGGTCTCCATGTATATGATTTTTGTGGTTTTTCTCATGATATGACCTTGACCTAGATACTCATGAATATATTTAAAGGTGTTTAAGTGGTTGTTATGATGTATCAAGTTTCCTTCTACAACTGAGTTGCATGTTTGATTCCACTTGATACAATTTTTTCACTCATGAGTTGGTTCTTACACATGGTAACTACTTCATGTATAATATAAACATGAGGTTGGGGAGATGGTTCTGAGTCTTTTCATGGCTTGGACAATATTTACGGATGCCATATATACCGAGCAACAAGTTGGAGGTAGTTCTGAGATGAAGATCTTGTCTTTTTTACTTCATCTTCTGCCCAAACATATGGATGATGGGTCATTAGCGTGACTTAAACACTCCAGTCACTCCCTTGTAGGCCTATGCAAGCGACTAAGGAGCTTGATTCAAGTTTCAAAGTGTTGTGCAAGCAACTGTGTTTGTGGGTGAAGTTCTTTGGATTCCTTGCACTCCTTGAATGATTTAATTATTTTTTTGTATGATGTATCTTGATCAGGAATTTCCTTAAAAGGTTCAAACTGACTAAATCAACATGTTGGAATAAATTTTGAAGTTTGAATACTTTAATGCAGTAATTATTGTAGTATTGGAAAAAAAACTCTTAAAAGAAGAAGCATATCGACCATTCTTAGTGAGTGAACTGAGTAGATCCTTATGTAGAGAGTAGAGGGAGACCTCCTACAGCAAATAATGAGGCAAAGGTTGAATTTATAAATAATTTCACACATAGAAATTATATTCAAAGATGAAAGAGTGAGGAGAATTGTGGAGATGTAAGCCATGATTTTAGAGAAGCATAATTTTTTTTTTTTTTTTTTTGCTGATTGTGATGGAGTTTGCAGAAACTTGCATCAAAGGATACCTAGAGGGAAATTATTCATTTGATTTTGTTGATGTTGTTAGACATCAATATTTTTTTTCCTTCAGAGATGACTAAATGATTTCTCTATATTTCTAGAAACAAATTTCATGAACATTGTGAGTTCTCGAAATCTCACTGCCTTCATCATCCTTAAGATAATTTTTCACTATTTCATCATTCCATCATGTCAAGCTCTACTTGCAAATCCCAGAAAACCCATTAGGGGCTTATGTCACTCATTTTGTCTATATTTTGTCACCTTTGGCCCAAAAGCATCTCTTTTGTTTTTCCTAACCCCCCCACTGCTCCCTAAGGCCACCAATCAAACAGCTCTATTATGTCTCCCAAGAATACCTCAAGCATTGATAGTCCCAAAATTGTCTCTGTAGGCTCTTTAGATAAACCAAGCACATTGGATTTTGGATCTTCAATACATAAATTTATCATGAACTCTGTTTTACACTTGATGACCCCAAAATCTAAGTTTTCAGTCCAAAAGCCAAATCCAAGGAACCTTCCACTAGGTCACCTAGGGTTTCATAGGTCATAGGGTGGATTTAGTATCCTAAAAATCTATGTTTTTCCTATATAAAGAGACTCCATTCAAAGAAGAAAAGGGACAAGTGACTCTGTCCAAAACTAATCAAAGGGTCATTCAAGCAAGGCCTCCTTGGCCTAGAGCACAAATTTTGCAAGGGACAGCTGCCCTTGCTCACATTTCTACAAAAGGATCAAATGGCCATCATACCTAAAGAGAGGTAAGTTAATGGGGGAAAACATCAAAAGAAGACCATCTACAACAAAGAGAAACACAACAGGCATATGTTTTAGAGAATCAAGGATTTTGTGACTAATTGGAAAAATAATGTGCCAAAGAGGGAAATCAGCACAAGGGCTACAAGGACAAAGGTCACCTCAACTCCATCCAGTGCACATTGAAGATTTTTAGAAATAATTAATGAGTTTTTAAAGGTTTAGAGAACTTATAAGACAACATTATTTACTTTTTTCTAGAAGCCCTAAAACCTAGGAGTTTGGAAAGAATGACAAATAGGTCAAATAATGATGATAGGGCCTCCTTCATAACAACAGATGGAATTTCAGGGGGTATTCAAGCTGCCCTCTAGGGTTTCATAAAGAAGCACTGATTCCACCTCACCAAAGAGACAAAATGACAAAGAGTATCAGTACAAGGGCCTGAGTTTTCAAAAGTACATTCAAAGGTCTTAAAATGATCAAAAGGAGGCAGACATAACGTAAAGTGACAAAGGAAGGAATAGAGATATATCACTGTCAAAATGGTCAAAGGAAAAAACTTTCAATTGGTCTAAAAACAAAGTAGAAAAGCCTCCAAAAATGGTTTCCTTATCAAAAGTATATTCTGCAAGAGATAGTTAGCCATGAGTGACACTTCTGCAGGACTGTTAAAGATGGCTACCTACAGGAAGATTGATAAGGTCAAACAAACCTAATGTATCTCACAATGGTGGCACATATAAAGACTAAAGGAGCTATTGATAGCAACTACTAGGGTTTTCACATCAGGAGGTTTTTCACTGCTTCACAGTGAAAACATGACAGAATGTCAGTTAAAGGAAGGTCAAAATTCTTCTCTTCAGTCTCATCCACCAAGTAATCAAAGGCATAAAAGGTACAAGACTGAAGACTCCAAGGTGAAGGTGCCAAAATGATCACAATTTTTTTGTTTACAAGTGTTGAAATTCATGAAAATGATAAAGTGGAGAAAACCTTCAAAGAGCACTAATGCCACTGAATGAATTTTTCCTCTAAAATTTCTCAAAATGACCTTTGCTTTAAAAAAAAAACAGGTTCATGTTTCCAAACGTGGGTAAGAGGCACATTTTAAGCTGTCAAAGAGTTGGTCAATCCAAGGGGGACATCAAAATGCTCCAGCAAAGGAAAAAAAAACATGTTTTTCTCATAATTTTTCCACCTATAGGACAAAAAGACCAAAAAGTCAGTGAAAAAGTAAGAAGGGTAAACAAACATTAGAAAGTGGGTTTGATCATGAAATTATTTCTCAAAAAGAAGTATAAAGGTCTTCTTTCCCTCTCCCAAACTCATTTTTGTCTTTGAAGGAGAGCTAGAGAGCCGTTGAAGAATTTCTAGGGTTTTTCTGCAAAACTGGGTAAAATTTCTAGGCACTACACATAGGCGGAGGCACTACGCACAGAGGCTTCGGTGCTGTGCATAGACGAGAAGAGGCAGTGCTAAAAAGCACTGCGCTATGCATAGGCGGTGGCGCTACGCACAGGCGGTGGCACTACGCACACACCCAGTTCAGAGCTCGACTCGCCCATAGCCTCCCAGAGCTGCGCACAGGCCTTCCAACAGCCCGACCCAACCCGATGCTGTGCATAGAGGGCCCGACAGGAATGGCCAGTTGGGTGGAGCTGCGCACAGAGGAATTTTGGCCAAAATTTCCAAAAAATTGCTCAAAATCACTCTTTCTCCTCCTCAAATTCGCCCCAATCTCCTGCACGAGTTAGACAGGGTTGGTGGTCACTTTATTTACCCTCCAAATGATCTTTTTTCATTCATAATCAAATAAGAGTAACCATAACCTAAATTGGCTAAAAACCCTAATCTTCATGTCAAACCATCATTTAACTTTCTAGGGCAAGAATTTACCAATTGAAGAGTGGTCATTGGTGTAAATACACTCAGTACCAGCCAGGCATCCTCCAAGATCTGAAAGAATTCCTTGACTTGTTCCATTTTTCCTCCATTTTTTAAAATTTGACCTCACCATCACTCATTTTTCCTCCCTAGACCTAAAGGCTCTCACCAAGCTAAAAACAATTTTGTTCAAGGACACAATCAATCACTATGTCCGGAGAAGAGATCAGTACCAGTAGTGATGAAGGCCAAAGGCCTATCAAGCCAAAACACAAGGGAGGAAGAACTAACAGGTTTGAGCCCTTGGATACAATTCAAATCACCTCTTCTCCCATGATCCTTGCATGTTTTCAAGATGTTGGATGCTATCAGTTCTGTGAGAGGGTTAAACATGTCCAAAACCACTCAGATTTGACTAGGTTGTTCATTCTCAGCCTACAAAACCACCAGGTCAACCTAGAAGGAATAAAATTTGAACTATCATCTAAATCCATTGCTAAAGCCACAGGGATACCAGACGTGGGTGAGAGATGGTTCAAACAGAAAAAATTGGCCTTAAGCCACTATAAGCCCTTCCTCAAACCTAGTTATCAATACGGCTACAAGAATTTTTTCCCCTTCTCTTACTTGCTAGAGAGATATGCCCCACTGATGAGGCAGATCATCAAGTACTTCACTTGTGAGGGGAGGTACTCCAGGCTTTATTCATATCACATAAGGTTGATAATGCACTTCACCCGGGTTAAATTGCTAAACCTACCATACTATCTCTACTGAAGCATTGACAAAATGGCTTGACTAGTCAAGAAGAGGAGTTATGTCCACCAAATGCAAAGCCTTTTTCACCACTCCTTGGTTAAGATGATTGTTTTGCACCAACTAGAGCAGCAAGGAATCCCTTCGGAAGTTTTCATCTCACATGATATATTTGAAAATCCCCAAGCCTTCATTTAGTGAAATTTTCCTTCCACTTCACACTCACTTACCTCCACTCCTCCATCACCCCCCAGGGATCATGATTCATCACCTCCATATATGCCTTTTCCACAAGGAAACTTACCTCTTTCTTATTCTCTTGATTCATCAAATAAATATGATGACAGTGATAATAAGGAACAAGCAGATGATAGTGGACATGAAGAAATTAGTAGGGCAGAAATAGTGTTTAATGAGGAACAATAAGATGACAGTGGTAATGATAGACAAGGGGGTGACAGTAGCAATGATCAACACGAAGATGATGGTGGGAATGATGAAAATAGTGGGGCAGACACAAAATTTAATCAGGAAGAGAAGGAGGATGATGATGACAAGGAAGAGGGAGATGAACATGGTAGTCATAAAGGAAACAACAATAAACATTTGGAGGAAGGAAGTGATGGTAATGATAAAAATGAATCACTCCCAGGTACAGAAAGAGGTGGTTTTGATGAACAAGATGAGGAAATAGAAGATCAAGAAGAGGAAAACAGTGAAGCACAAACATAATTTGATGAAGGAGACAATGATAACGATAATGTCACTAATAGGACAGTTAGTGAGGAAAATAACAACAAAAGAGATAGTCATGATAGTCATGACATCTGTCATCACTGTCATGACACAAATCAGTAGAATTGAAGATATCCCAGAGGATGATGAACAAAAGGACCTTTATGATGGACGGAACCAAAGTGAGGCAAGTACAGAAGCTGATAATCAATTTGAAATCCAAAGTGACGGTATAGAAGGCAGTGCGAAAAATGAAGATGGTAATGGTGTTGAAGTTCAAGACAACACTGATGAAACACAGCATGAGGTGATTGATGGGGACCACAGTAAAGATAAAGGAGTTGATGACAACACCAAGGATCACATCCAAGATAAGGACACTACCAAAACCATCATCGCTCCTCTTACATGCACATACCACAGAGGGAAGAGAGATGGTTTTGCTGCCTCAAAAAGGAAAAGGGCCATCTCTTCTCCAGCTATCAAACCATTGGAAAAGGGCAAGGGAAATATGGAAAAGGGTGAGAAGCAAGTAAAGGTGATGAGAAGTAAGAGAATCAAGAAAGATACTCAAGATCCTCAATTCATTGATATAGATAGTGACAATGAGGACAAGGAGATGACCACCAAATTGCTACTCCTAACCAAAGATGAAAAAATTAAGGAATGGGAAATATATTTCAAGATGGCACAACGTGTAATTCAGTATTACAAGAATGAGCACAAGCACTTCAAGAAGGTGAAAAGGGGCCTTTCTCTCCAGAAGAAAATGACCAAGCACTATGCAAAGAAAAACAAGCTTGCTTGTGCAAACTGAAGGAGGCCCTCATGGAGATAAAAAACCTAAAAGAGGAAAAAAAACATGATAGCCTTGGATTTTTGGCTGAGGCTTCTCAACAAGTGTCCAAGACCTCTTGAGGGAACACTCCACCAATTTTGGGCAAAATTGAAAAAGATTTATCTTTTTGAAATTTTGAGGCCTCTGTGTGTAGCACCCTTGGCGCTACGCACAAATCTCATGGGTCCTCAGCTTTCAAACTTGAAATTTTTGGATTCCTATCATCGTCAGTAGTATTCTAAAAAAAAATTAGAACATTTGGAGTAGTTTTGACCCCCCAAAAGGTCAAAAAACACCTAAATTTTGACTATTCTGCCTCATTTTCAGGCAAGGTGCTACGCATAGAGAGGTGTTGGGAGAATAAATTTTTGGACAAGAAAATGGCACTCATTTAGGAAAAATAAAGAATTTCTAGAAATTAGACTCATCAGGCTTTCCAACGAGCCATCACAAAGCCAAATTTGGCATCGGGAAGGGGGCCAAAACTTAGTCACAAAAGACCCTATTTTCTAGCTGAAGTGGCGCTACGCACATGTTGGACATTGGTTTCAACGCTCCCCATGTGTTTCGCGACATGGACTAACCACCTCTCGTGGATCCTAACTCTAGTGATTTTAGCGAAGACTAACGCCTGCGGGTTTTGGTCTAATGGCAATCATGATTCCAACAAGTGGTTTCAGAGTGATAGGTCTCGAGTTCAAAACTCACCCGACTCGCATTGTGAGGGAGATTGTTGGACATTGGTTTCAATGCTCCCCATGTGTTTCACGACATGGAATAACCACATCTTGTGGATCCTAACTCTATAGATTGTAGTGGAGACTAACACCTGCGGGTTTTGGTCTAACACCAATCGTGATTCCAACATCACATAGACTGTCTAAGTGTGTTTTGGACCAAAAGTCAACAAAACACACTCATTTTTTGCAAAATGTTATTTTTGAGTTTTTTGAGGCAAAACACTCTAGAATTAGGTGCAAATAGTTATTATGGAATTTATTTTTGAGGATATTATGTGCCTTGGGCCTTATTTATTATGGCATTTATTTATAAGGATATTATGTGCCTTGGGCCTTGCATGGTCTCTTGGCCATAAATGACATTTATGGTTGAATTTGACATTTTCCTACCATATTTATGGTTTTAGTCATCCTTTTCTCCATAAATAGAGCATGAGGCCCTCATGTATTTGGTTGGATTTTGATGAACTTGGAGAGCAATACATGGTTTCTATGAGCTTGGAGAAGAAATTGGTTTTGTGAAGTTGATGAATGGCTTGCTTGGATTGATGATGGAGAAGCTTGTTTGCAGGATTCCTTAGCTTGGTGAATGGTGATGTCTTCTTAATTTTTTTATGTTTTCTTGTTATCATTATGTTTCATCCTTATTAGTTGCTATAAATTAGAAAAGTATAGGTTGAGACATGCTCTTTGAGGCACCTCATTCCTCCTGTTTGTTATAGCCTTGATGTTTTCCTCTGTTTGGTCATCTTAAGGAATTCTTGATTGCTCCTTAGGTCCACCTAGACTTGTTTTATTTCATATATGGATTACTATGCTAGTTTACACATATGATTCACGGTATAACCTACTTACGTGAAGCTGTCCAAACTCTGTCTTGAAACCTCTCTTTGGAATATTGTTTGCTAGGTTAAGTCAAAGAGGTCTTGCTCGATCTTTCCCTTTGTCCATGTCTACCAACTTGTTTCAGAGTTCTTTATAGCCTAATTTATGATGTTTAGGATTTCCCTCTTCGTAGATTAAGTTATTGTTCTATATTATATGTTTTCCGAAACTCTGAAGGTGAATTTACTAAAGTTAGAAGCTCTTATGCTTTCTATGTTTCACTGGAATGTTTATATTGGATATTTATTGGTTTAAAGTATTATCATAGAGTAAATGGTTTGCCCTAGCTCATGCTTAGTATCTTGTGCTAATAATATTTAAGACCTCCTTGTTCATAGGTAAATGAAAAAGGATACTTCACTGCCCTTTTCCCTACCTTGTTTTTCCCAAATTTGATGTCCACCCCACCTCACACATTACCTTAAGGATCCATTGACGTTTCTATATTGGCCCTGCAACACACTCTGATTCATCATCCAGACACTGATGACTTTCATTGACTGTTATAGCATCATTTTTCACCTTCATGTGCTTGATGATTAACACTTTGGCCTTGGGCACCCTTTCCCCTCAGACTTGAACATCTTCACAAAAAACAGTATCTTAAAACCCATACGCGACTTTGCCTATAATTTTCTGCGTATATACGCAAGTCCATTCATAGATATCCACGTATACCTTTTTAATCATTAAAAATATATATATTATTCCCTATTTTCAATGTAGGGTTGATCGTTATTCCCATAATTAAACCACCCCAGCCCGTGGCCTAGATATTTCCAACTGCAGAAACTAATTTGAGGGAGTATAAAAGCCCCTCATGTGCATGGCCTAGGGGAGGGAGAAAAATATAGATATTATACTCTGTTGGGGACCTATTTCAAGTTTGATATTCCCATGCCTCCTGCACTTCCTAGGTATATTCAGGAAACCCTTGTTTCCTTGAGATGCTCATCATCCTATATGAAATCTAGTGTGCACACAACTTGGAATAATTCTTGCGAGGCTAGGGCTGGACGAATCTAGAGGATGATATGCTCGAAGGCCATGGAAGGATTTAGGTGATATCTCCACGTTTCTATTACTATACATGCCATTTATAATAAGAAGAACCATCTTATTTCTGATATTCACGTGTTTATATATCTTTATATATGTGTAATGATAATTAATTGAATATTTAATATTGTTTTTATGATATTATGCATGAGTTACACTAAAATCTATGAACTATATATGTTCTAAAACTAGATTTTAGTGTTCGTTCTTTCTTGATTTCAGGTTACGAAGCATTAAGGGTTGCTGGGGGTTTGCACCTCGCGAGATCTACATCAAACGTGCGACTTTCGGGTAAGTTCTGCAACTTGTTATATCTAGTTTTCAGTATAAAAGATAGGTTAAGTGAGTCCTTCTTGAATGGTATGCCCTTGATCTGTGAAGGTTTCCAACCCAAAAACCTTTAGGGTATTATATCCTGAAACAGAAATGGCGACTCCGTTGGGGAACACATTTTTGTGATTTCCTGTTTGGGTTGTTTTATCTGTCTTGTAGGTTCCCAACACTTTCTATCACTTTTTCCAGTTCAGTAAATATTTTTCCAGTCAGACTGAAGACCTGGTCTCTTGATCAGGCTTGACCATTTTTGTTTTTATTTATTTACCTTTCCATACGCGGTTTTTCTTCTGCACAATAGCGTATACATGTTGTTTTTTGCAAAGGGACCCACGTATACACAAATTCCCTTTGTCACAGTCGCGTATACACACTTGTTGCTAAACTGCAAAAGCGCGTATGCCTAGGTAAAATTTGAAATTTTTGGTTTTAAGCCTTTATGGTCTTGTCTGCGTGTGGTGACCTATTCTTGCAGTGTCTTTGAGGTCTCTAGACTGTGTCTAAAGTGGTTTTATGTCTATTTCTCTCTTACTTGTGTGAAGACCCACTCATTTGGTGAAATCTTTGTTTTTTGTGTTTTCAATTCTGGCTTGAGCACCAAGGTCTTTCCCTGAAGATTCTTGGATGTTTTGAGTATTTAGGACAGAGAGATTCTGCTCATTTACTCTTTCCTAACCTTATGTGTTGCTTCGCATTTGGATTTTTGCCTTTGGTTTTCTTGATTTTATAGACTAGTTTTGTTGCAATTTTCGAAGGTTCTCTTATTGATTCTTTGGAGTTTTTGTTTGTTGCAATTTATGCTATTGTGTTGAGTTGACTTGTTGAGTTTCATGTCTTCCTTTTGCTCATGTAAGTCCCACTACGAGAGTAGCATGGTTGGCTTTGGGAATTTTTTTGAGGCTTTCGCTTGTAATTCAATTTTTCTTGACTCAGTTACTGGATAGTCCCATTGGTCTTCTTGAAATCTCTTTTTCCTATAAACTCAAAAGCCCAAATTTTTTTTTGTTTTTCGTTGATTTTGTTTTCATTTTTTTTGACGGTTTCTTTTCATATTTTGAAAGATTTTGTTGAGTGTCTAGTTTTTGTTTCTTGACTTGATTAGGAAGGGAGTCTTCTTTTGATTTCTTTCTCTTATGTCAAGTATGTTTTGGCGTTTTTATACATAGGATTTCTGATTTGGAACTAGCTCTATTGACTGCCAAAAAGTGATTGAACCTTGGTATTTTTGGAGACTTCTCTTTGCTTTTTTAGATTTAGAATCTTAGGATTTGCATGTCATTGGTAGTTTTCATTAGGTGCACATAAGAATTTTTAGTCTTTTTTCGTAACTTTTGAGTTGTGTGAAGTGTGAGCATCTGAAAAGAAAATAAAGTGTAGTCTCGTACAACCTGTGTAGAAATCACTCTTCATCGAAAGGAAATCGGTGCATTTGAATGTAGTTTGGTTTTCATTGGTTTATTCTGTGTCATACAAACACCATCAGTTTCATTTCCACACGCCCTTGACATAAAATAACAGCCAATTAAAATCAGCGCTATAAATAAAAACAACTAGATTTTTTTTTTGTATTATTGTCATACACCAACTAGCTAGGTTGTAGGGCCTTGGATTAGGTGAGTGGAGAGTTAAATCTCCAAGGCCGCTCAAATTTTGAAACACAGAAGTTTATTAATGAGTGAAATCCAACACCTTTAATTGGATCGGGAAAGCTCTCCTCTAGAGAGTCAAGCACGAGGGAAAGTGCAAGCAGAGAAGAGAGATACCCCCTATCCTATTTTCCGAATCTTGACCTAAGACCGTTCCGACCGACTGCCGATACGGATTGATGTCCATAGTCACCTATCCTAGGGACCACACATGTGACTGCGAGGGGAAATACCCATGGTACCTGAGGTAGATGTTTCATCACTGCCATCAGTGATTCTGGAGGGTGCCCTTGCGAAGCTTGGGTACTTGCACCAGCAAAGGCTATTGTTAGGAGGTTAGTGTAACTGTTTTTGTTACCTTTGCTAGTAGGACTGGGTCGTAATTACCCCAGACTACTTTTGGGAGGTCCTATTTTTTGCTTTCTTGTATTTTGGTGTCCGGTCCTCATCACTTGGAGCGGAAATACCTGAGAGCTGCTTGTCTGGCTGTATCTTAGGGACTTTGTAGAGTGTTCACTTTGCTCCTAGATTTCTTAGCTTCATATATTTTTTGAGTCTAATTAATCTCTTAAAGTGGCGGACCGATCATCTCTTTGATCGTGGAGGCTTCATGCGTTGTCTCCCATGAGTGTCGAGCCTTCTTCAAGAAGCTATAGGAGTAATTTGGAGGGTGACTTTCACCTGATGTTTTCAGACGCAACAGAGAGAGATCCTCCATTAGGGATAGTTGTTTCTGTAGTTGGTTTTGGTATTGGTGTCAGTTCCGAGAGGAGTGCTTCACTCATCTTGAGAGTTTTATTTCCAGAAGAAGAAGTAGAAGTAGAGGAAGTCCCTCAGCTTACTGAGTCTCTTCCATCTCCTCTTCCTGCTAGTTATCTGTTTATCATCGAGTACATCGGACCTGAGTCTCAGAGACCAGAGAGTCCTTATCCATCATATTCTCACCTTTCGATGGCCACGACTGGGAACGCAGCTTCGGTTGTGAGTACTACAAGTATACCCACTCCTTGTTTTGTTGAAGCAGGGGGCACTATTGCTATATCTTCAATTTCTTCTAGTACTACTGTGTTTGGATTTGGTCACACCCAAGCACATGATTCTCAATATGGTCCTTTTTTTTTGGAATGCCCACTAGTGGAATTCCTTCTTTTTCCTTTTCTGTTGCTGCAACTAGATCTGCACCCATATCCTCTATGATTAGTGGATCAACTTCTTTTCAAGGGTTCCCCTTTGGAAGTGGGCACATCCTTAATCCAACCCCTTCCTTATGATCTTTTCCTTTCACTTCCCAGACTCAAAGTTTCAATCCATGGTATGGAGTTCAAATTTCTACTACCTTTACAGGTTGGAACCCTATTTTAACAACATCAGGAGTAGGGAATCAGTTTCTCACTGGTCATCAAGGGAATGTTCCTTTCCCTTCGTCAAGTACTTATCAGGAATTTTCTCCTTTTTCAAATGATTGGAACCCCTACCAGGGGGTTTCTTCTTCATTCGCTACCTAAGTGGGGGGAAATGGTCCGGTTTATAGTAACTCCATGTTGGGAGGGGGTCCTTCTCCGAATGCTGGGTCACAAGGAATTTCCTATAGCCCAACATTTTATACGAATAGTATCTGGAAACTTTATGCCTCATCAAATTCAGGTTATTCTGATTCTTTTCAGAATGTGGGAAGTCCATCCTATGGGGGATGGAATCCCCAGGCTCCTCCTCGATTACCATATCTGGCAACATTAAACTTGCCAGATCTGTCAAAATTGACTAACAACCCTATCCGATATAGTCTGGGGTGGCATCTGGTCCCCACCAAACTACCCTCAGAAATCCCAAAGTTTGAAGGGAATAATGGAGAGGATTTGGCAGATCATATCACCACTTTCCATTTATGGTGTTCATCGAACTCCCTGATCGATGATTCGATTAGGTTGAATTTATTTCAACACACATTAACTGGAAATGTAGCGAAGTGGTATATTGAGTTAACTGGGGGAAGTTTTACCACTTTTAAAGATCTGACTACCATGTTTCTAAATCATTTTCAGTTGCATGTCCGTTACGACGCAGGGACTGAACTCCTAGCTAATTTTAAGCAAGACAAGGCAATTCACATTTTTGATCATATTCAGGAATGGCGAAGAAGGAAGAGGCTCATTAAAGCCTATATTCCTAATGAATTCCTTCTGGAATGGTCTTTGAAATCCTTGTAGCCAGATATTTCTAAGGACATATCCCTATCAGGGGTATTTTTCAAAGAGTAGGTTATTTTTAGGGCTCAAAAATTAGAACTAATTTATTCTCAGTCTCGAGTCCTCAATAAAATTTTGCCTGATGCTCCTCACTCCAAATTGGACTTGTCAAAAACTAAACCTAGTCCTCATGGTGATGGACTTATTGGTTTGGTTGATAGCGGTGTAGCTAAATTGCTTAGTCAATTGCAGCAGTTGTCCATACAATCTTCTTCTTCTAGTCAGGATGTGCCTTCAGTGTCAACTCCTTCCTAGCATTTGCCAATAAATGTTGTCCAGACTTCTAACCCCAAAGGAAATCAACAATCCGAAGGGAAGAATAAGGGACAGCATAATAAAAATAATGACAAATATGGGAAAGGGAATGCAAATAAATCCAACGAGCATGTTGGTGAAGGTCAAAAGGATAAAAATAAAGTGAAGTTTCCATGAAAGTTATGTACTGGAGACCATCTTACTCACCTTTGCCCTAAAATTCAGGATGCGCAATGCTTGTTAGCTCAACAGGGTTCTTCTAGTTTCCAGGTTGTGTTAACAAACCCTTTTCCCCAAGGGAAACAATTAGTTTTTGGCGTGAATCAAAATATTGGGGCTCCCTCTAGGGGCACCCAGGAAGGGGAAAACACATAAAACATATATATGATGAGTGCTCATGCAGATATAGCTATGAGATCTCGTGATTATGGTGAATCCGAGTCTTCGAAAGCCAAGCGTGCCCTTGATAGTACTGAGCCGCTTCATATTACGAGGCCCACTATTGAGCCTATACCTCGGATGCCAAAGGCATCTATAAAGCGTACGAAGATTAATAAAAATGCCAAGGCCACCTAGAACTACTCTATTGTAGAAGATCTGGCGTAGAGTCATTATGCCATGTCTGCTCTCGAGGTGCTCCAATCTTGTCCAGCTCAGCAAAGTTCTCTCCTCACTGCTATTGGGGCTATTGATCCGAAGAATTCTTTTATGATTACATTTGATATGTCTAATTTTAAAAAGAGACTCCCTCATCATATGGCTTTCCATATCAGATCACTTTATCGAAAATTAAATATATTTCGAACAGTGGTAAACGAGGGTGCTTCCACGTGTGTGATGTCTCTCGCATGCTGGAAAGGCATCGGATCTCCTGCAACTATTCCTTCAGCCACTCTTCTGACTGCGTTTTATGGTCATTATCACAGTCCACATGGTATTTTCCCGGCTTTTCCCATTTTTGTTGGGAGAAAAAATGTTAACATCGAGGTTAAGATAGTCGATGCAAGCTTATACTATAACCTTCTGTTGGGGCGAAACTGGATTTATGAGATGGATGCTATTTCATCCTCATTATTTCGCATTATTTTTTTCCCTCACAGAAGGAGGATTGTCACAGTTGACCAACTGGGATTTTCTCCTGTAGACCCGAATGCATCTACTGACTCAAATATTTCTTTGGTGGATAATACCAAACCGTCTGTTGAGAATCTAGGGGTTGGAATGTATTCTTCTTTAATGGGTACTTTTTATTTTCCACCTCCTTCCATTCATATAAATGTAATTTCATCCTCCAAGGCTCCTATTCAAAGAGAGTTCTTTAGAACTCATTATTTTTCGAACCCTTGGACCTTACCTTCTCCTACCTCCACATTAGTAGAAGGTCAAGTAGGTGGAATGACATTTCCTATGTCTATAGTTGAGATTGCTTATAGCTCTATTGTTGACTCTGCAGAATCCACTCCAGTTTCTCTTTCATCAGAGGAATTGAATGGAGATGTGGCCCTGACTTGGACTCTTAGTTCTTCTTCTGCCCAAGATTGCCTTGATACCACTCTTCCATCTGAAGAGGCTATCTTGGAAGCTATGACTATTATAGAGAAACCATGGGATGATTTCCATCATCGGTCTTACATTTTACCAGATTTAAGTGAAGTTGAATCAATTTTTCCTAGTCCTCAGTCTTCTGGTCATGTTCACCCAGTCCTGAACCCTTTAGCACCAACACAAGTATTTACTGAAGGGAACATGGCAGGGAAAATTTTAAGAACCCCCCTAAATTTATATATATAATAAATAGGCGAATCCCCCATGATACATAGGAAGAATGGAAGGCGATTTTATTAATAATATAATATGTATATATAATTTTTTGGCGAATCTCTCACGAGATTATATTATCCTGTAAAATCATGGCGAATCACCAGTACAAATGGCGAATCACTACTACAAAATGGTGAATCGTTGTCTAGTGGAGTTTGAGGTGTTGGTTCGAATGAAGATATGGTAATTGAACCAGGAGTAGAACGAAGAGAACCACCGAGACCAAGCATGGCACATGGTGACTCCTGAGGGAAGTAGTTTTCATGTAGTTTGGAAAACGCGTTCTTCTAGTTTTGCTAAGCGTAGTGTTGTTTCTCATGCTACTACTAGAACTGATATTGAGGTTGGAAAAGAGTTTGAGGAAGAATGGAAGGTAGCAGTGGTGGAGAATTACAAAGAGTACCCCATGATGGGCTCCATCTTTCCCTTTGGTATTTGTGCCTGCAAGACCTTCTGTCCATTGAACCAACAATTAGCCGTTCAACCAACAATAAAATTGATTGAGTTGATTAGGTATGAGTCAAATTAGACTAATCTTCAAAACTATGCTTTGCACTATCCCATATTTATCCCAACGGAAATTTGTAACCTACTATCGGATTCAGGGCTTCAGCCCTGGAGGATGCACACAAGTTGTTTAAACCCTTTATTAGCCCTGCCCAAACTATTCGTTCTTTTGGCTTATTTAGGGAAGCCATCTGTTAGCTTTCACCACTAAGACTTCCATTCAACTCCACAAGTGCAGAAAAACTATAGTTAGACATCAACAATGGTACAAACAAACAAATTCTAAAATGATAATACCCATGAGTGTAGATCCATTGCTTTGTGTGGGGTTTAGTCTTCATCGGGTCATTTTTTCAAACCTCATAGAGAGGGATTGAGGATGGGAAGCCCTTCTAAGGAATAAAAACTTTCCATGGGCATCTAGGCTTGACTAAAACTCGTACAATCATATGACAGCATCTCACAGGTGAGCAGATCATTCTTCCATTCAGTATTGATGCTAACCCAGCCTAGGCTCCACCTAGTCATTAAAAATAAAATTGTAAAGTGCTAAAATTATAACTGAGCTCTAATGTGACTTGATCACCATACAGGAAAGAAAAAAATAATATACTGCAATCAATTTGGATGTCAATGTAAGATCTCTCTGCTGACTTTGCTAATCACTATTTAAATAGTGATGATTGATAGGTTCCCATAGGAGATTATCTTCTGGAAATCATCTTGATTTATTTAGGAAAACATTTTTTTATAACAGACCTCCCAAACCATGGTTCGAAGGGGCCAGAACAGACCATCCAAGCCACAATGAGAATGTAGAAACTGAATAAGCATGGAGTTATGTTTTAACACTGAGCTTCTCTTGCTCAAAATTACAAATCATGTATATTTGTGTTTAGCTTCGACATGAAATCTATGAAAGTTCAATGAAATAAAGAGGGTACAATAAAAACTAGCTTAGTCCATAAATTGAAGACAATTTTTTTTTCCCATCATTTATTTTTCTTCCACCTGATTTCTGTACATTTAAGGAGGCAAGTTTTCTTTGCCATGTGAACAATATACAACCTCGTTACATAGAACTCTCTCATTTAATCTATGTTTAAACTAAAAGGAAACTGATCAAGGCAGTGAGGCACCTACATATGATGCTATTTTATCTTTCCCATTTACTGATAGGAGAATAACTTTGTAAGGTTTGGTTAAAACTATCAACTGCTTGGCTGGACATAAATGCTTAGTGCTCCAAATTTCCCTCATCGGGTTCCTTGCACATTCTTTCATATTCCTTTTGTCAGAGGGAAATAATGAAAAGTTTCATGAAGCCCTTCATATCCACAAATACTTCCGATGTACCAGCCGAATACCATTCTCACATTCATTGCCTCAGGGAAAAAAACTACCTTCTTCATTCTTGTAGTATCTAATTCCTCTTGCAGCTTCTTGGAACATGATCAAGAACTTACTTTCAAGGGATCTGTGAGTTTTCACATAAACTAGAATTAGGCACCAAAGACAATGAACGACTTCTGGGTAATGCAGAGCTTTTGCCACTTGACATGTTGAAACTGGACAGGGAGGACTTTAAGGAATATTCAGATCCTGCTTTAGAACAATTTGAACCTTTAGTAAATTCCTCCCTTGATGCACCAGGATGCTGAACTACCACCACCATTGGCCTGTTAACATCCTCACATCCAGACTGTGAAGTACGTTGCAAAAAGCACTTTATCTGTATTAGCCAAGCAATAAAATAGAACCCAAATTTCAATGTGCATGAAATTGACACTAGGCAACTTGAGAATGCAAGTTTGGTTGGCAGCATGGAAGATGGGAAAGTATCATTCTCAGAAAAAGCAAGAAAAACATTTCGTTAGGTAATTCAATAAACAAAAAAATAGATCAGTTGGTACACAAAACCCTTCACAGTCTAAAAGCAAACATGGGAAACCATGTGCAGGACTAGGTGTTTACTTAGGCCCAAGAGATGCCAAATATAGTTCATCATTATATACAAGAATGGAACTTCTTAGACTGTGTTTATCCTCAAGAGGGGGCACTTTCCACACCATTGCAGAAAAAAACTGAATGAGAACAGCAAATCATGCGAAGCAATCCACAGCAGACTAAAATCAATACTTCATGGTACTATACTATTTCAACCGATCTAAGAAGTAAAAGATTTGATAAAAAAAAATTTGTTAGCAATAAGATATTAATGCAGGTAGCTTTATCTTAGCCATTTCAATTGAAAAAGTGAACAAACAACACGATTGAAACAGTTAACCAACAACAATATTGATGAAAAGACAAAACTAATCCTAAAAAGGTAAACCACTGTTTTCATAAGAACAAGATTAAAACACAAATAAATTGAGACTGGGCATTCCTTAGTCGATAAGAAATTGAAATCTGGTGTTTACCAAATGTAGCAAGTTGACTCAAAGACCAAGGATTAGATATAAGATAGAGGAATAAAGATAACAACCTACACATATAATAAATGCCAAGGGAAGGTTTTGCTTTAGAGAATTCCACTTGGTATGAATGCTACCAAACAAGCTATATAAATTTGAGGCCTTGGCCATAAAAATCACAGCACATGCACACACACAACCATGTGAGACAGAAGGCAGGAACAATCACAGAAAATACTAATCACCAAATGTTTATAATGGCTATATAGATCCATCATTAACATTAACAATAGAAAATATATATTGGAGAAAGGAGGAAAACCTAAAGATATAAGGACAAGATGTATTAAGGATTTAAAAGGCATTTAGACTTTTTAAAGAAATTATATGCATGCTCATGCCATATTTTGCACATCCAATGTTTTTCTTTTCCATTTCTCAACTTTCTTGTGCATTTCTCATAACTAGTGAAATAGACTTGCAGAGAAAATCAAGCTGAGTGGAAAACAGACTAAAACAGGTCAAGGATAGATTCTAGATGTACTTGATAATGGAATATCCCTTTCTATTCGAGAGTACTATAGGAAATTTTTGACTTCAAGTAAACACCATGAAAAAACACCACAGATTTATTCATCTGAGTTGAAAAAAAATATGGGAGAAAAAATAAAAATAAAAACATTTTAGCTTTTTATTTTCCTTATGTTTTTTCATTTCCCTGTTCTCTAATGTGCCCAAAATGGCAAACCTTCAAAGTTTTTTGCATTTCAACTGTGTATGGGGAAAAGTGAAAATTACAGGTACCATAAATTGAATGAACTATAAAAAAGAAATATTGATCATAGGACAACCAAACAAACTATTGACAGAATATAATAACTTTTCATGATATTCATAGATTAATCAAGACTGAATAAGCAAAATCCTAGATTAGTATAACTTGGTCAATAGAAAAACTCAAATCATTCCACTTACCACTCCAATATGCCATTCTCTGAATTTCAAGTTATTGAAATCACTCTCATTCATTTCCTGCATGAAAACCCAAAGTGCATTTGAACGATCAGTTTTGAAAAAGACTATTCATTTAGTTCAATATATGCTCTCCTTGTACACATGTGACAACATTCTATGCTCGTGTAGCCCAAAATGCATTTGCTACTTCCCATCACAGATAATATGCTATACCAGATCTCACAACAATTATGATAAAAAGATAAAGGCAATTCTGAAGGAACAAAGGCTAGTGACATACAACAGATTTTCAAAATGGCATATGAAGATCAAATGTTCCAAGAATAAGTAGCTAGTGGCAACAAGACAACAATGGTAGGAAGTTAGCAATCAACAAGAGGAAGAATAATGAACAGCCAGCACAGAGTTTAAATTGTCAAATTTAAACCAGTCACTTCCCATTCACAAGAGAGCCTATGAAGCTCAAAAGAAGGATATGGTCAAACAAAATGCATACTTAGCTATGGTTTTTGTAAAAACAAAAGATTAACTATGGTTATTTTGTAGAAGTAATAAAATAGAATAATAATTGATGGAAACAAATGGACTGTATGAAATATAGCCCTCCTCATTGTTCGCAGGCCTCAAACATGGCTCTGTAAATGAAGGAACGCTAAACAAAGTCACAAAAACTTAATACATTCAGAGTTTTCAAGCATCACAAAAGAGAAATATCCTCCATAGAAGAGAATTTATAATTTCTATATTAGGAATCTCAAATAACACACCAAGATAAGAACTATGTAAATGAAATTAGGTGTTAAAGAGCATTAATAGTTAAAAAAAAATAGAAGAGACTAAAGACTCAGGTCTCTGATGTATGTAACATCTATGAATTATGAAAGTGATAAAAGACAGGGGATGCAAGGAGGCATAGGGTAAATTATCATAATGCAATGCACACAAGAAGGACGTGCAAGTTAAGCCTTATATTTCTACTCTCCGAAAATAAAGGAATTTGAAAACTACATAATTGCAAGATCTAACCTCTGAATAAGAGTTCATATCAATCTGACTATCAATTTTGTACTCGCTGACAAGTTTCTATATAACTAGGATTGTAAAGAAAGCACCCAAAAATTTTAATGCTAGATGTTCCCATGGCAATACAATATGAGGTTCTACAAAAGCATTTATTTTTTCTTATCTTTGTCGGATTAAAACTTTCACGTGTTTTAATATCAGGAAAAGAGTTAACTTCCAAATACGAATACAAAGAAAAGATGTAAATAATAACACTTAGAAGTAAGCAATTTCAAAGTAACAGGAAGAAACAGTCGAGAGTTAACATACAATACTGAAAATAGGTGGCAATGTTCTTTGTCTTGTAGAATTATGAGTTGGGATAACTGTGAAAAATGGGGACAACTCTCGAGATTTGAAAGTCCATCTGATTTAAACAGAAAAGAGATAGTATTAGTAATTATCATCACCGTCACTGGATTTCTTCTTCTAACTAAAAAATGATGCCTAAAGAACAAGTGTTTGTAAGTGCATTTCAAAAAGAAACAAAAAATTGTTTTTATATGTGTAGTGGAAGGATAGCACAGAAGCAGCCACTGAAATAAGCAAATGTTCCACAAATAAACAAGTTTTCCATCCAGGTGAAATTTCTATCACCCAAGCAATCCTTTAGCCTTGAAAGAAATCTCATTGCTAATAGTAACTACTAATGCATGGATGTAATTATGAATGTCGTATACTGGGGATAGGCAGGCCACAAGATAGGTCAGAGGACTACATCTCAAACCTAGAAATGGGCCCCCAGTATTAGATAATGAAATATCTGTGGGGCACAAAAGAAGATCAACTCGGCTATATATCATTTTAGATTTTTATTGCGTTGGACTGAAATTATAATCCCACAAAAAGCAAAGCACCTAGTACTCCTCCTTTGATGGAAAATGCAATTTTAGGGAAATGTTGAATATTCATGGAATTCCAGAAGTACGAAATAAAAAACAGAGGGATGAGTTATCCAAATTATTTAATAATATAACTCGAGATTCCATACAATACTTGAACATATTTCTCCATTTTTGTACTGATTCCAACAATCATTATATCTTAAAAGTTAAAGTTCTAGACATTGGAACTCAATAAAGTTAACGTGCTCCATCCACAGATGACAGAATCTAGAACCAAAGTCAGTGAGAATAGCTGAAGAAAGAAAAATAATATGATCTCTTTAGCCAGTCTACTTTAGCAGGCATGCCTCAGGTGATATCATTGTAAAGATGTCATATATGATGCTACTACAAATCAGAAAATGATAAGAGCAACATATCAAATACCAAATGTGGTAAAATTGCTGCTACATTTGTATTCAAGAGCAAGTGAAGGGCCACTTCAAGTAGAATCTTGGAATTCAAATACTCTGGGGTTTGGTAAGAGAATTCACTAAGAGATATAGTATAACAGAATCATTTGAGTTCATACAGATAGTATAACAGAATCATTTGACTTCATAGAATACATGTGCTGTAGGTCCTTCTTTATTTTGTGTAGCTTGGCAAATTTCTTTTGGTGAAAAAAAAAGATGCAGGTAGTCTGGGCATTTAATTTAGCATTCAATAAATTCAATAGCAGAATCTATCGATACATGGTTTAAGCTTCTGGCATCGTAAGCTTGAACATCACTATATACAGAATTAAAGGCTAGTAGCCTAGTACTAAGATTTGGCATTGCCCGTGTACAAGGAGCAGAAGGATAGCACAATCCTGTCTCTTTGTTCATAAGATTGTCTGTTATAATCTCCACATAAGAATACAACACAAATAAAATGATCCTCCCTTTGGAGTCTGGACAGGAAACTAACCACAATTTAGGCCAGCCCCCGTACTACAAAGGAAAAAAACATTAATATGCACCAAACATCCTAAACAGTGCAGATAATAGATAGGCTCTATGTTAGGTCACACCTATTAAATAGGAAACTAACTTAAGGTTATTGTAATTTTTAAGAAATATTCAGGCAAACCTTCTGTTTTCAGCAATTTATCTATTGATCTAGTTGAGCACATTTCCAAGAGACGATTCGTAATTTATCTGCAAACCATTAACTAAACAATAGATGCGACAGATATCTAACCCACAATTTAATATGCAGGAAGTCTGACTAAAAACAACTTCAAACCCAAAGAAGTCACAGGAAACAAAATTAAGAAAGATCAGGAACCAATTTCTTCTCACATTATATATCCCTCTGGGTAGAATGGTGATTATACAATAATGAAAAACTGAAAACCTCTACAGATAAGCTTGGAAACAGCACTTCCAACTGGATAATTGAATTAGACTTTGATACATTCTAGAACTGTAAAATAAAATTGACTAAGGGAACAGACATAAAAAATTTCCAGTTGTACAATTTAACCTTGTTAAAAGAAAGTAACCAAGACTGACCAACCAGACTTCAGAAATTAATCACATTTATCTGCTGTGTCTGTTCCTCCTCGATCACTCTTTATCTCTGTTGGTGTCAAGGTTAACATGTATTGATTCCATCCTTGCAATCTTTGGTCAAGTTATTAAAGGTCTCCACACGAGTCTTTGCCCTGAAGAAAACTTCTGTGTCTACTTCCACTCTCATTTAACCATCAAAATCAACAGGTTGGCCTTTGTTGAGAAGAGTAGTCTCATTGTACCACTCACTATTCTTTGCCCATAAATCTTTATAATCATCCAGGAGAGAGACCTTGAAACGGGATCTCAACTTGTCAAAATAGTGGTAATCTAGCTCGTTGGTAGCAATATACAATTTCCTCTGATATTGAATTAAATTGGTGAGCTTGCTCAAAATTGCATCAGGTGAGGTATCTCTGTGTAGATTGGGCTAGAGTTCCTTGTCCTTGAATTTTTCACCTCTAACAACATGGACTGCATCATAATCCCAGTCAAGGTTTCCACTGATTTCTGAGACAATGTTCATCAGCCGTTTAGACTTCCACAGCAGATGCCAGGGCCTCTCAATATACTTCTTCGCTGACCCTTCACAGACACGATACCAATAATTGTCAGGCTCTGGTTGATCAAATTCCCTCCAAATGATTGTAAATTTTTCTCTTTTCAATCTCATGGGACTGAATTTGTAGTCAGTTACTTTCCTGACAGGGATTTGATCCTTTTTATGATCCCTATTCCATTTCTTCCATTCTTGTAGAAATTGCCCCTCCTCAACGACAGAGGTGCTCTCTTTCAAATGCTCGAAGTCATAGTAGGACCGAAAGTCCTTCCCCTCCTCATCCTTGTTGCTTGGAGTGTACTTAGAAGAAAGGCAAACACTAAGATCCATGACAAATGTTCTATTGAGGTATTGCACCTCTCCCAGTGCACAGAGAAAAATCCACAAGTATTGGTTCATCCCCTTGCAGTAATCTCCTCCACGGGAATAATATAAGTATTTTCCTTTCCTGAAAATAGATTCGGATATGGTTATGGGGACTGTGTCATTTGTGTTTTCATCATTAACCAGAAAAGAAGCATTTGAAGAAGGAGATGCGATGTGATGAACTGGATCACTGAAGTTGCCTGTGTCTTTTCTTATCTTTCCTGGCTGGGCATTCTTTCCTGAGTGCCACCGGCCAGCATCTGTGACCTTATATTTGCAATTTAGATCAAAACCCATACTGAATCTTCTAAAATCCCTGTACTTCCTCCATGATTTTTCCTTCTTGGAACATCGAACAGGCAATTGGTACTCAAAGATATTAATACTTTTAAAAACTTTCAAATTAAAATTCTTGATTAAAACTAAAACCTTAGGATCTGAACAGTCTATCGCCTCGTTTGGATCACATTCAGTTGTGGGTGCCTGAATAGTAACATTTTTTTCTTCTAATTCAATTGTTTTCATTGTAACAGGTTGCTCCTCTTTAATAGCTGGGGTTGGTGCAAGAGCAATAATATCCTCGCTAGTGCGGAGTATGGAGTCATCCTGTTTAAATGTGGCATTCTCTACTGCAGAGAAAACCTTGGACATTGCCTTTGATGATTCGAGCCAAGGATCTGGTGGTTGATAAGTTATTGCAATCACTGTGATTACCAATACAGCAAGCACAAAGAATGTAAAACATACATCGCTAATAACCTTTATCAGTTTCTGTCCAAAGGTCTTTGTGGAATTTGTCGACTTCATGCCTTCGTCTTCTGTCTCTGCAACTTCTGTACATGCAAGCAGATAGACCATAAGGAAAACCATGCACAAATAGAGGAAAAAATCAAACCCCTTACAGCAAAGCAAAATCAATGCAGACTACCCACCTCGAGAATGCCCTTACAGCGGAAGGGATCTTCACAGCCAGTCGTGTTTCAAATTTAAGATCACGCATCGGTACATAGAATAACTTTGGCAGAAACAGCGTGAGGATGAAGAGGCATGCGACGGTCCTCTGGATCCAGGAAAATGATGCCCAAAAAAGAAAATCCTTAATTGGTCACTGCGCAGATCTATGACTGAAACGGACCAGAGAGAGACGGACCAGAGAGAGTCGGCCTCGCTCATCCAGCAAGAACTTAGAAAATCTGTGTGCACAAAGCCCAACCACCTCTTCGAACCACTGAAAACTGAAAAAATGGGGCGAATGCCATATAAATCTGGAAAATCGGGGGCGAATGCCATGGAAACCTGGAAAATCGGGGGCAAATTTCATGTTTCCAGTTTTGTGCGCCCTTTTTTTTGTGGGCTAATGTTAAATAATTAATTATTTTTAAAATATTTTTTGGGCTAACTTTATTAAACTTTAAAAAATGGGTTTTGTATAAAAAATTCGCCCTAATAAAATTTAAAATCCCTTAAAATTTGCCTTTGGGCTAAAATTCGCCCCTAAAATTTTCCCTGGAACATTGTTGTGATTTATCCTACTATCCCAGTGAACTTTTCCAGAAATCCCAACACTACTGAGAATGTTTTCATCGGAGTTGAATGTTCCCCTGAAGAGATTCAAATTTACACCAATATCTTTCAAGAGTTTATGGATGTGTTCACTTGGTCTTATGAGGGAATTCCTGGTATAGATCCATCTATTGTCCAGCATGAGATCAAGTTATATGAAAATGCTAAGCCTGTCAGGCAAAAGATTTGTCTGGTCAACCCTAGGAAGGTGGCAGCTATCAAAGCTGATGTGGAGAAGCTGCTCAAGGTAAGATTTATTTTCCCTGTTCCTTTGACAGAGTGGGTTTCGAATCCAGTCCTGGTGGACAAAAAACAAGGAAAAATTCAATTTTGTATTGATTTTAGAGACCTAAATAAAGCATGTCCTAAAGATAATTACCCCACACCATTCATAGATCATATTATCGATGAGTGTGCCAGCAATGAGATTTTCTCCTTCATGGATGGTTTTTCTGGATATAATAAAATTACTATCCGTCCTGAAGATCAGCATAAGACTGCATTTATTTGTCCCTCGGGTACCTTTTCTTACAACAAGATGCCTTTTGGCCTTAAAAATGCTAGAGCTACTTTTCAACGGGCCATGTCATATGCCTTCCACGACATCAAACATATTATCAAGGCATACTTGGATGATTTAGTTGCTCGTTCTCACAAGAGAATCAATCATCCTTCTCACCTCCGTCAAGTATTTTAAAGATGTCAATATTATAAGATTTGGTTGAATCTGAACAAGTGTGTTTTCGCAGTCACATCCGGTCGGTTGTTAGGATTTATTGTGTCTACAAAAGGGATTCAGGTAGATCCCTTCAAGGTTGAGGCAATACTTCTGTTGCCTCCCCCATCCTCTATTCGTCAACTTCAAAGTCTGCAAGGAAAAGCTAATTTTCTGTGGAGATTTATCGTAAATTATGCTGATATTACAAAAGGATTTATGAGATTATTGAAGAAGGGAGTTCCATTTTTATGGGATGACTTTTCTCAACGCTCATTCGATGCTTTGAAAAAAGAATTGACCTCTTCTCCTATATCGAGCCCACCTGATTATAGCAGGGATTTCCTCTTGTATCTCACAGCAATAGAATCTACCATTGGTATGGTTCTAGTTCAGGAGGATGATGCTCTTTCATAGCATGTTATATACTACCTTAGTTGAGGCTTAGTAGGGCCTGAACTCTGGTATTCTTCGATAGAGAAGCTTTCTTTAGCAGCCGTTCATGTTGTACAACGGCTCAGACATTATATTCTTCTTTGAAAAACTTATGTTTTGGCAACAGTCAATCCATTTCAGTTTGTTCTCAGCAGGCGAGTGATTGGGGAAAAATATAATAGATGGACTATGATTTTGCAGGAATTTGATCTTGAGTTTATGTCTACCAAATCCAAGAAATCATTATTTTTTGTGGAATTAATTTTTGAGTTGTCCTATGGAAAGGAGATAGTTTATGATGAATTATTTATAGATGAACATATTTTTCTCATTTCTTCACAGGATCCTTGGTACGAGGATCTCATAGTATATCTTAAGACTGCGAATTTTCCCTCAAATTTTTCGAAAGATGAGATCCGTAAGTTACGTCACCTAGCTAAAAATTACTTAATCATTGGTGACACTTTATACCGTCGCGGGGTCGATTCGATCCTTAGATGATGCTTAACTCTCGAAGAACTGAGGTTGTGTTGAATTATTGCCATAGTGGAGCTTGTGGTGGTCATTTATCTGGGCTTGCTACAACCCAAAAAATCTTGCGTGTACGATACTTTTTGCCTTCAATTTTCAAATATTGCATGGATTTGGTCAAACTGTGTCATCCGTGTCTAGTGTATACTCGAAAGATGCATGCTCATCCAGCTCCACTCTTCCCTATCATCACTATTGGTCCCTTTACAAAGTGGGGTATTGATTATAATACTTGTAACCCACCTTCAGATAAAGGTCATAAGTACACTATTGTAGCAGTAGACTACTTCACGAAGTGGGTCGAGGCTATGCCCACTTTTGCGAATGACGGTGAGACAATAGCTCTTTTTCTCTTCAATCAGGTCATTTCACGTTTTGGTATTCCCAAAGATATTGTCACTAATCATGGAAGTCACTTTCAGAACAACATGATGGTTGAATTGGCTCTAAAATTAGGTTTCTGGCAGGAGCATTCATTCCATATTACCCTCAGGCCAATGGGCAAGTGGAAGCTGTGAACAAATACTTGAAGACAATTCTTTAATGGAAAATTGATAAAGCTCGATCCAATTGGAACATTATGTTGTATTCTGCAATTTGGGCATATTGGATGTCAGTGAAAACTGTAACTGGTTTTACTTAGTTTCAACTAACTTATGGGCTGGAATTCATATTTCCCATCGAGTGTGAAATTCCTTCTCTTAAGTTAGTTGTAGAGCTTCTTCCTAACACCTCTAGTCTCGAAGAACGTCTCCTTCATCTGGAACATCTAGATGAGCAGTGTCGATATTCCGCCATGATGAACAAGGCACATAAGAAGCGGGTAAAAGTTCAGTATGATAAAGCAGTCAAACCTAGGATTTTCTCCGAATGAGACCTTGTCTTGGTTTATGCCCAAGAGAAGGATGCCCTAGGGGCAAGTAAATTTAAGTCTATGTGGTATGGCCCCTTCATCGTTAAAAAGGTCCTCAAGAAAGGAGCTTAGGCCTTGGTTTATTTTGAGGGAAATGAGTTGGCGGAGCCTAGAAATGGGCTCTATCTGAAAAGGTATTATGCCTAGGCCTCGGCCTGGAATCTTTCTTTTTTATATATATTTTTATTTGTTTTTGTACATATCTGAGTTTTCGGTCTTTGATGTGATGGTGATGTTTTCGATCTACTTTGGAAGGTTGTGTTGGATGTCATGAGTCATTTTGGTTTCGCCGATGGTGCTAGTAGACACACCCGGAACTTGGCTTCCACAGTTTGGGTACTTCATTATCCATCCGGTCAGCTGTTAGTTTCAAGAGGTGTCTGCATTGGTCCTGCTTCAAAAAATGTAGCAGAATACACTACTGTAATTTATCTACTCTTGGAGGCAATATCTTTGGGTGTTGATTTGTTGGTAGTTTTCTTGGACTCCCAGCTGGTGGTATCACAATTGAACAATACATATTGGGTTTGAGATCCATTTTTACTTTGATTTTTTTTTAGGGTATGTTTGTTACAAAGATCATTTCAATTTATAACATTTATTCATATTCCTTGAGTTGGAAATTGGATGGCAGAATTATTTGCTAATCAAGAAATTGATTGGAATATTAATCATTCAATACTTTAATCAAGTCATCATATTCATCATACATTTTCATACACTTAACTCATCACATCATATAAATCGTTGTATATATACATAGTCAGAATGTTCAGAAAATTATACAAAAATCTGGACCCATATGTCCTACAAAATTAGGGCTTATGCCCAATCATGTTCAATATCAAAAATATAGTACAGTCATCCGGTAAAATCTATATATCTAATCCAGTGGTCCCTACCCAATATTTTTGTTCCTATAGAACACGATAGCAGTCGCTACACGATGGAATAACCGTACCCAGCCTCGTGGTACTTCGACTACCCGTCTCTGGATAGCCTCTGGTAGGTCCTCTACTGCAGACATAGGCACTTGGCGAGTTAAACTATACAAGTTTCTCTGAACGACATGCAGGGTTCTGCCAGGGTCTTCAGCATCCGCTTCGCCTCTGCGGCACTTATGCCTTGGGTATCCCTTAGGACAGACTAGTCCCATATCTATATCATGGTCATCACATAATTTTTTAAGTCATTTGAATCCAATCAAAAAACATTTTTTTTTCATTGTTTCAAATATTGAAAAAATCAATGAAAAATCATATAAACAAAAATTGCAGTCTCACCGATTGCATCCCATGCTGCACCGAGTGGAAGGACTAAGTCTGGATCACCACGAAAATCCATCCCAGCATAGGGATAATCCTCCACGACTATAACTTGTTCTTCCCACCATTGGAAGAACTCGTCATCCCATGTAGTTCAGGGAACTTCACTTCCCCCCAATCTCTTCATCAAGTCAGCCCACCGGGCTATTCTTGGATCTTTGGGGCTTTTTATGGATGAAATCACTTTGGGTCGAAACCCCGGAATCCTCTCAAAGAAGAATGTCAGTAAGATGGTTCCATACCCAAAATGATTTGTTTTTACTTTTCAGATATAAGTTAATTGTTTCTTCATGTTAGTCAGTAGTGATGTACACAAGTAAAAGAGGTGAATCAAACATTCGACCATGATTCTCATCTGTGTCCTCAAAGACTGGTGTAAGCAAGTAGATCCTACTACCCTGCCAATGGTGAAGAGGAGAATTTCCATATGTAGTTCTTTCAAATCTTTGATTGCAATCTGAGTTCCTACTTTCTGAGACCCCTCTATGCAATAGACATGGACATAATCTTCCACTGTAAGGCCTCCCAATGGCTTTCTGTGTAAATCTACTGGATCTCCTCTCCGAGAGAGTCCAGTGATGAAATAAATGTCTTCCACTTCTATATGTATGGGCATTTGATCAATCATGAAGCAGTCTTCTTCTAGTTCCCAGTGATCCACCAACATTTGAAGAAACCGGACATTACTTTTCATATTTGGCATCTTAAAAAACTTGAGAAAACCACAATTTCGAAGGATATCGAGCGAATTTTGATCCTCCATCACTTCATTATCAATGGCACTATGTTCACGTTCCCTCCAAGAGATTGTGGTCCTGAAAAAATACATTAATTTATTCATTAGGTTCATCTTTTGCATTCACAGAGTGCGCATTGCTATAAGGTAAAATGCTTGGTTTTTTGGCTCTCAATATCCCTCTCAAGGCTTTCCGGTGCCTGAGCTAGACAGTAAGATTAGTTTTATAGTTCACAAAGAATATACATACATGTTCATATCAACTTAAACAACTTGATGGAATAGGATGGAAGATTACCTCTTTCATATCTTGAAGTCTCTTGGAGAGCGCTAAGCAGCGAAGTAGGGATCCTCCTTCACCAGCTCCAAATCTTGACCCTGTGATCAATCAAAGCACCCATGTAATATCTACCACAACATACATTTCATATCAATTAAGTTAAAATATGGAAAACATTAAACAATGTACATCAAGCCATTCATCTCATGTGATATATGTAATTGAGAAACAATAACAATTTTGACACATAGAATGGACAAAATAGATACAGTTCTATTGATTTATAAAAAGGAGGATTACAACCGTTGGTTGTACCAAGACCTCCTCAGCCTTCCAATCTCTCTATCTCTCAATGTGGTGATGTCTTGATCAACAAGTTCTCAATGAACCTCTTTGATTTTTTACCTTCACACTACAACAATAATGCTCTGCTTCACATGTATTAAAAAAACCTTGACAAACCTTCGACCTTGAACCAAGAGCCTACAACTCCATTTTATAGGAGATGGAGAGAGCAATCATTGCCTTTCTCCTTCCACCAGTTCTAAATACAAAAAACCAAGATGTTTCCTCAACTTCCCGAACAAAACACCGTGTAACGCCGCCTAGTCTAAACAAAGCATTTCCCTAGCCACTAACGCGACCTTTTCATGGATCAAGTGTGTTATAATGCTCTTTTGATGTTATAGGGGTGCGTTACCTTGGCAAAAGTAGGTTTAGTTTAGGTCTATGTATTCCTTCCATATTTATCTTCTCCTCTGAGTTGATGAGGAGTTTATTTGACCTGTAACAGATGCCTCCTAAAGTTTGAGGTCAGAGATGAAGACGATGGCCAAAATACTTTATAATATGTGTAGTATAGATAAAGAGATTGAAGGACTGAGAAAAACCTGAAACAACAACATATGTCAAAAAATATAGTATCTGTCTTGAGTCGGGAATTCCCATGCTCAGTAGCTAATCAACATGATTTCTCTAAGATAGAGATATGAAGAATCTGTCCACCGATAAGCATAATGTGGAAGTGTTTGTCATAACAGGATCAGGCTGAACAAGCTATCTCCATAAACAATATCGCAACTTGGGGAGGGAACATAGCTGTAATGATGTAACCTTTTCCCCAAGGTCTTGACCACTGCTTCAATTAAACTGCATATTTCTCAGCATGTGAATGAAGGAGTTGTTTTCGAACATGTGAGAAATCATATGATTACCAGTCGATAATGAAAACTGTTAACAGACCCGAAGGTGGCCATCGAAAATGATGATGGTCCCTAAGATGCACAGTACAATCTAGCGAGTGTGAATAAAAAGAGTTGAAGTCGAACACTCATAGAATCATTCGATCAGGAGCCAATGATGAAGACTCCTAATCAAACACAAGATTACCTGCCACTGTTTTCTGCAAGTATCTGGGTACTGATGGGTTTCTGGATCAACTTCCTAGATAAGATGTTGAAATCAATAGGAAGATATTTGTTGAAAGGTAGGAACTGAGGTGTCCTACATCAGTCAACATGAAACGGAAACCAAATGATTTTGTTTTTGATGGAAATAATGAAGAGAAAATGGGGATAACTAACGACAAATAATTTCTGGAATAATGAGTGGTTTGGTTGATAAGAGGAGCAGTAGATAGCGAGATCTTATTGAACAATAGAAGGCACATTAACAGGGTACTAGGAAGCTGAGGCTTAATTAACACCAAAGAGTTTGTTAGGATTTTACTGGTGTAGGAGCACTAGGAGATGAAGGCTAATACTCATAGATGGTAGGGTTCGGCTAACTGCGAAAGATTTTTCTGGGAAGTGCCATGTTCAAGAATTTTGCTGCCAAATCGACCTTTCTGAAATGTAACAGAGGTTGTATCCATTTTGTCTAAAATTTTCCCCATATGATTAGGTTTAACAAGTCCAGACGAGTAAACTCAGTGAATTTTTCATATTTAGAGAGTCTGAAAAATGTCGTAAAAGACAACTCCATTCCCCGTCTGATTAGGTTTAACGAGTCCAGATGAGTAAACTCGGTGAATTTTTCATGTTTTAGAGAGTCTGAAAAATTTCGTAAAAGAAAACTCCATGTGGTACCTTTGTCATGTCTTGATAACCAGGCACGACAAAGGGAGAATAGTAAGCCCGAAAAAGTTCATTTTCCATGAGTTAGTCCATCGAAGCCGGAAAAGTGAGAAATCTATGTTTGATGGATGTCTACCTCATTTTTTTATGAGTACAAGGAGACAAAGTAAACTCAGTACTCTTTGTGAAATTTTTAACGAGTCCAACAAAGAAAACTCAGTGCTCTCCGTGAAATTTTAATGAGTCACGCAGGGAAAACTCGGTCACTTTTTCTGTTTAAATATCTTTGAAAAAGAGGAAAAAGAATGGCTCCTTACTCTCTGTCGTGGTAGTTTAATGAGCTCGACAAAGGCAACTTGAGGTTTTTTCAGTTTTATGAGCTAGAAAAAATTCCCTAAAAAGAAATCTCAGTGCTTCTTCATATCGGTTTAAACGAGTCTAAAGAAGAGAACTCCGGGTTTTTCAGATTAATGAGCAAGAAAAAGACCATAAAAATAATGCTCGAAATCGACTTCGTATAAGTTTAACGAGTCCGAAGAAGAGAACTCAAGGTTTTTCAGATTAACGAGCAAGAAAAATACTGTAAAAAGAATGCTTGAAATTAGGGTCAAAACATGGTTATCTCTGCATATAGATCTTGATTACTCATCAGAACATCAGTAACTAACCTCAATAGTTGCGACACATATGCAGCAAGAATTCACGACTTTTTTGCAGACTAGCTAAGAGAGTCATGCCCCATAAATGGCTATAAGAAGGTTAGAAGAATTTCATTTTCACTGTTTTTAATGCTGTGAAGGAGCTCTAGGGTGAAAAAGGGTGAAAACTTCAGCTGGCGATTGTGGTCAATCCGGGCAACGGTTCTTCTTCCTGCGAGATCCAGGTAAGAGCTGGAACCTCCTGCTATCATTTTATTTTATTTTTGTGAAGTTTTGCTGGTTCAAAATGAGAAATTTGGCAGGCCTAAGAAAATATTAGCGGCTAACGTGGGCTAGCAGTGCTGGACCCACGTTAAGCGCACTTCCCGTGAAGGACGGGCACGTTAGCACACTCTGTTTTGCTTTATAGCCCGCATTAGGCGCAGAGCATATTTTAAGAACTCATTAATAAGCATTTTGAAGTGTTCCAGGAAGTTCCTAATTGGTTGAAAATTTTGTATTGGCAGGTATTTAACTATTAATCATGAGTATCTGGCGAGAGAGAGAACATGAACGGGTAGAAAGAGATATGGTTACTGATGCTGCAAGTTTGATGGCTCTCCGCAGGTGCGGTTTGCTAGAATATGCACATTTAGAACTGATGAGGGGTCAAGAGGACCTTCTGAGGTGGTTGATTCAGCAATGGGACGAGCGTCACCATGTATTTCAGATTGGGGGCAATGAGCTCTCAATTGAGAAGGACGATGTTTACTTTTTGACCAGCTTATCATGTTGTGGACCGAGGCCCAACTTGATGGGGTCCAGAGTGGATCCGCACTCCACTGCTGATCTTATTCTAACTCATCGCATACACAACACAGAGGAAGTGAGCAACCGGGTGCCTATTGCATAGGTGGCTTCGAGACCACTGAGGTCTCTACTTTGGATGATTGTTCGCTTGGCAGGGGCCAAGAGTCAGCATGTGGCCACTAAGGCCCAAATGCTACTAGCCTTGGATTGTATGCAGCCTTGGGTTTTTGACTGGTGTGATGGAGTTGTCCGTCAGGTTCGAGCAGAGCTTATAGCATGCAAGACCCATACCCAAAGAGAGTTTGGGTACGACACATTGATCGTTTCTTTCCTACTAAAGCGGGTGCCATTGATGAGACCTAGGATGATTACAATGTCATTGGGCCCACGCGAGCCGAGACAGGCTCGATGGGCATCTTTGATTTCGCGGACTGGGGAGGGTCCAATCCGTCACTGCTTTGATGATGGGTTTTTTGATTGGCTGAAATCGCAGATCATTATGATTGAGGATTATCCCTATGCAGGGATGAACTTCACCGACAATCCGGAGTTAGTGTTGCCCCTTGGCACCCAGTGGGGGCTCAATGGTAAGAAAGAAATGATCAGTGCCTTTTAGGAAGTACTTTGTTTTTGTCTTTTGAATTTTTATGCAATTTTTTTTTGTTTAAATAGGGTGAAAAATATGTTTTGACATGAAGCTTGCTTGCTTGACACAGATGTGACGCCTGTCCACCCAGTTGGGGCCCCTCATTATGCACGGTGAGGACTGTAGCTACCCAGGGCTGGCGCACCAACTGAGGATGTGGAAGCCATCGGAGATGATGATTCCTAGATCCTACATGAACTCTCCAGAAACTTGGAGGGTTTGAGTATGGGTATACCACCTCTTCCTATGCAGGAGGTTCCAGTTCGTCTACAGTGGCATACCGTAGGTGTACTGGAGAGATACTTGGTGCCTCTGAGGAAGATAGCTAGGGAAATTCTATGTTATTTTGAGCATCAGGCTTAGCTGGTGGAGTGGTTTTATAAGTGTCATAGTGTGGCTTTAGTATAGCCAATTTTTTTGTAAAACACCCAAGTTTTGGAAGATTTTCTGATGTAACTATTGTACTGGACATGACATATATATATATATATATATATATATATATATATACATACCTTTTGGTGATTTTGTGTTTTTTAATTTTTTATGTAATTTCTATGGGATAAAAAAATATATATACTCATGTGTAAATCTTTTATAACAAATGTGACAAATGCCAATCTAACACATAGTTTTCCAAAGAATCGTCTAATACATTAAATTCTCTAGGAATGTGCTCAAATGTGATTGTTTGAAATTGACGTTCTAAAAGTCGCACCCTTAAAAAGTAACGTAACAAGACTGGATGACGGACACGGTAATGATTGTTTAACTGCATAATGGTGAGTTGGGAATCTAACCTAACCACTAAATTGGATATGTTGCGAGATGCAACCTCCGTGAGGAGTTGGATCACTAACATGTACTCGGAAACGTTATTGGTGGCGCTACCTAGGAAAATTCCCCCAGAATCAAGAAGTTTCGACTCAAGAGTGTAGAGAAACCAAGCAACTGAAGCAATGTGTCTAGTGTGACGACTAGCACCGTCCGCGTATCCGACGTATGATAAGGAGGGTGACGGCATCTGTGTGAAAGAAAAATATTGTAGATGAGAAAAACACCTCAAAAACCAAAAATATCCAGAGACATCAAAACAATAGGAAAAACTTATATACATAAAATTACAAAGCATACGCCTAGTGCAAAACTAGGGAAAATACTTCTTTAGATAGATCCCATTGCGGGGCTCCGCGAGTGGAATTCCATTATAGTCCTGAAGTTCGTAAGCCCCTTTTGAGAGGAATTTAGTGACGATGTAAGGACCAAGCCATAATTGTTGGAGTGTTCCTGCCCCCAAGAGGTCATGTTTCTGATCATAAAGTAGAACAAGATCACCCTCTTGGAAAGAATGAGGCTTGACAGTTTTGTCATATTGAGCTTTGACACGGTGCTGGTGAGCTTCGAGTGCTAGTGTAGCATCTTGACGAGTTTTTTCCAAGTGATCGAGTGAGAACAAGCGCTCTTTTGTGGTGGTGGTGCTAGGTAGGAGTTCAACAACGATTTTGAGTGATGGAATTTCACACTCGAATGGAAGTACTGCCTCCAGGCCCAATGCGAGTTGAAATGGCGTGAAGCCTGTGGCAGTTTTGAATGACGTTCGGTATGCCCATAACGCGGAATAAAAATTCCGATTCCATGTGGTTTTATGGTTTCCAACCAATCGACGAATCATAGTTTTGAGGACGCCATTTATGGCTTCAACTTGACCATTAGCTTGAGGATAATAATACAAAGATTGATCTTGACGAAAACCTAGAATGGATGTTAATTTGGTCATCATATGATTCTGAAAGTGGGATCCATGATCTGTGACAATAGATAGGGGTACGCTGAACCGACAGATTACCTGATTGAATAGGAATAGAACGGCGGTTTCGCCGTCCACCTTAAAAGTGGGAGTGGCTTCCATCCAATTCGTAAAATAGTCGACCGCAACCACGATGTAGTTGTGTCCATTTTCTGAAATGGGATTGCATGTGACAAAGTCAATTCCCCATTTGGAGAAAGGACCAATGGAGATAACTAAATGAAAGGGGGCAGGATGAGCACACATTTTCTTCGTGAAAATTTGACATGGATGGCACTTCTGGACTGCTGCAATGCAGTCTTTAAACAAAGTGGGCCAATAATAACTTGCGCGCAGGATTTTTTGGGCAGTAGCTATGCCCGAAAGATGACCACCACACGCCATTGCGTGGTAGTCATTCAAAACGCGTTCCGCTTCATTGAAAGTGAGACAACGCCGTAGAATAGTATCTATACCATGACGATATAATGTATCATTCAGCACGAGGTAGTGCTTTGCATGGTGGCGAATACGACGACGGTCGTCAGACGTGAGAGTTGGGCGGAAGTGTTGGGTTTGTAGGTAGACAAAAATGTCTCCATACCATGGGTCCAAAGAATTGACCAAGTATACAGTTTCATCAGGAAATGGATCATGAGCTACTTCTCCTGGGTCGATTCTGGGAAGGTCCGATAGTAATTCGGCGAAGACGAGAGATTTCTTTGCTTTGGCAGTTGCGAAGACCAAATCAAATTGTTTGAGGATTATGATCCATTTGGAATATTTTCCTCTAATAATTTGTTGAGACAAGATGTGTTTCATGGGGTTCTCCAAAGAAATAACATTAGTCTGTCATAGCAATATATAGTTTCAAAGTCGGGTGACGGCAAAAACTACCGCCAGAGAAAGTTTCTCCACATGTGAATAACGTAGCTCGGGTCCGATTAGACCTTTTGACAAGTAGTATATCACATGTTCACTATCGTCATTGTGAAATTGAACCAGAACCATTCCAAATGAGGATGGTGAGGTTACCAGGTAGAGGAGAAATTTGCGTGAGTAGTCGGGGGCACTAAGGAGTGGGGTTGAAACAAGTGCATGTTTTAAAGCATCAAATGATCATTGAGCTTGGTCATCCCACAAATATAGTGTTCCCTTCTTCAATAATCACATAAATCCTTTTGTCATCTTGACATAGTTTACAATGAATCGACGTAAAAAATTTTCCTTCCCTTGCAAATGTTGGAGTTCGAGGATGGATTGTGGTGCCGAAAATTCAACAATTGCTTTAACGTCCTTATCAGGATCAACCCTAATCCCGTGCTTGGAGACAATGAAACCTAACAGACGCCTGGACTCAACCATGAATACACACTTATGAGGATTCAGACGTATATTGTAGAATCTACAACTAGCAAAAATTTATTTCAGATGAGCAAGGTGATTAGGTCGTTTCTTGGAATGTGCCGGAAGGTCATCCAAGTAAGCCTGTACAATATGTCAAATGTCATGGAAAGCATATTCCATAGCCTGCTAAAAATTTTCTCCAGCATTCTTCAGACTGAATGGGAGTTTACGATATGCAAATGTGCCCCAAGGACAGATAAAGGCAATTTTATGCTGGTCTTCTTTTTTAATCACAATCAAGTTATAGCCCGAGAATCCATCCATGAAGGAAAAAGATTCGCATATGGCACAATCCTCGAGAATCTGATCTATGAACGGTGTAGGATAATTGTCTTTGGGACAAGCGACATTCATATTGTGATAATCAACACAAACTCGAATGGTGCCTTGTTTTTTTATCGACGGGAACCGGATTGGAAACCCATTCTGTCAAAGGAATGGGATAGATGAAACCAGCGTTTAAAATTTTTTCTACCTCAGTTTTGATGGCGACTGCTTTGCGTGGGTGGACAGGCCTGAGTCACTGCCAAATTGGTTTACATTGTCATAAATCTTGATTTCATGCTCGACTATAGATGGATCTATGCCAGGCATTTTGTCATAAGACCAAGCGAACACATCGCATAATTCCTTGAAAAGGGATGTGAAGCGCGCAATTTCCTCAGGATTGCAATTTTCTCCAATCTGAATATTTTCCATGATACCCATTTTGACCGAGATATCGATGATCATTGTCTTAGAAATATTAGCCATGTTCCCTTCTGAATCGATAGTTTGAATAGTCGCGTAAGCTGAGGGAACCATCTCAAGTGGGTCAAAGGATGGGATTTCAGTATTTATCACGTCTGAGTTAATCATCGAAGCGCGACAGTGAAACTCTCCCCAAGGTCATTCTTCTAGAGACATGATCTCTTGAATAGCTTTGTCTATAGGCAAGACTTCATTGAGGAGATCCTTAGAGAGAATTGTGATGGGTGGGAGGTTTGTACCTTTGGTTGAAACCATAGCAGTGGAGGGTTCAAATGTAATTTGGATGGCTTGGTAGGCCAACTCGGCTAGTGAGAGTGGCATCTGATCTCCGTAGGAATCAATTTCTGAAGGTGTCGAGAGGATCCACGAGTCGATAGAGCCATCAAAAGTGGTGGATGTCATTGCAACCGTATTTGGGATCTCTGGTGGCGGGAGAGGAAAGCAACCCAGTAGGGAAGATGCCTTCAGAAGACCGGTACCAATACTGACGTAAGAGTCAGGAAAGCCTCCTATTACAGGTACAGTGCTACTTGGTAATGTGGTATAATCAGGGGTGAAAAAGGATAACTGATCCACTGTGACTATTTTCCCATCCAATGGAAATAGGACGAGTCGGAATACCGAAGAAAAAATGGCGGTCATGGCATAAGACCAACTGCGACCGAGAAATAGATTATAGTCGAGATGGCGATCTACGACTTCAACATCCACGGTTATCATTTTCCCACTCAGAGTGATGGGAAATATAGCAAGGTATCCTTTTGGGAGGAACATGTGGCCATCGAAAGCTTTGAGGGAATTCGACGGCGGTGACAAGGTAGGAGAAGCTAAAGCGAGCTAGCAAGCTTGTGACATAACGGAGGTCGAAGCACCTTCATCAATGACAATGCGATGGATTGGTCTCCCTTTTGACACAACCTACACTTGGAATGCGAGTTGATGTGAGAGGCGAGTCTGAGATTTTTCCATATCAAATATAGCTAGCATGCAATCCTAGGGGTCTATTCCACCAATGGCCGAAAGCAAGGCTTTCCTTTGTGCTGGAGAAGTTTGCAATACTTCAAGAGCATACATAGCTAATGGTGCCTGCACAAAATCTTCTACAATGTTGTAGTTTTGGGCTGCACGTGCAGAGGTGTTATGAGTCATGCATCGAAGTGTCCCTTTGGGGGGACAAATCATGGGATCAGCAGTAGGTCATTCGATATGCAGATCATTGGGTGACGGTGGAGTTGAACTAGTACCAGGTTCTTGAGCGTCTATGGTAGGATTTCCATAAAGCTTGGCTCATGTTGAAGTTAAACACTTTCAATGCCATAAATGGCCGATGATCCTTCACCGGAAGGATGTGAACCACCATTTCCCCTTTTCTGGGGTTGTGGCGGGTTATCAACCATGTGTTGGTGTTGCTGCTATTGATTAGGGAAAGGATTATGACGAACGGTAGGTGTTCGCACAAAATCCTTGTTTGTGATAAAATCGGTGCATTCCTACAGCTAAGGACATTTGTATGTCAAGTGGTCCTTCACACAGATATTGCAAGGAAATTTCATGGGTTTATCCTTCCCTTTGTCATTTTTGGCAGCATTTTTTTTATTAGGATTATTCTGATTGTCTGACTGCTCTTCCGAAGAAGATGTCTTTTTCTTGTTCTTCTTATTTTTTCCACTAGGTTTTTGTGAAGTTTGCATAGAGTTTACCTCAACGGTAGGAAGAGTAGTCATTTGGTTAGGGGCGGTGGTAGCTGAGGATGGCTGGGAGGTTTTCCCCCGAGACTGTTTTGTGGCTACGCCAAAGATTGTGCCAACGAGATCGTCGGCATGTGCTCCGGTTTTCTGAGTAGCGGGAGGATTTGGGTTACCAGGGGCATTGGGGAATAAATCATATAGCGTGCCATATTGTGAATAGATTAAATCTAAATGTTGGGCACGAAGAATGCATTGATATTCTGTAACCGCACCGGATAGGCCAATGTCTTTAGAGATGTGGGGTAAGAGAGACTTACAAAACCAATTAGATAGAAAATGATCTAGTATTGGCGCTTTGACGAGCCTCCTCCTACGCCTCCATTCATGAATGTGATCGGAGATGTGGGTGGTGGTCCCTTGGCGCAGCGAGGTTAATAGTTCCATTTCGGTTTCAAATCTGATTGGTAGTTGGAAGTTATTTAGAAACTCCATCACTAAAGCACCAAAAGTGTTTATGGCGGCGCGTGGAAACTCAATATACCACTTGGCGGCATTGCCTGTAAGGGTGCGGGGGAACAGTTGAAGCTGGACACTATCATCCACCATGGAATTAGATATAGACCATAAATTAAAGGTGGTGATGTGTGCGGCTGGGTATTCCCCTTGTTTCCCATCGAACTTTGGGATGTCAAAAGGAATCTTGTGTGGTACCGGAGACTAGAGCGGGTTGTGATTGATGGGGTCATTAGTCAATTTATAGATGTCGAGAATGTCTAGAGCTGCCAAAAATGGAAATTGCAGGTTTGCCCCCGAATCTAACCAAGGAAGTATTGGCTGACCATTTGGACCATAGGGTCCGCCCATCAATGTGTTACCAGTAGGATAAGTAGGACTTTGATAAAAGTTTCCTATAGGTGGAGGGGTAGGGATATATGGTTGCTGTCCATAGGGCATATTGTATTGTGGGGTGAACAGTTGGTTACCTCCAGTATAAAAGTTCCCTCCCATTCTAGATAGAGGTTGGGGTGGGTTATTCCATATAGATGCAATAGATCTTCCTGGAGGCATGCTACTACTTGCATAGGTCGGCAACGTCATAGACCCTACACTGATATTTAAACCACTTAAGGGAATAGTGTTAACAATAGGTTGTCCAATCTGTCCTAACGATTGTAGGGGTAGTGAAATGTTCCCTGTTGTTTGTGTGCTGGTGACACTTCCCCCTAGTATGGTGGCCAAGGGGTTTGAACTCAACAAAGGGCTCCAACCGAAAGGGTTGCTAAAAGGAACTGAAATAGTCCCACTCGTGGGAGGATAAATCATAGGTCCCAACATGGTCACAGTAGGAGTAGATCCCGAAGGACTCGGCGAGTTACTCACAATTGTGATGACCGTAGGGTTGGGACAAGGCATAAGTTGAATACTGGGGTTACCATGGCATAGAACTAACAACTGGCGGGGAGGATGATGGCGAACCTGGGATGGTTGCCATTGGTATCGACCCTCTGGATTCCGACTATGAAATGGATGTTTGTGCGGCCAAAGACATGTCTTGGCATGGTGGAATCTGAATTATCACAGTTTCTGATGGATCAGTGAGTGGAGGATTGTAATGAGGTACGACACCCTCCATGAAAGGGTCCTCCGGAAATTCTGTATGATATGAGGCTATGTGAAAATCAGAGGTTGTCAATGGCGACTGCTCTTCCGCAGAAGGCACGGGTTCACCAAGGTTTAGTTCTTCCTCAAGAGTCAAAGGAGGTAGACCTTGATGTCATTGAGATAGATGGCATGGGTCGGATGACGCCATGGTGACCTATTTATTTTTAACAAATTTTTATAAATTGTGATGTATTATAAAGTCTCAATGATAGTAATCACACACCTAAAAAAACAGAAAAAAGAAAAAAGGACTCTCTAAAATCAATCAGCAAGAAGCCATAATAGGGTGCCCTATCTGAGTACTACCGTTTGTTGGTGATCAAATCTAGTATCACAATAGTATACAGAGAGGGTTGGTCGAAAGTACAGTTACGGTTACTCTAGAGCTTCACCCGAACCTCAGACGATAGGTGCAATCACTCTCGTGAAGATGAGTACCCTCCTCAAGACCGAAGATAGAGTAGGTCCGTCTGTTTCAGGTACCAGGATAGCCTGTCCCAGTCACCTTGTGTAAGTCCCTAAAAAGTATGGCCACTAAAGATACCTAAAATAACAGACATCATCAGGGGGGTCCACGGTCTAGGACAACATGCTATATGGGCAGAACACCTAGATCCCTGATCTAGTTTCGACATCCCTGAAGGGAACCCCAAAATATAGAATGCCCACTGGATGCAGTTGAAGGCAAGCTACCTTCTTTTGCACCAAAGTGTTGTCTCACACTTAGCTCCAGTAAAGGAGTGGCCCTGATAATATGAGTGTAGTAGGATTTCGCTCGTTAATGACTCCAGTCTCAAGTTTTGAGATCTTGGGTGATTTTCTCACTTTTTTTAACCCAGGATCCTAGCCTAAACTACTGTTGGTGTGAGCTCAGAAAAAGTAATGTGATTGATTTTATTATCGCTTGATTCTTAGTGTACTTGATTATTAGTCTTGCGGAGGGGGAGTTGACGTATGACATGTAATGATACTCTGACTCAAGAAACCATGCAAAAATATGCTCTAAATATTCAATTCGATGAAGAGTATTTCTACAAGGAAAGGTTTCCTTTCAAAATCCATGCACTAACACTCAAATAGAAAAGTTCAACCTTAAAGATTCAGACATCTATTTACCTCATCTTAATAGTCTTTTAACTGAAATTTTTAGAATTAATTCAGCTAGATGCAGAAAAACTAAAAAAAAAAATTCTTCTAAAAAGTAAATGCATTCAACACTAAATTTTTAAACAAGAACAAACAAATAGTGATGCTAGCTGGTAAAAAAGCACAGGGATTCAATCAAGAAGTGGTTCTGATGGCCAAAAATCTACAGCCAAAAAGGAATACAACACAGGGGTGAACAACAATTTTTTGGCTGAGTAACGCACTGGTTCTGAGTAGAGACAACGTTAATGCAGAGACTAACGCATTGTAATCAAAGCTATGCCGTGTTATAACGCTCTGGAATATTGAAAAAGACAGCGTTAGCCAGGGTAAAGTTCTTCAGATGGCAAAAAAGAGCACAGGACTGAACTCTGCGAGCTTTTGAAATGTTTACTGGGCATAAAAGTTGGTCATAAGGATATGTGAACAGAGGAAAGAAGGAAGGAAAAAATCTAGAAACTTGGGGTTAAATTCCCTAGTGGAGTCGCCAATTCTGCTATAGAGTAAAATGCTTGGGTTGTTGGTTCTCGAATATCCCTCTCAAGGCTTTCCAGTGCTCGAGGCAGACATTAAGATTAGTTGTATAGTTCACAAAGAAGATACATACATGTTCATATCAACTTAAACAACTTGATGGAATATGATGGAAGATTACCTCTTTCAGATCTTGAAGTCTCTTGGATAGCGCTAAGCAGCGAAGCAGGTATCCTCCTTCAACAGCTCCAAATCTCGACCCTGTGATCAATCAAAGCACCCGTGTAATCTCTACTACAACATCCATTTCCTATCAATTAAGTTAACATATGGCAAACATTAAACAATGTACATCTAAGCCATTCATCTCATGCTATATAAGTATTTGAGAAACAATAACAATGTTGACGCATAGAATGGACAAAACAGATACAGTTCTATTGATTTATAAAAAGGAGGATTACAACCGTTGGTTGTACCAAGCCCTCCTCATCCTTCCAATCTCTCTATCTCTCAATGTGGTGATGTCTTGATCAACAAGTTCTCAATGAACCTCTTTGATTTTTTACCTTCACACTACAACAATAATTCTTTGCTTCACATGTATTCAAAAAACCTTGACAAACCTTCGACCTTGAACCAAGAGCCTACAGCTCCATTTTATAGGAGATGGAGAGAGCGATCATTGCCTTTCTCCTTCCACCAATTCTAAATAGAAAAAACCAAGATGTTTCCTCAACTTCCCATGCTTTTGCCTTCCTTGAGATTTCAGTTGTTTTTGGCAAGGCCCAATAAGAGATTAGTGCTTTGCAGTTTCCATTTTGTACTGACTCTCTTATGAGAAAAAGCTGCAATTTCAAATCATTCTCCATGGGTTTTTCCTGTTTCAAACTCAAAATATGGGTAACGCTGCCCTCTAGTCTAAACAGAGCATTGCCCTAGCCACTAACACGACATTTTCATGGATCAGGTGCATTATAACACTCTTTTTATGTTATAGGGGTGCATTACCTTGGCAAAAGTAGGTTTAGTTTAGGTCTCTGTATTCCTTCCATATTTATCTTCTCCTCTGAGCTGATAAGGAGGTTATTTGACTTGTAACACGCATACGTGACTTCCTTTGTGTACAGTCGCGTATCATACGCAGGTTCGTCCACACGAACCCGTGTATGCGCGGAAGTTTTAATCAAAATTAATCTTTCCTATGGTCAAAAATCAAAATTTTTATCCTAAATATGAATGAAATTGATGGCAAAGATGGATTTAGAGCTTACTTGGCTGTTTTGGTGCAATTTGACAGCTGATTGCTCCTATTTTGAGGAAAGGGGTTTTTTTCTCCAGAGCTCCTTTTTTTCCACTTCTGCAATGTTACAATGAACCAAATATGAGGTAAAATGAGTATTTATACCCAGAAATTGAATTTTTTTTGCAAAATTCCATTATGCTTATTTTTCAAATTTGTCTCAAGCTGTATAACTGTGTTGCTTGTAAGTGTTGGGAAGGGTATGTTTTCAGGTACATTTACTGAAGTTGAGATTTTCGCCCGTTTTTCGAATCCATGACCGCTGACCTGTCATGGCAGGTATATGATTTCAAACTAGAATATAGGTTATAGGCCCCACTTTCCATTGCATTCTACATTCTAGCCTCCATTTTTCATCACTTTCCATAGGGTTGATCCCATCATGTCATGAGTACTTAACCTTTTTCACTCGCCGATCTTTAATCATGACTTGATGGTAGAGCCTTCCTTTACATGGGCTTCCTAGTTAGTTCCTCGTTAGCACTTGTTGCCCATGCTGCACTTTAAATAGGCTTGGGAGTCCTCTTTAGTCCCGCCATGACTTATGCATTGAAGCTTCATTCTTCTTCTTCTTCATTATGATTTTTCTATCTATTACCCTAGAGCCTCCCTTGTGTTGTCAAGTTGTATCATCGCATTTCATATTGGCTACTTTTTTATCTTGGCCTTCAGCTGGCTTCATTTGGACTCGATGTTTAAGCCATGTTTTGACCATGACTCTTTGTACATGTTAACCATGCAAGAACTTAGCTATCGCGACTTGACACCTTTTTACCCATGGATGGAATGCTCCTTTGAGTATCACTTACCAGTTTCTGCCACCTTTCATTGAGCATAGGATTGTTCCTATCCCAAGAACTAATGCATATGTTTCTTGATACTCATTCTATCCATTGTACTATAGCATTCTTTATTCTTTTTTCAGGTTTATTATATGAAAAAGACAAAAAAATAAAATATATCAAAAAGAGTGGGAACGGGATATTACTTCATATTTGATGGTAGTTACAGTGTCATTTTTTTTCGCCCTTGAACAAAGCACACAGAGCTATGTCTTTCCTTCATTTTGGGATGGTTTTAGTTTTGACATAGGAGAAGCCATAACCTTGTTTCATAAGTCAATTCTCCCCCGATTGGTTATCTCTTCCAATCATATGGAGAGTTTGTTTTTGCCTCCTGCATAACAAACTTATATAGAGTTATCATTTACTGCCATAGTCAACATGAGTCATGTTTTTGTTCAAGGGAAGTTAAACTTGAGTCGACCTTTCTGCCTTGTCTCTTGAATTATTTTTCAGTTGGCCTTCCCGGTCTTGTCAGTATCTTGTTCTATCACATTTGATGTTTGGTCCTATGCTCGTGCTGGTTTGAGAAGGTCCCCATTTGACTTCTTGTCAGCGGGTTTTGTCTCCTTTTTACTACGACATATTGCTCTGAGAGAAAACAAGAGCTGCACCCTGGTCCTATTTACATCACTGATAGGCGACCTTGTGCTCAGCATTTGATCATCATTATGGGTCTTTGACTAAGTGTTTTCCCTTGTGTTCGACGTCATCTTACATTATCACACTTGGGATTCGTGTAGTACCTTGATTTTCATTTGACCCTGTCGGTGGATATCTCGCCTCTTTGTCAGCTCTCATTATTGGTTGATTCAGAGGGTTTCTACTGTGCGCTAGATTCATATTGTGCATGTCGAAAATGTACTTCGGGTTGGTTCTATCACTCTACTTCATCTGATTCCTTCCAAATCTTGGCTTACGGGTTACACTCATGCTGGACTGATGTGGGATGCCTTAATGCCTTCCTGCCAGTAGATCTTTTCCCATCGACTCTGACCCATTGCTCTAGGAATAAGTTCTAGATTCTTTTTGTCAGTAACTTAGGGTTTGCAGTCATCAGTGGCAGACTCTTCACTGTCGACCGTGAGGATACATTATTGCCTCCTGATTGATAGATTCTTACAGGTGTTTGAATTCAAATCATTCATTCACACTTGCTAGATCGTACTAGGGCACCTTGACACTCATTATCATTATCGGTGGGTTTTCTCACGTTTGTTAACGGTATACATTAATGACCAATAATCAAACGATTTCTCACATGGTCGACTTCATCTCATTTATTACCATTGTGTAGAATTGTGCCATGGTGATCGGTGAAGACCTCAGGTTTGCATCAGCATGATTCGGTTCACTTTGACAGTTCATCCAGTTTTCTTCCAGTGACGTCGTCCACCATTATATGTTACAATTTCAGTACAGTAGCATCTTAAATGTTGGCTCCCGAGTTGCGTGATCGTACCATGTATTCCACCCCTTATGATTTGGTACCTAGAGATTCAGTTCTTACTTGTGTGATTAGATATCTATTGTAGCATCATTGATCAATCTTCTATATGTGATACTTGGACTTGATTTTGACTTGTACTTCTGGGCAATGATCAGATGATTCACTATGTACTTTCCAGTTCAGCTATACTTGTATACATTTTGGATCCGCTCTGTACTTCATATTTAGACATACTTTTCTTTCACTGAGCATGGATATGCCCACCTCAAACATGAGCTATCTCTTTGAACTCTTCCATTGGTTTTTTGGTAGGCTGAAATCTGGTGAAGTTCTCTCTCGTCCTTGCAAGGTTCTTTCTATGAAAATAATATATTTTGGCCATCATGTACCCCTTCTGACCTCATATATTAGGGGGCATCTGTTATAGCATTATTTTCCACCTTCATGTGCTTGATGATTAACACTTTGGCCTTGGGCACCCTTTCCCCTCAGACTTGAACATATTCACAAAAAAAAATATATTAAAACCCATACGTGACTTTGCCCAGACTTTTCCGTGTATATACGCGATTCCATTCATTGATATCCACGTAAACATTTTTAATCATTAAAAAATATATAGTATTCCCTATTTTCGAGGCAAGGTTGATGGTTATTCCTGTAATTCAACTACCCCAACCTGTGGCCTAACTATTTCCAACTGCAAAAACTAGTTTGAGGGAGTATAAAAGCCCTTCATGTGCATGGCCTAAGGGAGGGATAAAAATATAGATATTATACTTTGTTGGGGCCTTATTTCAAGTTTGATATTCCCGTGCCTCTTGCACTTCCTAGGTATATTCAAGAAACCCTTTTTTCCTTGAGATGCTCATCATCCTATATGACATCTAGTGTGCACACAAATTGGAAGAATTCTTGCGAGGCTAGGGCTGGACGGATCCAGAGGACGGTATGCTCGAAGGCCATGGAAGGATTCAGGTGATCTCTCCATGTTTCTATTACTTTAAATTCCATTTATAATAAGAAGATCCATCTTGTTCCTGATATTCACGTGTTTGTATCTCTTTATATATGTGTAATTATCATTAATTGAATATTTAATATTGTTTTTATGATATTATGCATGAGTTACACTAACATATAGTAACTATATATGCTGTACAACTCGATTTTTGTGATCATTCTTTCTTGATTTCAGGTTACGAAACACGAAGGGTTGCTGAGGGTTTTCACCCTGCAAGATCTACATCAAACGTGGGACTTTCTGGTAAGTTATGCAACTTGTTATATCTAGTTTTTAGTATAAAAGATAGGTTAAGTGAGTTCTTCTTGAATGGTATTGTTGGAAATACTGAGAGGGGGGTGAATCAATATTTCTTTTCAATTGTTAATTTTTTCCAGTTAGATCCTTCACAATTAAAAAAAGAGAGAGATGTATAATGATATTATTAAGGATTAATAAGAACTTCAATCCCTTTTAAAAATAATTGAGTACAATAGATGTGTGAGGGCACCAACCCGTTGCCAAGCACCAACTTGGACTTTAATGAGGCTCCGACCTCTTAGGCTTCGACCCTATCTTCACCAAGGCACCAACCTTGAGTTTAGGGGCACCCACCCCAAGGACACCAATCCTTATTTGCTTCTTTTGATAGAGAATGATAATAGTACTTACTTGAAAGTCCTCGAAATTTTCTTCACTATACAATCAACTGCAAAATTTCTTATATTGACTTCACTGCATGATCTCCTTGCTTCACTTTGTTGACATTATTGTTGATCTTTACTTTTTCAATCCAAGAGTTCTTCACTGTCTAAGGGAGGATCACTATGTCACTGTATAGATGATAATACACAAATATCCAACTCTTATCGATTACGATATAACCACCGCATGAAAGAGCCGCCAATCCAAGTTGTAGACACATTCCGAAATAGGATAGTAGCCACAGCTCAACAGCTTTCTACACTCCGAAATACAAGTGGAACACCATAGCCCAAAGCTTCACATTCAAATGAAAGTAGAACCCTATAGTTCAAAGGAAATAATGATACACTATCCGACGCGCAGAGCCGACCAATCAAAATAGTAAACACAATATATAAGGCACAAACTTTGAAAAAAAAAAAAAAAATATATATATATATATATATATATATATATATATATATATATATATATATATATATATAAGGCACAGTTCAATGAAGACAAAGTCCGAAATAAATTATTATTCACAGTCCGAAGGTAATGATGATGCACAGTCTAAAATTCTCCAGTCCAACAAAGGTAGGCTGCCACAGTCCAACGAGAATAGGAATAACACCCTCAGCCCGAAGTTGTAGATACAAACCCTGTCTTGTTTGTTGTAATGATCCTGTAATGAAGACCGAGAGACAGTCTGCTAAACTGAGCTAGATACTGAGATATATTACTTGATCTTGTGTTCTTCTTCCTGAAGGTTCACGAGATGTGATCTTGTAGCTCGTTGTCTTCCAAGTATTGATTGAACTAATGATCAAAAAAGAAGGTTCAACACTCTATTTATACGGTTCATTCTTGTGCTTAAACGAAAAGACATGTCTTCTTAGGGCAGACCGACTTGAGAAGAGGTTAGGTCGGCTTAGTGACCAGACATATTTCCTTAACTTGAAAAATTCATATTTCTCAGAATACTTGGAGTTTCGGGCCAAGTGATAGCTCATTAGAAAGATAAAAATATGCTCTAGAGGATGGTGAAGGTCTCATAGAGAAATTATTCCTCTAAGGTAGTGAAAAATATTTTTAATGTGACTGGTCATTCATTGTTACAGAAATGAAGGTAGGGTAGAATGCCTTCGAGAGTTGGGCTTCTTTATGGTTTGATTTTATCCTTCTCCAATGTAGGGTTATCATGTCGTCAATTCACCATGCCATAGTGATATGTCATTAATCATATGAAGCATCATGTCTTCAAGTAGTCTTCCATCATCCATCTAGCATCCTATTGCCATATTTCCATCAATAACAATCTAGATTAAAAATCTCCCCCTTTGTCATTGATGGAAATATTCCACCTTTTTCTCCCCCTTTGACATCAATGGAAAATGGGGTGCCAACGTACTCCCCCTGTCATGTTGCTCCTTTGTTTGGTTTCTTTTTAATGTGACACAAGAGAAATGACCCCCATCTTTTGGCGAAGATACTCAAATGCTTCTCGTGGAAGGGGTTTTGTAAAGATATCGGCAATTTTCTCTTTTGTATTGACATATTCCAACCTGATATTGTGTTCAACAACTTGTTCAAGGAGAAAGTGGTATTTGATTGGAATATGTTTGGTTGTTGAGTGCATCACTGGATTCTTTTAAAGACTGATGGCGCTAGTATTGTCACAAAAATAGTAATTGGTTGCTTATTTTCTATGTTCACATCCTTCAAGGCTTCCTTCATCCATAGAATTTGTGTACAACAATCAACAATAGCTATATATTCGGCTTCAACTGTAGAAAGGGATATAGATGATTGTTTTTTTCTGAGCCAAGATACAAGACAATCTCCCATAAAGAATGCATTTCAACTGGTGCTTTTTCAATCATCCACACTTCCATCCCAATCAGCATCAGAATAAGCTATCACAATAAGAGTTGAAATCTTAGGATACCAAAGACCGAAATCATTCGTTCCTTTCAGATATCTAAGAATTATTTTCACAACTGCTAGATGGGATTGTTTAGGACTAGACTGAAATCTTGCTACCATTCCTACTGCTTGCATAATATCTGGTCTTGTAGCAGTTAAGTATAGGAGAGCTCCAATTATTGACCTGTAAAGACTTGCATCTATTTGAGGGCTATCATCGTCTTTGAATTTACAATTTGTGGTCATTAGTGTGCTCATAGGTGCACAATATTCCATCCCATATATTTTAAGCATGTCTTTAAGATATTTTTCTTGAGATATAAACATGCTTGCAGAGGTTTGAGATATTTGTAGCCCAAGAAAGTAAGAAAACTCACCAATCATTGACATCTCGAATTTTTTGGACATATTTAGAGAAAATTCATGGCTCATTTCTTCATTATTGCTAGCAAATATTATATCATCAACGTAAACAAGAGTGATCAGAAGTTTTTCCTTGTCCATCTTCATGTAGATATTTCTACCTGCCACTCCATTTTTGAAACCCTCTTTTTGCAAATAGTGATCCAACTTTGCATACATGCTCTAGGGGCTTGTTTTAATCCATACAAGGCCTTTTTTAGTTTTCATACAAATTCTTTTCCTTCAGCAAGATCAAATCCTTCTATTTGCTCCATGTAAACTTCTTCCTTGAGATCTCCATTCAGGAATTTTGATTTTACATCCATTTGATAAACCTTGAATCCTTTTGAGTAAGTAAATGATAAAACCATTCTTATGGCTTCCATTCAAGCTACTGGTGCAAAGGTTTCTTCGAAGTCAATTCCTGCGATTTTCGAGTATCCTTTGGAGAAAAGTCTGGATTTATTTATGATGATTTGTCCATATTCATTAATCTTGTTTTTTAATACCCATTTTGTTCCAATAATATTTTTATATTTTGGGCGAGGTACCAGTTCCCAAGTCTATTTTTTTCGATTTGAGACATTTCTTCTTCCATGGCCTTTATCCAATAAGGATCTTTGCTTGCTTGAGAAAAAATTTCAGGTTCTATTACAGATAATAGAGCCACATCACATTTTCTAGGGGTGCTTATCATCCTTCTTCGAGTTTGGATTCTTTCATCTATATTTCCGATGACATATTCTTTCGAATGATATCTTTGAACAAAATTGATCTTGGAGGGGGTTTGTGAAGATTCATTTTGAGATTCACTTTGAGGTTCTTCATTCTCCTCTTCTTTTTCAGGTTCTTCTTCTTCACTTTGTTCACAGAAAGGCTCAGCTTCATGATCTTCAATTCCTTGTTCTGGAAGGCCTTCATCAATATTCACATCAATGCTTTCCACTATTCTTCATAGATGATAAGTTGTAACATTTGTAAGATTTTCTCCTAGTGGAGTATCCAAGAAATATTCCTTGGTCAACTCTAGAATCAAATTTACCTGGTGAGTCATCATTTATTTTTATGAAACATTTGCTTCCACAAACCCTAAAATATTTTACTGAATCAAGTCTTCCTTTCCATAATTCATAAGGATTCTTTTCATTATTTGGTCTTATTTGAATTCGATTTAAGGTATAAACTACGGTGCCAACTGCTTCTTTCCAAAATTTTGGTTTCAAATTGGCTACTAGTAGCATTGTCCTTGCCATTTCTTGAATGGTTTGGTTCCTTCTTTCAACTACTCCATTTTTCTAGGGTGTCCTAGCAGTAGAGAGTTCTCTTTCGAGTCCATGCTCTTTACATAATTCATCAAACTCTTTTGAGGTGAATTCTCCTCCTCTATCCATTCTAAGACATTTAATCTTAGAATCTTTCTCACTCTCAATGAGAGCCTTAAGATTTTTAAAACATTCAAATGCTTCGGATTTATATTTTATGAAATATATCCACTTCATTCTAGTATAGTCATCAACAAATAGAGCAAAGTACCTTTCACCTTGAAGAGCTAGAGTTCTAGTTGGCCCACACAAATCTAGATGAATGATTTCCAAAGGTTTTGTTGTTAAGAACTCCTTAATTTTGTGGTTGGTTCTGGTTTGCTTTCCATGTTAGCATGGGCCACATACAACTTGATTTGGTTTGCACATTTTTGGAATATCCCTTATTGCATTAATTTTGCTGATGTTGACTAGGTTATCAAAACTTGTATGCCCCAATCGCTTGTGCCATAACCAACTTTCATCTGTTTGACTTAAGTAACATTTATATTATTGGATTCTACTGAGTATGTAAACATTATCTGGTGCTTTTACTACTTTTGCCACAATTTCTCCCGAGGATGAGTCTCTTATTTCATAGTTTTTTGTACCAAAGACAACATTATGTCCTTGGTCACAAATCTGGCTAACACTTAAAAGATTGTGTTTGAGCCCTTCTACCAGCAAGGTATTTTGAGCCTTTCCTAATCCATTGACAAGGGTAGTAGTTCCTTTTCTAGTGATTTTAGCGGATCCACTTCCAAAAGATACATTTCCATTTTTCTTGTTCAATGAGATAAACTTCTTTTGGTCACTTTTCATATGTCTTGAGCATCCACTATCCACGAACCAATGATTTTCTTCACTATGAGCACATAGAGCTAGGCCACATTTATCAGTTTTGAGATTTATGTTTTTAGCTTTCTCCCTTTTGAGAGGAAATTGTGTTCATTATGATAATAATTATCACATAATGAGCAAGACGGATCAAACTTAGCCAAGGGATCAAAGGAATTGTAAATCTTGATTTGTCCTTGCTCTTTAGGACCATGTAGTTGGTTTGTTTGATTTTTCAATCTTGGTGCTTCATTCTTATGAGCCTTGCAATGTTTACCTTGATGCCCAAAGTTTTTACAATTGTAACAGTGCCCAAGAAAAATAGTTTGATACATGTTGTAGTATTCATAGTTTGAACTAACATTCTTCCTTGGAGTTGCTCTTTCTTCAATTCTTGGTTTTGAGATGGGACTTTGTTCCTGACGAGATGAATTTTCTTCTTTTGGATGGAAAGAGAGTACATCAGCATAACTTCTGGCATTATTCTTTGTACTTGATGATTCTCCTTTGAAACCAATTCCATACTTGTCGTGTTGAGGTTTTTGAGTATTAAGAATGTTGTCAAGAGCTAGAGAGCTTTTCCAACTCCTTTTGACTTACTCTAATTCCTTTCTTAGAGATACTATTTCAGCTTCAAGATGTCTTCCCTTGTTTTTGCTTCCTCTCTTTATATTTTGAGGGAAATTATCTTCTTTTGTAGATTCTCATTTTTTTCAATGGCATTCATCAGCAAACTATCCATGTTTATTTCATCTTCGAGTTCTGAGTCATCATCATTTGTAAATGCCATGAATAACGTTTCTTTTCTTCCAACATAATTACTTTCCTCATCCGATTGATCATCTCTTTCTTTGTGATGATGCATATTTCTAGTTGATTTATTTTTGATGACTATAAATTCATATTCATCGGACTCATCTTGTTTGGAGAAGAATTTCTTCTTATTAAACCCTTTCTTTTTGTACATCATCCTTTTAGAGTCCTTTTCATCATCACTATCATGTTTATGGGGACATTTTGCAACGTAATGACCCATTCTTCCACAATTGAAACAAATAAGAGGGTACTTACCTTTTAGCTTAGATCCCCTTTTTAGTCTTCGTACAAATTGAGCTAATTCGTTTTCAATATCAGATTCATCACTGTTGCAATTCCATCCTTTTCCTTCTTTTGTAGATCTTTAGGCTTTGAAGGCTGCTTCTTTGAAATTTGGACTCCCTTTCCTCATCTCATAGGAAATGAGAATTCCATGGAGTTCATCCATCTTGAGAGTATCTAGATCCTTCATTTCTTCTACAACACTTACTTTGGAGTCAAATCTGTCAGGAAGCAATCTCAAGATTTTTTTAACAATGGTGCTTTCTTCAATATTTTCTCCTAGCACTAGAAAATTTGGCTCAATTTCCGACGGCCACTTCTCGCTATTCCGACACATAGTCGTCACAAGATCGACAGTTAGAGGTCGGACAAAACGTGGCTAGACATTACGTCGCAATTCCGACACTTTTCCAAAGTGTCGCAATACCGACACCTTTTCCGACGTTTCCAAACAACCGTCACTCTTCTGACGTTTTCCAAAGTGTCGCAATACCGATGCCTATGGAGAACGTTGGAATATCGATGCTTCCAAAGCGTCACAATACTCTATGGCTAACCATGCTTTACTCTAATACTCCAAGGCGTCAGAATACCGACGTTTACAAGGCGTCAGTATAGCGATGACAGGTTACGTTTACAAGGCGTCAGTATAGCGACGACAGGTTACGTTTACAAGGCGTCGTTATAGCGACACTTACAGGGTGTCGGTATTGTGACGGCATGTTACGTTTACAAGGTGGCGGTATAACGATACTTGCAGGGCGTCGATATAGCGATGACAGGTTAAATTTTTATTTAAAACAATTAAATAGGTTACAGTCCGAATGATGTAATGGTGAATTATTAATGAAAGCGTGTTTTTTCTTCTTGACAAAATTCAGACAGATTAAAACCATGTTGATACAATTTTCCATTTTTAAACTGTGTTGATACAAAATTTTGTTCGTGTCTCTATGGCCTGGCCAACTGTTAATGTGATATAGAAATCGTATCAGTTAAATCCTAACAAAATTCGTTTCAATTCACCCCACCATATGTTCATTTTTTTTCATTGCTCAGGTTTGCTACCCGTTCGATGTGGCGAGGTTCAATGGCTTGACAGGCATGTTCTGTGCCTTGCCAAGGTTTATAATTTTGGAGCTCGCTGAACAGGGTTTTTTTGTATCTCACCAAAATAGGGGTAGATGAATTTCTTTACAGTCAATGCAACTAAGGTATCATGCAAAAAATATAAATATTTTCATATCAGTGATCAGAGATAGGAGATGAGCGAGGAATGGCCATCACTAGCTTGCCCGAGCAGTAACAGTATGACCTTTTGGGAACACTAGTGCATGAAGCAGGGTACTTTCTCTGATTCTGTTCTCACGCTCCGCCCATTCCTTACCGCGGTTAAAGATTATTCCTTACTACTGATCAATTGGCCGAAAACTCCTTCCTTCCTGTTACTTATTTCCTATTAAATATTATTACTCTGCGTAGCTATGATAACTTCACTGTGTTGAAATCTTAAAGGTATACAGAGTAACTGGAGAAAATTTTGTCTGGGTATTAGAATTTCAATGAATAATCCACTAAAAAACACGATTTTCCAGGACTGAATTCAACGAATATATGTGGTGGGATCAAGTGCAAACTTTACTGATATGTCAAGAAATCACATGCATAATTAAGAAGTAGTTCGTTGAAAATTTACCAAGTCCAATAAGATTTGTCTAAATCATATGCAGCTATCATGAAACAAAGAACATTTATTCATAGTTGTAGACAAAATTATAAATAGCATAGTAAAATAATTGAAACATCATTTAGATTGGTATCCTGTCATGACATGGATAAGAAGTCTCTATCTCAGGACATGTCAAGCAAATTATGAAATTTAACAACCAGTTCCTTTGATGCAAAATAAGATGAGGATAAATTGGCAGTGTCATATAAATCTGGAAAACTCCATGATACTTCAAGATTCTGTTGATGTTTTCACTATAAAGTTTTTCCTGGAAATTGGATTCATGACAACTGGAGGACCAACTTCTCGAGGCCAGGCCTGAAATTTCTTGTCAGTTTCTTCCCACCATCCTTTATCTGCAACAGTTCTAGGCACAAAACCTACAAACACCAAATATATGTGTTTTATTAAATTGAAATCACTAAAAAAAGCTTATTTTCCAACAAAAGAGACCATCAAATTGTCGAACACCAAATTTCAGAACTCCTCACAACATAGTTGATAATAAATGGAATGTGTACATATATTGAAAAAACAGAAACATGGTAAATAGTAGGAACTATCAAAAAGAATATATGGTAAAACACCATCCCATGCCTTGTGGCTAAATAAAATGAATCTCCTAAAATAGAAATATGTCTGCCCATATCACCTAACACTTATATTGTACCAGAAGCAGCCCCTTTATAATTATAGGGGAAATTTCTAATAAAAAATGGTAACATAATCAATATCAGCTGTCCTTGAGTTTCATATTTTAGTTTCTAGTCTCTGACCCTATTAATGATGTGACTGAAGCTCAATAAAAATAATGGAGGTCAATAATCCAGCTAAGAAAACTTTTTAGGTCCCACTGTTATCCAGTAAATCACCACAGTTTGCCCCGGGTAAAATATTATTACTCTACGTAGCTATGATAACTTCACTGTGTTGAAAGCTTAAAGGTATACAGAGTAACTGGAGAAATTTTTTTCTGTGTATTAGAATTTCAATGATTTCATCTATTCTGCCCTCGTAGAGAATACACAAGCTTTCCCCTATATGCAAGATTACTAAGCTCATCTCCCATGCCATCCACTATTGATTTTCCATTATAATTAGCTAGCTTCTAGACTATATTGTGTTTGCCACCTTTGCGAGGAAATATACTTATAAAAATTTGTTTGATTTTCAAATCAAAGAATGCCAATTTATTTTTTTCATTGGGCTAGCTTTATGGTCAATGACGCCGTTAGCTCAACCCGTTAACCGACCATTCACCCTCTCCTAACACATTTAATCTCCTTCCTATCCATGCCTGACAATTTATTTTTGCATTGTGCTCACTTTATGGTCACATATGCTATCAACTCAACCTAGTAACCAACCATTTTTCCTTTTCTATCACATTAGATAAAAAACATTATGGGATTTACTGTACTCTTAAATTTATGACGGGAAGTATCTGGTAGGGATTGCAATATAAACCCTTCAAAATCCTAAACCAACAACTATTAACTTTTTTGGTGCACTAAAAACAATTTTCATGAGCTATGACAAATAACTTGCTAAGGAAAATTACAATTGTTAATTCATAATAGGTATCAATGACTGCAGTGTACTATCCATATATGCAAGCTTACTCATGGTAAGTGTCACTGCATTCTATTATGTCTGTATTCGGTAAGAGCCCTATAAGTTATAGATGTGTAGGAGGAAGACATACCATTTGAGGTAGGATAACCTATAAGAATCGAAGACTCTGGCTCTATTTTAGCCTCAGGAAACTGCAAAAAAATAGTAGCTTTATCCATAGAATCAAGGGACAAACTGTGCAGTTTCTGTGTGGTCACCATGTTTTCATTAGACTCAACTGGTAGGATGATTTCCTGCTTCTAGGAATTTCCATTCCATAGAACTCTATCCTCATATGGAGCTCTGTCATGGATACAAGACTTGATGAAATCACCACTTTCTCCAAAATCGAAATCTGGAACTGTTATCCCTTCAAAGAAATCCTCCTGCACATAGAAACATAACTAAAATTATATATCCTTTAGAGCCGTATAGGAGTGAGGAGTTCCATCAACACTTAGTGTTATTCATGTGTGTGTGCAAATGAATATGGGCACTAGCACAAAGCCATTTTAACTCTGGTCTTGTATCCACTCGAGGTTGCAAAGCTTTAGGATTCATTTCAAAGAACGCATTGAAACACGGTGTATGTGGGCTAGAATTCGAGATATACGACCTCTATCTTTGCAAACTAGAGATGCATCTCAGTATGTGCTACTCTTCAATCCAATACATAGTACAACAATTTGATATGAACCTCTTTTTTCCAAAGCTCCAGGAGGCATATCTCGAGTTAACATAGACCGATGGTCCATCAAATCAAAGTGGGGGTGGACTGGAATTCCACTGGAATTCCACATACACAACCTCAAACTTATGTCAAATGCAAGTTTAGATGGGTTTGTGCTAGGCTTCAATCGAAACAAAATATAAAAATCAATCAACCAAGACAACACACAAAACCTGTTAAAACTCCTGATAATCTAAATCTGTTTGTTATGGAAACTTGCATTTTCAAAAGCATTTTTGGTGCAGATTCTACACAAATGATTCAATTAGTCATAAGTTAAAAAGTTCAATAATGAAATCGTCCGAGGGTGATTATTATTGATTACTGCAATTAACATATATCTGACAGGTAGAATGAAGTTAATATTATTGCTAAGCTGCCTGGTATCGTTTGTCATATCAAATCATATATGTTACTTTCCCTTGGTCAGAATCCTGCATGCTCAATCTATATAGAAACTTTTTTTCCTGCGATCATGTGGACTAAATTCATTTCCAATCATTTTCTGGTATTTCATATTTATGTTTATGGAACAACACTAATTTAAATCATTTTTTTCAACAATTAGGTTCAAGAAACATCTACAAATAAATGTTATCTGAGTAAAGATATACTCAAAGGCAAGTCTACAAGCACATTATTCGAAGCTCTACATGAGAATGGACCACTCAGATCTAGCAATGGAATTTTACAGCCATGCTCCAGTGGGTGAGAAAGTACCAAAGCAGACACTTCCCAGGAGAAAAAAGGAAACAAGATAGTGGCATTTGAAATTAAGTCTCAGGAAGATAATATGAAGGACCAAACTTTGGAGAAGAGCAAGGAAGATCCTAGGAAGAATGAAGAATTTGGGAATCCGGGATCTCTTCCAGAGGCCATGATACCAAAGGTTTGTCCTATTTGTAGATCTTTCTCATCTACATCCAATATAGCCTTAAATTCCCACATAGATCACTATCTTTCACGTGAGTCAAATGCTAAAACATCTGGAACAAATTTTTCCAAGCCTAAAGTGAAGGTGAGAAAAAAACGATCAAGCCTAGATATAATTGTTGCGGCACCTATTTGCATGCTAGAGGATTTGGATTACAGTACTAGAAAAGAGAAATCGACCGCTGATGCACATCCATTGCCTTTGGATCAGCTCAATCTCAGAGACACCACCAAGCAGAGGCAACATCAATGCAAAGATCTCAACATTTCAAAATTAATGCAAAGATCTCGCATAGTGGTAACGCATGTATTTCAAAAGAAACAAATAAAAATGCACATTATAACCCATTTGAATAACCACTGTAGCAAGGGTTTACATCTAATTAGATCCAATCCGTATATCGATGGAAAAAAATTAATATAATTACATTTTCTGTAGCAGAGGAAACTTTGCGAAAACAGAAAAGGAATTTAACCTTACTTGAGCCATGCCAGAGTAACTGTCCTGCCCACGAACCGATCATCTAATCTTCTAGTTCTAGTAGTAGTGGAGTTCAACAATGAAAACGGTATATGCAATCCAAGTTATCTCATCCTTGAGCCCCTCCAGTTGAAGAGCTTTTCCTGAGACCTTTTTATAACATTTGAGGGCAGAGTCACTGGCCCTGCAGTGAAATTGAACAAGCGACCTTCATCCTGCACTGAATCTAAGAATCCTGTTCGTGGGGTTGCAGAAGATGGTGCCACGGCTGTGCATGTGATAGACAGGGTTTTTTCTCTGCATCCTCCCTCCTTCCCTGGACAAACCATGCAATCAGAGGGAAATGAAAGAGGGAAATGAATTAAAACTTTTGATATTTTAAATTTAAATTTTGAAGAGGGAAATGAATTAAAACTTTTGATATTTGAAATTTTTTGACATTTTGAAATGATATACGTGTTTTTTTTAAGGCCACTAAAATTCCATTAAATAAAATGTGTGAGAATTTTCTTGAGGTTAATAAGGGTTAAGTTAAATAAGTGGTATTGTTGATTATAAATAATTATTAATGAGGTTAGATCTAAGACATTTATTTAAATTATTAATTATATAAAATTGTTCAATTTTTATTTCATAAATTAGGGATTTTGGTTGATTTTTTAATCTAATTATGTTATATTAAAGATGAATTATGGTAACTTAAAAATATGTTTTATGTGGTTAAAAGGGAAGTAGTAATGTTACGGGCGCCCTCGAGCAAAACGGCCCAACCCGAATGCACCCGGTCGGGTGACCTCACACGGCATGCCCGACCGAACGATGCCACAAGGGAGAAAACGAAAAATGAGCCGCTCGAACATGCACAAGGAACACGGGCAATCATAACTTAGCAAAACTGATACGGGCACCCTCGAACAAAATGGCCCGAACTGAATGCGCCCAGTCGGGCAACCTTGCACGGCACGACACGACGTGCCCGACCGAACGATGCCACAAGGGAGAAAATGGAAAACGGGCCACCCGAATGTGCACAAGGGAGCAAACGGAAAATGGGCCGCCTGAACGTGCACAAGGCACCTTGGCGGTCACAACCTAGAAAAACTGATACGAGCGCCCTCGAACAAAACGGCCCGAACTGAACGTGCCTGGTCAGGCAACCTCACACGACGCGACACTGTGCGCCCGACCGAACAATTCCACAAGAGAGTAAACGGGCCGCCCGAACGTGCACAAGGCACCCAAGCGGTCACAACTTAGCAAAACTGATACGGGCACCCTCGAACGAAACGTCCAGAACCGAACGCGCCCGGTGGGGCGACCTCACATGGCGCGACGCGACGCGCCCGAACGAACATCGATGCCACAAGGGAGCAAACTTGAAAACGGGCTGCCCAAACATGCACAAGGCACTCGAGTGATCACAACTTAGCAAAACTGATACAGGCGCCCTCGAACGAAATGGCCCGACCCGAACGCACCCGGTCGGGCGGCCATACACGGCGCGACACAACGCACCTGGCCAAACGAATATCTCACAAGGGAGCAAATAGAAAACGGGCCGCCTGAACGTGCACAAGGCACCTGGGCAGTCATAATTTAGCAAAACTGATATGGGCGCCCTCGAACGAAATGGCCCAACCCGAACGCGCTCGGTCGGGTGACCTCGCACAGCGTGCCCGACCGAACAATGCCACAAGGGAGAAAATGGCAAACGGGCTGCCCAAAGGTGTACAACGCACCCGGGTGGTCACAACTTAGCATGAAAACTGATACGGGCGACCTCAAACGAAACGGCCCGACCCGAACACGGCGCGCCCGACCGAACGATGCCACAAGAGAGAAAATGGCAAACAAGCTGCCCGAAGGTGCACAAGGCACTTGGGCTGTCACAAATAAGCATGAAAACTGATACGGAAGCCCTCGAACCAAACAGCTCAACCTGAACACGCCCGGTCGAGAGACCTTGCACGGCGCGACACGGCGCGCCTGATCGAACGATGCCACAAGGGAGAAAATGGTAAACTGGCCGCCTGAAGGTGCACAAGGCACCCGGGCAGTCACAACTTAGCATGAAAACTGATACGGGCGCCCTTGAACGAAACGGCCCGACCCGAACGCGCCCGGTTGGGTGACCTCGCACAGCGTGACACGGCACACCCGACCAAACGATGCTACAAGGGAGCAAATGGCAAACGGGTCGCCCGAACGTGCAAAAGGCACCCGGGCGGTCACAACTTAGCAAAACTGATACAGGTGCCCTCAAACGAAACAGCCTGACCCGAACACGCCCCATCAGGCGACCTCGCACAGCGTGACACGACGCGCCCGACTGAACGATGCCACAAGGGAGCATTAAACGACAAACGGACCGCCCGAACATGCACAAGGCACCCAACAATCACAACTTAGCAAAACTGATACGGGTGCCCTCGAACAAAACTGCCCGACCCGAACGCGCCCGGTCGGGCGACCTCGCATAGCGCGACATGACACAACTGACCGAACGAATATCCCACAAGGGAGCAAAGAGAAAACGGGCCGCCCGAACGTGCACAAGGCACCCAGGCGGTCATAACTTATCAAAACTGATACCGGCGGCCTCGAGCAAAATGGCCCAAACCAAACGCGCTCGGTCGGACGACCTCGCATGGCGCGATAGGGCGTGCCCGACCGAACGATGCCACAAGGGAGCAAATGACAAACGGGCTGCTCGAACGTGCACAAGGCACCTGGGTGGTCACAACTTAGCAAAACTGATATGGGCGCCCTCAAAACACTGTTACCAATGAAATAGGTAACCGCACAGTTACCTACTTTATTTTGGTAGCATAAAAAGCACCTGATTTCGAAAAGTGGCGATGCAGAATCACCCCTTTTTTTGTGCACATTTTTGACACTCTAATATTTTTATTTATGAAGTATGAATATTTGTTTTAAAATGTTAGTGATTTCATGCTAATTTTGAAACGTATTGATGCAGCATCAACCCCTTTTTTTTAGAGTGGTGATTTTCATGTTGGTAATAAAACACAAAACTTAGATAAAATATCTATATATATATATATATAAACAATAAAAATGTAAAAAAAGAAAAAATTAACTCGTAAAAATAAAAAATTTAAACAAAAATAAATTAAAAAAAAACAAAACTATATGAAAATTATATTTAAAGAAATGACAAAATTTGAAAAAAAACCACATAATTTAAAGAAAAAAACAAAAATTAACCAAAAAAATTTAAAAAAATAAAAATAAAATAGAAAATTTAAAAATAATTAAAATTACAAAATTAAAATTTAGATAAAAAAAATAAAATACAAAAAAGAAAAAATTAAATTAAAAAATTTAAATTAAAAATAATAATAATAAGAAGAAAAAAAAAATACAAATTTTAAAATTAACAAAAAAAAAAAAACAAATTAAAAAAAAAAAACAAAACAAAATTTAAAATTGAAAAAGAAAATTAAAATAAAAGAATAAAAAATAAAAAATAAAATAAAATTATCATTAAAAAAAAAGAAAAAACCACGTGCAAATAATTAAAAAACAAATATCCATAAATTTACTGTTTTTTTTTTTTAAATGAAACAATTTATAAATTTTAAAAATGAAAAACTAAATAAACTAAAAGATTTAAAAAAAAATCAAATTAAATTAAAATTTAATAAATAAATTTTAAATTTAAAAAAATAATTAATCTAAAATATTAAATTTAAAGAAAAAAAAACAAAACAAATTAAAACAAATTAAATTTAAAATAAAAATTTTGAATTAAAAAAATAATAATAATAATAATAATAATAATTAATTTTTTGAAATTAAAAAAAAATATATATATATTAAAAAAAATATCAAAAAAAAAATATATTAAAAAATAAAAAAAAAATAAAAACAAAAAAAAAATCAAATTAAAAACAAATATTAAAAAAAAAAATGTTACGAATAATTTAATAAACTTTTTTTTTTAAATTTAATTTCTATATTTTGTTTTTTATAATTTCTTTCCTTTTTTAACTTGTTTTTTTTTATATTTAATATTTTTTTTTATTTTTTTTATTTTTTTATTTCTGTATATTTTGAAATTTTAATCTTTAATTTTTTATTTTTTATTTTTTTTTCTCTTAAATTTTAGGTTTTTTTGTAATGTTTGAATTAAAATTTTTATTTTGTTTTTATTTTTATTTTTTTATTCCTATATATTTTTAAATTTTAAGCTTTAAAATGTTTTTATTTTTTAAATTTATTTTTTTCTTAAATTTTAGATTTTTTTTAATGTTTGAATTTTAAAATTTTAAAAATGTTATTTCTATTTTTAAAAATGTCAAAAATATGACACAATTTTTTTTTTTTGTTATTCTAGCATCAACTAGTTTTGTTTTAAGGGTGTTTTTTCAATTTTTTTTCATGAAACAATTTTGTTTTTAGCCTAATTTTATAAAATGTTGAAATTTGACCTTAAAAAAAAAACCAAGTGCGTTCTGGAATACACTTTTTTTGTTTTTGGGGTGTTTTTTCATGTTTTTGAGTCTTTTTGGGCTAGAGTTCCCGTTTTGAGGTGAGGTTACCTATTTCATCGGTAACAGTGTTTCGAACGAAATGGCTCGACCCAAACGCGCCCGTTCGGGTGACTTCACACAACACGACACGACACACCTAACTGAACGAATATCCCACAAGGGAGCAAACAGAAAACGGGCCGCCCGAACATGCACAAGGCACCCGGGCGGTCACAACTTAGCAAAACTGATACGGGCACCCTCGAGCAAAACGACCTGAACCGAACACGCCCAGTCGGGCGACCTTAGATGGCACGACACGTTGCGCTTGACTGAACGAATATGCCACAAGGGAGCAAACAGAAAACGGGTTGCCCGAACGTGCACAAGGCACCCGAGCGGTCACAAATTAGCAAAACTGATACGGGCGCCCTAGAGAAAAACGACCCAAACCGAACGTGCCCTGTCAAGCGACCTCGCACGGCGCGACACTCCACGCCTGACCGAACGATGCCACAAGGGAGCAAACAACAAATGGGCCGCTCGAACGTGCACAAGGCACCTGGGCGGTCACAGATTAGCAAAACTGATACGAGCGCCCTCGAATGAAACGGCCCAACCCGAACACGCTCGGTCAAGCAACCTCACACGGCGCGACACGACGCGCCTGACCGAAGGATGCCACAAGGGAGAAAACGGCAAACGGGACGCCCGAACGTGCACAAGCTGGCACCCGGGCAGTCACAACTTAGCAAAACTGATATGGGCGCCCTGGAACGAAATGGCCTGACCCAAACGTGCCCGGACGGGCAACCTCACACGACGCGACATGGCACGCCTGATCGAACAATGCCACATGGGAGAAAATAGAAAACGGGACGCCTGAACGTTCACAAGCTGGCACTCGGGCGGTCACAACTTAGCAAAACAGATACGGGCGCCCTCAAACAAAACGTCGGCCCGACCCGAACGCGCCCGGTCGGGCGACCTCACATGGCGCGACACGGCGTGTCCGACCAAACGATGCCAAAAGGGAGCAAATGGAAAACGCGCCGCCCGAACATGCACAAGGCACACTAGCAATCACAACTTAGAAAAACTTATTCGGGCACCTTCAAACGAAACGGACCGACCCGAACGTGATCGGTCGGGCGACCTCACATGGTGCGACACGACGCGCCTGACCGAACGATGCCACAAGGAAGCAAACGGAAAACGGGCCACCCGAATGTGCACAAGGCACCCTGGTGGTCACAACTTAGAAAAACTGATACAGGCACCCTCAAATGAAACAGCCTGACCCGAACTCGCCTAGTTGGGCGATCACCTCACATGGCACGACACGGTGCGCCCGACCGAATGATGCCACAAGGGAGAAAACGAAAAACGGGCCACCCGAACATGCACAAGGCACCCGGGTGGTCACAACTTAGCAAAACTAATACGGGTGCCCTCGAACAAAACGACCCGAACCGAACGCGCCCGGTCGGGCGACCTTGCACGGCGCGACACAACGCGCCCGACTGAACGATGCCACAAGGGAGAAAATGGAAAGCGGGCCACCCGAACATGCACAAGGCACCCTGGTGGTCACAACCTAGAAAAACTGATATAGGCACCCTTGAACAAAATGGCCCGAATCGAACGCACCCGATCGGGCGACCTCACACAGTGTGACACCACGCACTCGACCGAATGATGCCACAAGGGAGCAAACGAAAAATGGGCCGCCCGAACGTGCACAAGGGAGCAAACGGAAAACGGGCCACCCAAACGTGCACAAGGCACCCGAGCGGTCACAACTTCACAAACCTGATATGGGTGCCCTCGAACGAAACGGCCCAACCGGAACACGCCCGGTCGGGCAACCTCACACGGCGCGACACAACACACTCAAATGAACGTCAATGCCACAAGGGAGCAAACTTGAAAGCGGGCTGCCCGAACATGCACAAGGCACCCGGGCGATCACAACTTAGCAAAACTAATACGGGCACCCTCGAACGAAACGGCCCAACCCGAATGCGCCCGGTCGGGTGACCTCATACGGCGCAACACGACGCACCTAACTGAACGAATATCCCACAAGGGAGAAAATAGAAAATGGGCCGCCCGAATGTGCACAAGGCACCCGGGCGGTCACAACTTAGTAAAAATGATACCGGCGCCCTCGAGCAAAACGGCCCAAATCGAATGCGCCCGGTTGGGTGACCTCGCATAACGTGACACAACGCGCCCGACCGAACGATGCCACAAGGGAGGAAATGACAAACGGGCCACCCAAATGTGCACAAGGCACCCGAGTGGTCACAACTTAGCAAAACTTATATGGGCACCCTCAAACGAAACGGCCCGACCCGAACGCGCCCGGTCGGGTGCCCCTCACATGCATTAAGAAAGAACCTCCTTGGTTGTACAAAAGAATAGATCCACAACCCATTAGAGAAGTAGAATAGATATATTTTAATTCATTTCATTTATGTTGTTTCTTTATTTGTGTTAAGATTTATTTCTTATGGGTGGTGTGCACCTTTCACTTATATTTCATAACATATAGTTAACATTTAACCATTGAATTACATAGTGAACCAATTAACAATTAAGTGTCGTTATTTCGACACCCCCAAAGCATCGCTATTGCGATGGCTGCCTCCAAACATCGCAATTGTGACACTTAGACAAAGTGTTGCAATTGCAATGTTTGGAGGTAGTCGTCGCAATAGCGACGGTTTGGGGCATAGTGTCGCAATTGCGACACTTTGTCTAAGTGTCGCAATTACAATGCCGCAATTGCGACACTTTTCTCTAAACGTCGGTATAGCGACGGTTTCGGGCGGGATTTGAAAAAGTTGAAAAATTTTGGGGAAATTTCCGACATTTGGTCAAAAGTGTCGGAACGAAGTGTCGGAATTTCCGCCAAATGTACTAGTGTAGTCCTCTAAGAGAGTTAAGCACTTCAGCTACTCGAAGGAAATATGATGAAATATCTTCTTCATCATTGATTTTCAGACTCTTGAATTGTCTTTTATAGGTTTGAAACTTTGCCTTCTTGACTTTGGAGTCCCCATCATATAGAGAACCCAACTTATCCCATACTTCTTTGGCTGAGTCACAGTTCATGACTTTCGTAAATTTAGAATCGGTAATTCCACTAGTGATAGAATTTAAAGCTTTGGCATTAGAAATGTAGGCTCTTCTTTCATCTTGATCAGTTGGAAGATTGGCGGGAGCTTTGTACCCATCCAGAACAGAGTGCCATACTTCAGGACCAAGAGACATTAGATAGTAGGACATCCTCTTTTTCCAAAAAATAAAATTTGTTCCATCAAAGATAGGTAGTTTCCTTGTTTCTTCCATGTTCTTCATTGTGCCTAAGAATCCTTCTTCCAGCTGTTAGGCCAATCTTGAAGAATCTGGCTCTGATACCAATTGTTGGAAATACTGAGAGGGGGGTGAATCAGTGTTTCTTTTCAATTGTTAATTTTTTCCAATTAGATTCTTCACAATTAAAAAAATAGAGATGTGTATAATAATATTATTAAGGATTAATAAGAACTTCAGTACCTTTTCAAAATAATTGAGTACAATAGATGTGTGAGGGCACCGACCCTTCAATGAATCAGGCACCAACCTGTTTCCAAGCACTAACTTGGACTTTGATGAGGCTCCGACCTCTAGGGCTTTGACCCTATCTTCACCAAGGCACAAACCTTGAGTTTAGGGGCACCTACCCCAAGGACACCAATCCTTCTTTACTTCTTTTGATAGAGAATGATAATATTACTTACTTGAATGTCCTCAACATATTCTTCATTGTACAATCAGCTCCAAAATTTCTTATATTGACTTCACTGCATGATCTCCTTCCTTCACTGTGTTGACATTATTGTTGAGCTTTACTTTTTCAATCCAAGAGTTTTTCACTGTCTAAGGGGGGATCACTGTGTCACTGTACATATGATATTACAAATATCCAACTATTATTGATTATGATATAACCACCAATCTGAAAGAGCTGCCCAATCCAAGTTGTAGACATAGTCCGAAATAGGATAGTACCCACAGTTCAATAGTTTTCACACTCCGAAATACAAGTGAACACCACAACCTAAAGCTTCACAATAAAATGAAAGTAGAACCCTATAGTTCAGTGAAAATAATGATACACAATCCAATTAGAGAGCTGACCAATCAGAATAGTAATCACAATATATAAGGTGCATTCTATATATATATCCACAGTTCAATGAAGACACAGTCTGAAATAAATGATTATTCACAGTCCGAAGGTAATGATGATGCACAGTCTGAAATTCTCCAGTCCAACGAAGGTAGGCTGCCACAGTCCAATGAGAACAGGAATAAAACCCTCAGCCCAAAGTTGTAGATACAAACCCTATCATTTTTGTTGTAATGATCCTGTAATGAAGACCAAGAGACTGTCTGCTAAACTGAGCTCTATACTGAGATATATTACTTGATCTTGTGTTCTTCTTCCTGAAGGTGCATGAGACGTGAAACTGTAGCTCGTTGTCTTCCAAGTGTTGATTGAATTGATGATTGAAAATGAAGGTTCAACACTCTATTTATACAGTTCATTCTTGTGCTTAAATGAAAGGACATGTCTCCTTAGGGCAGACCGACTTGAGAAGAGGTTTAGGTTGGCTTAGTGACTAGATAGATTTCCTTAACTTGAAAAATTCATATTTCTCATAATACTTGGAGTTTCGTGCCAAGTGATAGCTCATTAGAAAGCTAAAAATATGCTCTAGAGGATGGTGAAGGTCTCATAGAGAAATTCTTCCTCTAATTTAGTGAAAAATATTTTTAATGTGACTGGTCATTTATTGGTGCAGAAATGGAGGTAGGGTAGAATGCCTTCGAGAGTTGGGCTTCTTTATGGTTTGATTTTTTCCTTCTCCAACATAGGGTTATAATGTCATCAATTCACCATGCCATAGTGATATGTCATTAATCATATGAAGCATCATGTCTTCAAGTAGTCTTCCATCATCCATCTCGCATCCTATTGCCATATTTCCATCAATAACAATCTAGATTAATAGGTATGCCCCTGATCTGTGAAGGTTTCCGACCCAAAAGCCTTTAGGGTATTATATCCCGAAACATTGACTCCATAGCCCAATGATTCAAAGACATCTCACTCCACCTATTCCACTTGAACATCTTACCCAACCATAACAATCAACAAACCCTACACTTAACAACTAGCCTAAAATAAACTACTTAAAGAAAAAAGAACACATCCTTTGCACCCAATAGAGAGATCCCTCTCTGAGTAGAAGAAGGCTATGTCCTAAGACTCCAAAGACTAGTTCCATGTTACCTTGTCATTTGGTATACCAATCTGCCAAATCATGGGACACTAATAAATGTAGCAAAATTTTCAGTCTATAGTTAGAAGTGATAGCCTCATCTATGTATTAGCTAGCATAATTATAATTGCAGGGATCAATGGGTCATATGTGACTGGTATTTGTGAATGAAAAGGCATATTTTCATGTGTATATTTGTAGCATTGCATTGTATAGCTACTCTATTTTCTTCTTGTTTGATCTTGTGCACTTTATTTTTGATGGAGATGTTTTTGGAGAGTATGTATGTTGCATTTCATTATATGTTTGTGTTGTAGGATATTTATGGGTGTTGTTCAATGAGAATATTTGAACAGAGATTCCATTGGAGGATTGTTACATATCCTTGGAAACCATTTTTGTGTAGTGTTGATATCTTACAGTGAGATTGTTTTGTTAGAGACATAGCTTATGCATGTTGTTATTTGATTTGAATGATAGGTATTGGGTTTGTTTGATTGATATTATGTATTGAGCTTATCAAATAGAGAAATTTTGTTTGCCTTGTGCATGGGTCCAATTTGAAACATTATGAAATGAGGCTCTAGATGATCAGCTAATCGAGATAGCTTGGTGAATGAGGGATGGGTGTTCCTTTTCGATGTGTGTCGATAGATTCATTAGAGGAAGTAGAATTCTGATAGTCCAATGGGTGTTGGGAGAGGCTTGTTGATGGTAGATGGCTTTAGTGGATCGGTGTTCACAAAGTTGATGTCATATGAGAAAATTCCTTGCTGTACATACCCAACTATGATGATGCAAATAATTTTTTTGATTAATAAAATATAAATAAAAGCAGCAGTAGCAGCAAAGGGTGTTTTTTTAACCAGGAGGGGGTTTTCCACCAGATATCCTTGTGTCCTTGTGCATATATTTGTGTTATGGCTTTCATGTGATGATCATGGTTTTTACTTTGTTGTTTAATGCATTATATGATCTAATATACTAATGGTTTAATGTGTGATTATGAATCAGTAATAAAAAAGAAATATTAAAAAATAAACATACACCTTCACTATTGATTCACCCACCCCCCCCCCCCCCCTCTCTCCGTAGTAGTGAACACATTTCCAACAATTGGTATCATAGCAGGGTTGTATCGGTGAATCTTGATCGCTTGAGATAAGATCATGGGCCATGGCGAAGAACAAGAAGAATAAGTCTCAGAAAAGGAAGAGCAGTAAAAAAGTAAGGAAATTTTCAAATTTAGAAGAACCTCTCTTCTTGCTGGTAAAAAATAGTGAAGGCAAATGTTGAAGTACATCTTATTGTAGTGATGATGATCTACTTGAGTTTGATGATTTAGAATATAATGATCATTAAATTCAGTTTGATGCTTTGTAGAGAAGTGGTAATAACCATTTTGTAGAGAATTCAGATCTAGAAGATGAAGAGCCTTGCAAGATTGAAACCCTAGAAGCATAAATTAGAAAGCTCAAGGCTAAAAATCAAAACCAACATAAATTTTTGCAAATACTTGTTGGAACAAGGTCTCCTACAAAGCTGCGAAACTGGTCCATTTTGTATATTTTTCATTATATTTAGTCTAACGCAGGGGTTTTGGGGTGGGTCAAAGCCCCTAAAGCATTGTAAATGGGTCAAGGGTAGACCAAGAGTCCACAAACCATGGTTTGCGGACCATTGGATGCATAGGCTAAAATAGTATAAGTAGTTGAACCTTTTTGAGTTGTAAGACAGGCTAAGAATGATAAGAGATTGCTGCTAAGTGTGAATTGATAGATCTGGTTAGGGTTGTTGGGTAAAGACTCCTGCTGCTGTGTGTGTGGAGGGCCTTGTCCTTCTGTGTGTGGACCCTGCTGTTGTGTGCGCAGGTTGGGTTTTTTTGGGTATTGTAAGTAGATCTGAAAGATTAATGAATGCGGAAGTCCTGTTGAATATTTGAATCCACTAGAATTATTGTGATATGAATCTGTGTTGATTTGGATTACTTAATATGCTGTTGTGTTATTGATTTAAGCTACGAACATACTTGTGTTACCGATTTATGTTGCGATATGGGTTTTTTCTATTTACTTCATACAATAATATCTTTGTTATCATTATATGAGTTCATGATATGTTGGTTTCTGTGAGTATTATTTCTGTTGCGCACGTGGATGCGAAGGGTCTATAAATATAGGCTCTGTGATACAAGATCTGGTCACTATAAGGGTTAATGCAGCTCGTCTTGACTTACCTACCCTCTCCCAGGGTGCGGAAACTTGGTTCCATCACCCACCCATACTACTTCAGGTGAGACTTTGGCCTGTGTAAGCAGATCACTGCCGAAAGGGCCAGTAGTATAGGGGTTTGTTGGCAAACCTTGAACCTCCAAACCTAGGTCAGGACCCCTCGAGCCAAAAAATGGTTGCATTGCCAGGACCTGGAGCATTTTGAGAGAGGGATCGGGTAATGCCAAGGCTGTACTGGAAGCTAGAGAAAAAGGAAATTGATGAATGGTTTGAACAACAAGTTCAGGAATTTGCCGTAAAAGAAAACCGCAGTGAGAGATTGACCACTGAAGAGTGGAAGAATAAGTACATTTTCACAAAGATCTATGAGATCTTATTTGTAATGATTGCGATCGAACTCCAGGAGTTGCTCGCAAGACTGGTAAAGTTTCAGAAGTGTTGGAAGGATGAGCGGATCAAAGAGTGGACCCCCGAACTAATCCAGCAGTTAGAAAATACTGATAACACCATCACTCGCACAGTGGACCATTGGGTAGATAGTGTTTTAGGAGGATTTGTGACAGAATTTTCCATTGATAATTTTGTATCCTACTCTGAAGCAGAATGAATATTCTTCATGGGGTTCCAAGGTATGTTTCTGAAGACCTTACCATTGTTGATCCAGATATTATTATGCGAAAAGAGTATCCTGTGTAGCCATACCGAGTGAATGACCTCTGATCTGGATGGGAGCACAAAGCGAAGTGGAAAATACTACAGGGCCAACCTAGAAGGAGATAGATTTTTCTACAGTCTGGTAAGGGAAGTAGCTTCACAGAGTCCTCCAGCCACACTGCTTTCAAACCAACCTAGAGGCGAGAATTCACCTACCCCTCCACCACCGAAATACGACATGGCTGTGCACATGAAGTTGCCGACCTTTAAGGGTGTGGGGGATGAAGACATGGATCAGTTCTGGTTTGTCACAGGATCAGTATGGACTGCGCAAAACGTAGATAATGATGCAGTGAAAAGGGCACAACTATCCCTTTCCTTCGAAGGAAGAGATTTGGACTGGTACATGGGATACATCGGCCAAAACACAAATGAAACCATTGAAGATATTAAGAACGCCCTAAAACAATAGTTGAAGAAACCTAAGTCCTACTCCCAAATCATGGTTGATCTAAAGGATTTCAAGCAAGGGCCTTCTGAATCTGTTTGGGAGGCCGATCAGTGACTGAAGAAGGTGATCAGAGAACGGGGATTCCAATATTATGATAGACAGCACACGAAATGGTTTATTGCTATGTTTCTACCTCACCTGTACGTACCTATGTGGCACCAAACTTTCGAATCATAGGATAAGGCCTTAGAAGGTTCCATGAAGTTAGAAGCTGCACCTCGGGATGAGACTCAGCTGGGAATCCAACAGATCTAGGGACAACTAGAAGCAATGCATGTAGAGATCCAGAACTTGCGAAAGGAACGAGGTCCAGAGGCTAGCCCCGAGAGATGGTGCATACGATGCCAGGTGAATGGGCATACCAAGGACAATTGTCCTCAGTTAGCAGACTATATGCAGGTAGGGGGACCTAGCCCATTGTGCCCTAGGGAAGCTGCGGGACCCAGTGGGCCAGCGTTATGGTACGATGATTGTCGCATTGCAGGGCTGCACAATACTAACCATTTTCCCCGCCTTGTTGCGTACGTTCCAGAGGTAAAGCAGCAATGGTGTAGGTTCTACAGATTGGTGGGACATGATGATAAGAATTGCTGGACATATGATTTGATGATTGATCGAGGAAAATTATACAAGGAAAATTATACAGAGTGCAATCAGACCCTACGTCACCAATAACCCCCACTGTTATAGGTGGCTTCCCATCAAGGGGTCGGGGAGGAGGGCACAGTGGAATTATAGGACGGGGAAGAGGTCAGCTAATATGTTATAACTGTGGAGAATCAAGACTCTTTGCAAGGGACTACTTTAACCCCACTAGGCAATCCTGCCGATATTGCAGACAGTTGGACCATGTGATCGAAGATTACCCAATATTGATAGAAAAAATTCAAGAAAAGTAGTCAAAACCTACGCAAAATGTGTAGACAGTTAAGGCTGAGCTGCGAGAAAAATATCCCAGTGTGAATGTGGTGACATGTAGTGGGATGGCCACTAGGACACCTGAGGAGGAGGCTGTGATGGAACCTATGATCTGACAAGCAGTTATCAAACAAGAAGGCCTGGACCTAAAAAAGGGGAAAGAAACATTTGTCGCAGTTCGCAAGGACTTTGCTGATGCAAAAGCAGCTACTACTCAGCCCCTGCGAACCTCAAGGTAGACGAGGAGGTCAAGCCCTTTTTACAGGCATGTATGAAGCTGCTGCGCAACCCAAGGGCTGTGGATAATCTTCAAGAATTAATATATAGTTGCGCAACGTGACCCAATCTACCTCCGAAGATCAAGGATGTGTACAAGCTCTACAGGTATAAGAAACGCACCGGAAGAGAAATGTGGTTGTCTGCGCAGATTGGGGACTACGAGATGAGTTAGGTTATTTTGGACCTAGTGTCAGATGCGAACGTATTTTCTAAACAGACTTGGCAATGAATGGGAGAGCCTAAGTTGGAATGGTCCACTATTCAGCCGTGCATGGAAAATCAGCAGAAAACCATCCCGCTAGGAAGATTGTCTAAAATTACAGTGGATATCATAGGAGTAAAGGCCCGAGCCGACTTTGAAGTAATAGAAATTATAGAAGATGCAGATCCCTACCCTACACTCTTAGGTTTGGACTGGGCCATAGATATGGGCAGTATCATCAACCTCAAAAAGAGAAGCATGGTGTTTGAGAATAACGGCACAATGGTGATAGTACCATTAGATCCCACAGAAGGTGAACGATACATAGAGCCGGTGCGCGATGAAGAGGAAATGGATCACCTTTATAATTTGACTGCGCAGGATGAAGATTGGATCAACCCCACGGCAGAAGGAGTACTCTGTTGGGAAAATGACAGTGAATGATTCTCTGACTCTAATGGGGAGATGGAGAATTGGAAAAATTAGTTGCATGATGTCTCGGCGTTGCGATGTCTTCGAGTCACAAGGGACTTCCGCTGCATTTCCTTAGAGGTAAGAGACCTACCCTACTTTGATGGTTCTGGTAGCATTAAGGAATTTTTGCGAGCATTTGAAGAAAAGGTTCCCAAGGGACGAAGACTATGGGCCCTTAAGCTAGCCATGTGTGGAATACCTGCACGCTGGTGGGAGACACATGAGGAGGAATTCCAGGATTGGGAGGAATGTCAAGATATGATGATCCTGTGATTTGAAGCCCCTACCAGTGTGCGGGTCAAGACATTCCTTGGATCAGAAGATTCGTGCAAATATCTATTTGCCTAGGAGGACACCTATTGGGAAAACATGTCTTGGGTTGATAATTACCTTAAGAACAAGCCTGTGTTGGGGGAGGATGCGCAAGTGTTTGACCCAAGTGTAGCAGGAATGTTGAGCGCACAGGAGATGCGAAAACTAGCCATTGGCACACTAACAACTGGTAGGAAGCGGAAGTTACCATTGAAAGGCACAACCCCTTGGAATTTAATGAGGCGGATTTTGGGGAATTTTGACCATTTATCTGATGGTAATTTCCAGGTGAAGTTTACCCTACCGTTGGGTGACCACAAGCGCTATAAAAAGGACAGGGTAGCTCAAATAACGGATCTGCCTCACTTGCATAGACTGTACTTCTCACCTTTGTCTCAAGCGAACTTAAGCTATATGATTCTCCTGGTCTGCACTATCCCTTTCATGTATGATTAGCCTACTCCTTCTGACAGTAGCCATCCAGAGGTGGGATTCCTTTTCCGCGCTTGGATGACGACCATGAACCCTGTTGAACCTTCAGTACTAACAGAGCTGGAAAGTGAGGACGTAGTGGAGATTGGGGCTGAGGATGAAGAAGTGCTCTCTACACCAGTCATAAAGAAGGGAAAAGAGAAAGCACAGGGCTCGGGGAAGCCCCCAAAAGCTGGAAAGTGGGCTGCAGGAAGACCTAGGACTTCCCCGAGGCATGCCAAATCTCCACTAACAACACTTCAGGATCAGGATGCATAGGAGGAAGCCCAACCCACCAATCCGATCAATTGGTTACCACCCTTCATCCAACTGCGTCGGCCTTCAACACGCACGCCCAAAAAATTGGATGGTTTGATCACCTATTTGCAAACACCGCTAACACCGTGCGAAGTCCCTGTCATCAGTGACCCTTGCGGGCGGCTCCACGAAGTTAAATTCAATGATCACGACTTGGTGAATTATAAAGCCTTCCCTGATCTGGCCCCCACGCTATACTTCGACACAGTTTATGAAAATGATGGGGTCACATTCATTCCTCAGTGCTGGGTATGTGGTTTGGCCGGATCTAGGCTCTTGAACTTGCTGTGGATGCCCCATTTTAGCCATTACAATGTCACGGACCAGCTAGCTCGACAGCTTCTCGCCTTGATTCATGAGGACTTCTTATGGATTCGGGACCTAGTTCCCATTGATGCTGTGCTAATTCACCAGATTACGGGCCTTCCCATGTAGGGGCCGCACCCTCTGGAGCGGATGGGCAAGAAATATGAAGGCGAGACTACTGAATTTGTGCGCCAAAAGTAGAAGGTGGAGTGAAATACCCGAGGCTTTATAATCAATTCCATCAGTGACCGTGCTACGCATATGGGTACCATGCTATTAGCATGCAAGCTAATGCAAAAATGCCAGGTTGCAACTGTCCTTACCGATGTTATTCGATTAGAAGGCCAGTGTACGAAGGGGTTATACCTTAATTGGGCCCAATATTTGTGTGAGGAATTCTTGACCAATGTCAGCGAATCTCAGTAGCAAGGGAAGGCCTTTTTCGATTCTTGGCTACTGCTCCTTATAGCACAGGTTGCATGGGAGGCCCCTGAGGAGTCAGTCCTCCCCGAGCTCACTCCATAAATGTGTGAAGGAGCTCGCTTCGCCCATCTATGGGACTCCAATGACACACAACACGTGGAAGATAACCAAGTTTTTTGGGTCCTATTCCAGAGCATCTTGGCTGCAGCCATCAACTCTCAACCACGGTTGTCCCCAATGGTGTACAATAGGTACACAAATATTGTAGCATTCCAGGTTACGATGCACCACATACAGATCCGCGGTCTCAAGTGTAAAACCTGGACGTCCTTCTCGTATATGTTAGTAGAAGAAGACATTGGCCATGTGATCAAACTATGGGCTCTTGCCTGGAAGATAAGCTTCAAAACCCCCACCAAGGAGACCGCAAGACCAAGCAAGCAAGTCTTGGACACAGCCGCGAAGAAGAATGCAATGCCAAAAACCATTAGGGCCAAGATCCAAGTAGATTTTCCACAAGAAGTAATCCTCAGAGGAACAAAGCGAGCAGGAGAGCCTAAAAAAGGGCCCCGAAAGAAGCAACATGTGCAACAAGGAGAATGCGATGCGACGGTCACACTAACTGATGGGGGGCCTCGAAAAAATAACAAACGTCGTCACAATGGCCACAGAAGATAAGTGGGTAGCCTTGGAGGAACATTAGAAGGCTACCATTGGCACCCTCCAGGCTGAGCTCCGCACCCTACAGTTAAAGATAGACATGTTGAGATTCAACAAGATGTTGAACTTAGTGAAAAGAGTCACCTTCACTAAGTGGGCCCGCAGGCTATTTTTGGCGCAAGTCTATTTTTAGACTATGTCTATTTTTAGACAGGTTAATCATATTTCAGAAGTTGCAAGATGCTATTTGTGGATGATTGATCAAGTTGTAAAAATAGATGAAATTCTATTTTTATAATATTGGGCGAAGTCTATTTATAGATCGTTATTCTAAAAATAGATGCATGTCGTTTATTGTTAGCTCTTAATAATAATCAGACTCTAAACAACAACTTATTCTCTTGGAGCACTTCAGTTCAGTGCACAGATGTGGCACAACAGCTAATAGAAAGAACTACGCTATTCCTAAGGGTTTACTGGATCTATTGCATGGAGGACTCATTTAGAACTCAAGTGGCAGAGTTATGACACAGTTGGAAGAAGTAGTTATGGAGTTGTATTTAGTTTACCTCAGTTAGACTCAGTTGAGCTAGTTGTATCTATTCTAATTGATTGATACACTAGTGAGAGTGGAGTGAATTAATTAGTAAATTAATTCATAAATAATAACTCATTAATCAACTGAACAATACAGCAGTTAACTACAGTGCATGGCAATTTCAGTGGAGACCAGTGGAGAGATAGGTGAAAGGGCAAGATAGACTATCTGTTGTGACTATTAGTGATGCATTGATTGCATCCAACACATAGTGGAGATTCCAATGAGGATTGCACAGTCAAGCATGGAGTAATTCAAATTCATTCAGAGCTATTCTTCAGTAGAGATTGCGCAGTGGAGGTAGGCTAGCAGGTGGCAAAAATCGATGCATGGATTTGCAAGATTAGGCCTGTATAGTGTATGACGATTGTACTGTACTGAGAGCTTGTGATAAGATTTGTATGTTTGTATGAGATTTTCATATGATCTCCATGTTACATAATATATATTTGGGGTTTTTAGCTTCAGGATTTCCCAATTAAAAACTGTGTTATGTGCGATTGCTAATTTTTTTTTTAAGCTTCACATGTGTGTGCAATTAATTTTTCCACAAAATATTAACAAGTGGAATAGATTCAGTATCTTGCCTAAATTTAAATAATGCGAGATCATGTGGATATTTGACATATGCATGCTTAGTGCATATAATTTCTACATGGTATTAGAGAATTTTTGATTGAATATTGCAATTGTGAAGTGAGTTTGTGCTGGTGGACAATTCGAATTTGCTACAGAAGATCCTTGGTGCAGAAATCAAGTATACATTGAAATGTCGTTCAACGGGTTGAGATTGGAGTATGACCTTGATGGGAGCTCTAATTTCATAGCATGGAAGGACAGGATGGAGGCAGTGCTGGAGGATAATGGGCTGAAGGATTTCATCGATAGCGATGTTCCTAAGCCGGGATCTAGCGATGCTGCATTGCTTGATGCATGGAAAAAGAAGACTGCAAAGATGAGGAGGATTCTATTGGAAGGTGTGAAGGACCACATTTTGTCCAGACTTCACGGGAAATCCACTCCATTATTAATGTGGAAGGCTTTGATAGACTTGTTCCAAAGCAGAAGTGACCAGAGGAAGTTGGCGCTTAAAGACAAGCTCAGAAAAATAAAAATGGAGAAAGGCGACAGTATTCCAAAATATCTCACGAAGTTTTTCCACTGCAAGGATGAGCTGGGAAGTGTGGGGGTTACTGTTGATGAATAATAACTGGTGATCTTGGCTCTCCTTTGGCTTCCTAAGAGTTGGCATAGTGACGAAGACTCTGTCAATGGACAAGAGAAACTGCCAGGATGGGAGAGACTTTGGTCGGATCTTGTGCAAGAGGAGATAAGGCGGGGTACCAGGGATGGATCTTCATCGAAGAATGAAGATGAAGATAATTACGCTTTGGCTGCCAAATCAAGGAAAGGGAAGGGGAAGAAAAATCCTTCTAAATCTGGTGCGAAAGGCAAGAAGCAGGACTTGTCCAAAGTGAAGTGTTTTCACTGTCACGAGCATGGAAATTTCACCACAAACTATCCACAGAAGAAGAAGAATAAGCAGGCTTCTGGGTCTGCAGCTGGAGAGGCCTTAGCCTCGCAATTTGAACTGGATTTTTCCTTGATCACATTATTTGTATCAAGCTGCATGGGATCGGTGTGGTATCTTGACAGTGGTGCGTCTTTCCATATGACGGGAGACAAAGAGTTGTTTAGTGAATTGGAGGAGAAGGACCTCCAGATGCATATAGAAATGGGTGATGATGGTAAGTATAGTGCAACTGGAATTGGGACCACTACCTTTGAAAGGGAGTCTGGTAATCCATTCTTGTTGAAGAATTTCATGCATGTTGCAGGTCTGAAGAAGAACTTGGTCTCAATCGCAATGCTGGAAGACAGGGGTTATGATGTTGTTTTCAATGAGGTAAAAGATTTCCTTTGACATAAAACAATGGGTCAAACCAAGAAGATAGGGGTTCGAATTAAGAATCTCTACAAGCTAGAGGTAAATGGCTGCGCTGCAATGGTGGGCAAAGCAGAAGAAGTGGTGAGTCGGGATGAGGGTGAGTTATGGCACAGGATATTGGGCCATCTTCACCATGGCACTTTGAAGATTTTGCAGAAAATTTCTACTGGACTTCCCTAGGGTACTCTTGCGTAGTCATATCAGTGCAAAGGATGTAAAATGGGTAAGTTTGTGAAGACCACTTTTCATGAGAAGGAGAACCATGCTTCGGTGATACTGGAGAGAATTCACACATACGTGTGTGAACCATTCTCGGTTGCTTCAATAGAGAAACACAGGTATTATGTGATATTTGTTGAAGACTTTTCTCATAGATGTTGGATCTTCTTCATGCAGAAGAAGAGTGAAATGTTCTCAAAGTTCTGTGAGTTCAAGGCATTGGTGGAGAAGGATTCGGGGAAGCAGGTGAAAGATCTACGGAGCAATAATGGTGGTGAATACATCTCGAGAAAATTCAAATACTTCTGTAGCAAAGAAGGAATTAGAAGAAAACTCATAGAGCCTCATAACCCACAGCAGGATGGGGTCGCGGAGAGAAAGAACAAAACAATCGTGGGTGCTGCATGAGCGATGCTGCATGACTAGGGCCTACCGATGCACTTGTGGGTGGAAGCATGCAACACTGTAGTTTATGTGCAAACCGTTGTCCTCATAGAGTACTTGGCATGAGTACACCCGAGGAAGCTTTTACTGGTAAGAAGCCTGATATTTCTCATTTGAAGATTTTTGGCTCACCTGTTTACATTCATGTGACGAAGGATTCCAGGAAGAAGTTGGAGCCGACTGCAGAAGTTGGGATATTTTTGGGGTACAAAGAAACACCCCATAACTATCGTGTGTATTTTCCAAACATTCGGATGACTACTATGCGACGGGATATAAAATTCAATGAGGTGAAAGCCATGCAGTTGTCGCTTGAGAGGGAGCTACACTTGCATGCGGAAGAGGAACTTCTTATTCCCAAAGATAACCCTCTAGATGTGGATCAACCACAGGAGGAGATTCATGGAGTGGAAGAGTCCACTTATGCAGAAGAAAACATCAAACAAGGTAGGAAGCGTACCACAAAAGCTGAGAGACTGAAGGTGGATGCATCACAAAATGTAGGAGTTCCTACATCACAGCGTAGATAGAGACAGTCACCTGACCGATATACTGGATACATGGTTCTTATGAGCAAGTGTATTGTGACAGAGCCATCTTCTTTTGAAGAAGCAGCGTAGGAACCCACATGGGTAGATGCCATGGTGGAGGAGTATGACTCCATTGCCAGAAACAGTGCTTGGGAGATTGTTCCAAGGCCGGTGGGAAAATAAGTTGTAGGATCAAGATGGATCTACAAGGTAGAGCAAGCTGTTGATGGGAGCGTTGAGAAGTATAAGGCAATATTTGTTGCCTGAGGCTTCTCACATATTGAGGGGATTGACTATGAAGAAACCTTTGCACCTGTCACACGGTATTCTTCCATACGGACCATCCTCGCTCTCTTAGTGCAGATGGGTTGGCACATTCATCAGATGGATGTGAATACTGCATTCCTTAATGGGATCATTGAGGAAGAGGTGTACATTGAACAGCCTGAAGGATTTGAGATCTTCAGCAGCGAATCGCATGTGTGCAGGCTCAAAAGAGTGTTGTATGGGCTGAAACAAGCACCTCATGCTTGGTACACTCAGATCGACAGCTATTTCACTGGACTTGGCTTCACCAAGAGTGAGGCGGATGTAAACCTATACCAGATTGTGGTTGAGGGTAAGCTTTTGATCATTGTAATTTATGTTGATGATTTGATACTAACAGGTGATAAGCAGTTGATACACTCATGCAAGGATGATCTTGCAAAGGAGTTTGAGATGAAGGATTTAGGCCTCCTTCATTATTTCCTTGGATTGGAAATATGGCAACAGGAAGGTGAACTGTTTGTGTCTCAAGGCAAGTATGCCCAGGAGACACTAGAGAAGTTTCACATGCAAGGCTGCAAGCCTATCGACACTCCTCTTCCAGGAAATTGGAAGAAAGAGGATGCTACATTGGTAGAGGTAGTGGATGCCATTGTTTATCGATAGTTGGTGGGTTCGCTCATGTATTTAGTCAATACAAGACCGGACATATGATATGAGGTGAACCAAATTTCACAAGTGATGGTTAAGCCTACCAAGCTCTTTGGGAAGGAAGGCAAGCATGTCCTGAGATATCTCAGAGGCACATCTGAGTATGGTTTATGGTATAGACAGACAGATGAGGTGAAGTTGCATGGCTTCACATATGCAAATTGGGTAGGAAGCCCAACAGACAGAAACAACACATCAGGAGGGATTTTTAGAATCGGATCTACGACAGTTTCTTGGCACAGCACGAAACAAACATTTGTGGCACTCATTTAAGTGGAAGCAGAATACATGGCAGCAAGTTTAGCTGCATGTGAGGCTATCTGGATGAGGAAGATTCTGGTTGGTTTGTTTGGTTTACATTTAGATCCCATAGTGATTCATTGTGATAATCAGAGTTGCATTAAACTCTTAGTTAATCCTGTGTTTCATGATAGATCTAAACATATTGATATCCAGTATCATCATATCAGAGATTGTGTGCAGTGGAAGATCATGTTGCTTCAGTACATTCCCATGGAGGATCAAGATGCAGATATTCTGATGAAGGCGCTCACTAGGAGAAAATTCGAATACCATAGAGGAAGTATCGGGATGAAGGATAATCCCTATCTTGTTGAGAGGGAGTGTTGAGATTCAACAAGATGATGAGCTTAGTGAAAAGATTCACCTTCACTAAGTGGGCCCGCAGGCTATTTTTGGCGCAAGTCTATTTTTAGACTATGTCTATTTTTAGACATGTCGATCATATTTCAGAAGTTGTAGGATGCTATTTTTGGATGGTTGATCAAGTTGGAAAAATATATGAAATTATATTTTTAGAATATTGGGTGAAGTCTATTTATAGATCGTCATTCTAAAAATAGATGCATGTCGATTATTATTAGCTCTTAATAATAATAATCAGACTCTAAACAACAACTTATTCTCTCAGAGCACTTCAGTTTAGTGCACATATGTGGCACAACAGCTGACAAAAGGAATTACGCTATTACTAAGGGTTTATTGGAGCTATTGCATGGAGAACTCAATTAGAACTCAAGTGGCAGAGTTATGACACAGTTGGAAGAAGTAGTTATGGAGTTGTATTTAGTTTAACTCAGTTAGACTTAGTTGAGCTAGTTGTATATAGTCTAACTGATTGATACACTAGTGAGAGTGGAGTGAATTAATTAGTAAATTAATTCATAAATAATAACTCATTAATCAACTGAACAATACAGCAGTTAACTACAACGCATGGCAGTTTCAATGGAGACCAGTGGAGAGATAGGTGAAAGGGAAAGATAGACTATCTGTTGTGACTATTAGTGATGCATTGATTGCATCCAACACATAGTGGAGATGAAAATGAGGATTGCACAGTCAAGGATGGAGTAATTCGAATTCATTTAGAGCTATTCTTCAGTAGAGATTGTGCAGTGGAGGCAAGCTAGTAGGTGGCAAATATCGGTGCATGGATTTGCAAGATTAGGCCTGTATAGTGTATGACGATTGCACTGTCCTGAGAGCTTGTGATAAGCTTTGTATGTTTGTATGAGATTTTCATATGATCTCCATGTTACATAATATATAGTTGGGGTTTTCAGCTTCAGGCTTTCCCGGTTAAAAACTGTGTTATGCACGATTGATATTTTTTGTTTAAGCTACACATGTGTGTGCAATTAATTTTTCCGCAAAATATTAACAAGTGGAATAGATTCAGTATCTTGCATAAAGTTAAATAGTGTGAGATCAGGTGGATCTTGGAAATATGCATGCTTAGTGCATACAATTTCTACAAGACACACTACAGGCTAGCGTAACTCATGTACAGCCTCCCTTGGTAACCAGGCATACAATGCTCGCCACGAAGGAAATTTGTCTCTGCGCTATACCTAGCGCTGCCCTTGTGACCAATCCACCAGTGCAACTCCATGCAAACACAGGGGTGTAGCTGAATCTAGCCACGCTACCCCATGATGCATTTTAGGGCCTCCACACTGTTTTATTCCAGGATATTCGGCATCAGGACTAGCACGTGCACCAACAACAAGGGGTGGCTAAGCAGACCATCACGCATCAGAACATTGAAGTACTCCGCACTGTCACACAACAAGCGGAGCTTGAAACATTAATCCACCAGCTATGTATGGAGGTTACAGAGGAGATCCCGGCCGTAGCCAACCCCTAGGCTAAAATTGAAGGGTTGGTCATGTAGAAATTTATATAACTGATATGTTATACATCCAAGATTCTCCTGATCACACACTATTTGACTTCATGCACAATACAAAATCTCTTCTACCATTGATCATTAATTGCGGAAATAAAAACAATCGCATGCGCACATTAAAACCATAAACATTCACACATATGAACACAGTATTTTATGGGAAAGATTAAAGTTGAAAACCCCCAACTATCTGTATATAATATTTCATAGATATCATGTAACAATCATCATAAAAATCTCCTCACAAACTCTTAGTACAATCTCCAATTGCTACACACTAATCAGGTCCGATCTAGCAAAACACATGCTCCAATCTCTGCCACCTGCTAGCCTACCTCTACTGCGCAATCACTGCTGAAGAATGGCTTTGAATGAACTCGAATTGGTCCAGCCTTGCTCACGCAATCCTCATTGGCATCTCCAACCATGTGTGGTGCAAACTCATGCAACACTATAGTCACAACTGATAGTCACACTGCTCTTTCACCTACCTCTTCACTGGTCTCCACTGAAACTGTCCATGCACTGTAGTTAACTGATGTATTATTTATTTGATTAATGAGTTAATAATTAGTGAATTAATTAATAATTAATTCACACCACTCTCACTAGTGTATCAATCAGTTAGACTGGATACAACTAGCTCAACTGTGTCTAACTGAGTTAAACTGAACACAACTCCACCAACTACCTAAATAACTACACCAAAATCTGTCACATGAGTTCTAACTAAAGTCTCCATGCAATAGCTCCACTTAACCCTAAGGAATAGCGTAATTCCTTCTGTCAGCTCCTGTGCCACATCTGTGCACTTAACTGAAGTGCTCCAAGAGAATAAGATAATGTTTATAGTCCAAATATTATTAAGAGCTAATAATATTTGACATAACTATTTTTAGACTGGCAATCTAAAAATAGATTCCGCCCAATATGTCTAAAAATAGAAGTCCATCTATTTTTCCAACTTGACCAACCATCCACAAATAGCATCCTGCAACTCATAGAATCATGATCGACATGTCTAAAAATAGACATAGTCTAAAAATAGACTTTGCGCCAAAAATAGCCTGCGGACCCACTTAGTGAAGGCGACTTCTTTCCACTAAGCTCATCATCTTGTTGCAATCTCAACACTCCCTCTCAACAAGATAAGGATTATCTGCCGCCCCTATCCTGCCTCTGTGGTATTCGAATTTGCTCCTGGTGAGCGCCTTCGTCAAGATATCATCATCCTGATCCTCCGTGGGAATGTATGAAAGTAACATGATCTTCCACTGTAAACAATCTCTGATATGATGATACCTGATGTCAATGTGTTTAGATCTATCATGAAATAATGGATTAATCGAGAGTTTAATGCAACTCTGATTATCACAATAAATCATAGTAGGATCCAAGTGTGAACCGAACAACCCGACCAGGATCTTCCTCATCCATATAGCCTCGCATGCAGCCAAACTCGCTGCCATATACTCGGCCTCTGCTGAACTGAGTGCCACGGATCTCTGCTTCCTGCTGTACCAAGAAAATGTTGTCGACCCGATACTGAAAATCCCTCCAGATGTGCTCTTTCTGTCCGTTGGGCTCCCTGCCCAATCTGCATCCGTGAAGCCACATAGCTTCACCTCATCCGACTATCTGTACCACAATCCATATCCCGATGTGCCTCTGAGATATCTCAATACATGCTTCCCCGCCTTCCAAAAGAGCTTGGTAGGCTTAACCATAGCTTGTGAAAGTTGGTTAACTGCATAGCATATGTCGGGTCGTGTATTGACCAGATACATAAGCGACCCCACCAAATGTCGATAAACAGTGGCATCCACTACCTCCGCCGAAGTAGCATCCTCCTTCCTCCATCCACCAGGAAGAGGAGTATCAACAGGCTTGCAACCATGCATGTTGAACTTCTCCAGTATCTCCCGGGCATACTTACCCTGAGAAACAAATAGTCCACCACTGCGCTGCCAAATTTCCAATCCCATGAAATAATGAAGGAGGCCCAAGTCCTTCATCTCAAACTCCTTTGCAAGATCAACCTTGCATGAGTGTATCAACAGTTCATCACCCGTCAAAATCAAATCATCTACATAAAGTACAATGATCAGCAACTTACCCTCCACCACAATTTGGTATAGGTTCGGATCCGCCTCACTCTTGGAGAATCCAAGTCCGGTGAAATAACTGTCTATCCGTGTGTACCAAGCACGAGGTGCTTGTTTCAACCCATACAACGCTCTTTTGAGCCTGCACACATGCGACTCACTGCTGAAGATCTTGAAACCTTCGGGCTGCTCTATGTACACCTCCTCCTCAATCACTCTGTTGAGGAACACAGTCTTCACATCCATATGATGAATGTGCCACCCCATCTGCACTGAGAGAGCAAGAATCGTCTATATGGAAGAATACCTTGCGACAGGTGCAAAGGTTTCCTCATAATCGATCCCCTCAATCTGTGAGAAGCATTGGGCAAAAAATCTTGCCTTGTACTTCTCCACACTCCCGTCAACTATTTGCTTCACTGTGTAGATCCATCTTGAACCTACCACTGATTTCCCTTCTCGTCTTGGGAAAATCTCCCATGCACTGTTTCTCACAATTGAATCATACTCTTCCACCATGGCATCTACCCATGCAGGATCCTCCACAGCTTCCTCGAAAGAGGATGGCTCTGTCACAATGCACTTGCTCATAAGAGCCATGTATCTAGTATATAGGTCAGGTGACTGTCTTTGTCTGCGCTGTGATGTAGGTACTCCTACAATCTTCTCTGCATCCTGAATCAGTCTCTCAGCTTCTATAGTGCGCTTCCGCCCTCTGATGGTTGGCACTGCATGAGTGGTATCTTCCACTCCATGAACCTCCTCTTGTGGCTGATCCACATCCTGAGGCTCATCCTTAGGAACTAATAGCTCCTCATCTACATGCAAGTGTGGCTCCCTCTCAAGTGAACACTTCATGGCTTTCTCCTCATGAAATTGATATCCCATCGCACGACAGTCTTGCAACTATCTGTAAAATACACATGATAGTTGTGGGGTGTATCAGTGTTCTCCAAAAATATCCCAACCTCTGCAGTCAACTCTAGCTTCTTCCTGGCATCCTTCGTCACATGAATGTAAACAGGTGAACCAAAAATCCTCAAATGCGAAATATCAGGCTTCTTACTAGAAAACGCCTCCTCAGGTGTACTCATGCCAAGTATCCTGTGAGGACAACGGTTTTGCACATAAACCACAGTATTGCATGCCTCAGCCCACAAGTGTATGGGAAGGCCCTGATCATGCAACATCACCCATGCAGCACCCTCGATCATTCTATTCTTCCGCTCAGCGACCCCATTCTGCTGTGGGTTACGAGGCACTATGAGCTCTCTTCTAATTCCCTCTGCACTGCAAAAGTCCTTGATTTTTCCAGAGATGAATTCACCACCATTATCACTCCTAAGAGCCTTCACTTGCTTCCCCAATTATTTCTCAACCAATGCCTTGAACTCACAGAACTTTGAGTATGTCTCGCTCTTCTTCTGCATGAAGAAGATCCAACACTTCCGAGAAAAATCATCAACAAATATCACATAGTCCCTGTGCTTTGCTATCAAAGCTACTGAGAAAGGTCCACACATGTCTGTGTGAATTCTCTCAAGGATCGTCGTGGCGTGACTATCCTTCTCGTGAAAGGTGGCTTTCACAAATTTTCCCAAAGTACATCCCTTACACTGATCTGACTGCGCAAGTGTACCTTTGGGAAGCCCAATAGAAATCTGCTACAAAATTTTCAAAGCACCATGGTGAAGATGGCCCAATCTCTTGTGCCATAGCTCGCCCTCATCCCGGCTCACCACTCCTTCTCCCTTGCCTTCCATTGTTACACATCCATCTACCTGCAATTGATAAAGGTTCTTAACTTGAACCCCTATCCTCCAAGTTTCACCAGTTGCCTTACTGCACAGGAAAGCCTTTCCCTCTCTAAAGACAACATCATATCCCTTGTCTTCCAACATAGCCACAGAGATAAGATTCTTCTTCAATCCTAGAACATGCATCACTTCCACGAAGGGTTTACCAGACTCCCTCTCAAAGGAAATGGTACTGATACCGGTTGCACTGTATCTACCATCATCGCCCATCTTGATGTGCACTCCAAGATATTTCTCATCCAGATCAGTAAACAAATCTTTGTCTTTGGTCATGTGAAAAGACGCACCACTATCAAGAAACCACACTAAACCCATCATACTTGATACCAAGCATGCGATCAGCAAAAAATCTAGCTCAAACTGCGAGGCTAAGGAATCTCTAGCTACAAATCTAGCAACATACTTATTTTTCTTTTTCTGTGGACAATTTGTGGCGTAATGTCCGTGTTTGTGATAGTGAAAGCACTTCACCTTGGACATGTCCTGCTTCTTGCCTTTCGCACCGGATTGAGAAGCATTCTTCTTGCTCTTCCCCTTCCTTTCTTGGCAGCAAAAGCACAATTTTCTTCATCTGCATTCTTTGATGAAGATCTGTCCTTGGTACTTCGCCTTATCTCCTCTTGCACAAGATCTGACCAAAGTCGCTCCCATCCTGGCAATTTCTCCCGGCCATTGACAGAGTCCTGATAGGAATGACAACTCTTCGGAAGCCCAAGGAGAGCCAATCTCACCAAGTCCTCGTCATCTATAGTAACCCCCATACTTCCTAGCTCATCCCTGCACTGGACAAACTTTTTGAGGTACTTGGGTATACTGTCGCCTTTCTCCATTTTTATGTTCCTGAGTTTATCCTTGAGCGCCAAATTCCTTTGGTCGCTCTTGCTTTGGAAAAATTTTGTCAAAGCTTTCCACATCAAGAATGGAGAAGCTTTACCATGAAGGTTGGACACTATGTGATCCTTCACACCCTCCAACATAATCCTTCGACATTTTGCTGTCTTATTTTTCCATACGTCAAGTGCGGCAGTATCGCTAGAAGCAGGTTTTGGAATTTCTGCATCTATGAACTCCTTCAACCCATTGTCATGCAGCACCGCCTCCATCCTGTCCTTCCATGCAATATAATTTGAGCTTCCCTCAAGGGCATACTCCAATCACAATCCGTTGAAATACATCTCAACTTTGACACCAAGAAAACACTACTGCAAATTCGAATTCCACCAGCACAAAACTCAACCGCTTCAATGTTTTCCAATTGCTCCAATGATCAATATCTCTCTGATACCATGTAGAAATTTATATAACTGATATGTTATACATCCAATATTCTCCTGATCACACATTATTTGACTTCATGCAAAATAAAAAATCTCTTCTACCATTGATCATTAATTGCGGAAATAAAAACAATCGCATGCGCACATTAAAACCATAAACATTCACACATATGAACATAGTATTTTATGGGAAAGCTTAAAGCTGAAAACCCCCAACTATCTGTATATTATATGTCATAGAGATCATGTAAAAATCATTATACAAAGCTCCTCACAAGCTCTCAGTACAATCTCCAATTGCTGCACACTAATCAGGTCTGATCTAGCAAAACACATGCTCCAATCTCTGCCACCTGCTAGCCTGCCTCTACTGTGCAATCACTGCTGAAGAATGGCTCTGAATGAACTTGAATTGGTCCATCCTTGCTCATGCAATCCTCATTTTCATCTCCAACCATGTGTGGTGCAAAATCATGCAACACTATAGTCACAACTGATAGTCACACTGCTCTTTCACCTACCTCTTCACTGGTCTCCACTGAAACTGTCCATGCACTGTAGTTAACTGATGTATTATTTATTTGATTAATGAGTTAATAATTAGTGAATTAATTAATAATTAATTAAAACCACTCTCACTGGTGTATCAATCAGTTAGACTAGATACAACTAGCTCAACTATGTTTAACTCAGTTAAATTGAACACAACTCCACCAACTACCTCAATAACTCCACCAAACTCTGTCACATGAGTTCTAACTGAAGTCTCCATGAAATAGCTCCACTTAACCCTCAGGAATATCGTAATTCCTTCTTTCAGCTCCTATGCCACATCTGTGCACTTAACTGAAGTGCTCCAAGAGAATAAGATAATGTTTATAGTCCAAATATTATTAAGAGCTAATAATATTCGACATATATATTTTAAGACTGGTAATCTAAAAATAGATTCTGCCCAATATGTCTAAAAATAGAAGTCCATATATTTTTCCAACTTGACCAACCATCCACAAATAGCATCCTGCAACTCATAGAATATGATCGACATTTCTAAAAATAGACATAGTCTAAAAATAGACTTGTGCCAAAAATAACCTGCGGGCCCACTTAGTGAAGGCGACTCTTTTCACTAAGCTTATCGTCTTGTTGCAATCTCAATAGGTCGTAGCATTGAAGGCATCCAGGACGAAGATTCAGGTCGTGAAGACACAGCTAGAGCATAAAATCACCGACTTACAGGCCAAGCTGCAGCCCGAAACACATCTGGAGGTACAAGCCCACTGTGCTGCGCTAGTGACCGAGGCCACTAACACCATTATAGGTAATATTTCTCAGGGTGCCCGGTTACTTGAAGATGCCATGAAAATTTGGACCAAGATCCATCGTGATCTGGTCCTCCATAGAATCAATCAGGACTTGCGATAGAAGGAAGAAGCTTTCAATCAGGTCAAAGCTACATTTCCCTCCTTAGTCCCTGCATAGCGTCTGGCACTCTTGAAGAATAACAATGTGCTCCAGGATGAGATTGATGAACTCCGGCGCAAGAAGCATGCCATCGCAGAATGATTGAAGCCTTGGGCCAACACAGCCCTCCAGCTATTACATGATACCGATGTTGCAGTCAAGCGACTAAATCAGACACTAGAGGTGTCACCGCAACAACCAAAGGACCGAATCCCAGAAGCTCGTGGATATTACGCAGAGCATTGCTGCTCAGAGTCAAGAAGTGTTTCCCCTGCTGATCGCCGCTGTAAACACACTACACGCACAGGTGGAGACCCCACCACCACAGTGACTTAGGACGAGTCACAAGATTGTGTTGGGGGACTGTTGGAACAGGGTCTCCTACAAAGCTGCGAAACTGGTCCATTTTGTATATTTTTTATTATTATTAGTCTAACGCAGGGGTTTTGGGGCGGGTCAAAGCCCGTAAATCATTTTAAATGGGTCAAGGATAGACCAAGAGTCCGAAAACCACGGTTTGTGGACCATTGGATGCATAGGCTAAAATAGTATAAGTAGTTGAACCTTTTTGAGTTGCAAGACAGGCTAAGAATGATAAGAGATTGCTTCTAAGTGCGAATTGATAGATCTGGTCAGGGTTTTTGGGTAAGGACTCCTGCTGCTGTGTACGTGGAGGGTCTCTGTCCTGCTATGTGTGGACCCAGCTGTTGTGTGCGTAGGTTGGGGTTTTTGGGGTATTGTAAGTATATCTGAAAGATTAATGAATGCAGAAGTACTGTTGAATATCTGAATCCAATGGAATTACTGTGATATGAATCTGTGTTGATTTGGATTACTTAATATTTGTTGTTTTGTTATTGATTTAAGCTACAAACATGCTTGTGTTACCGATTTATGTTGCAATCTGGGTTTGTTCTGATTACTTCATACAAGAATATCTTTGTTATCATTATATGAGTTCATGATCTGTTGATTTATGTGACTATTATTTCTATTGTGCACGTGGATGCGAAGGGGATCTGTAAATATAGGCTCTGTGATACAAGATCTGGTCACTGTAAGGGTGAACGCAGCTCGGATTGACTTACCTACCCTCTCCCACGGTGCAGAAACCTGGTTCCAGCACCCACCCATACTACTTCGGTTGAGACTTTGGCCTGCACAAGCAGGTCACTGCCGAAAGGGCTAGTGGTATAGGGGTTTGTTGGCAAACCTTGAACCTCTGAACCTCGGTCAGGACCCCTCGAGCCAACAATACTTGATGATGAGAAGGAATGTGTTTACAAAGAATAGATCATCAAATTAAAACACTATTTTGACGAAGCAAGGAAAATTGAAGGAATGAGAAATAAATATGAGGAAAAGGAAGATCAATGTCAAATTCTCCAAACTATAGTGGAAACATTGAAAATTATTTCAAAAGAGAAATCCATTCAGCTAAAAACTAGTCAAATTCCTCTAGAACCTAGCCTACACAAAGAAGAAAAGAGTTCAGAAACAAGCTTTAAAAAAATAGAAGAAAAATATATTTCCAATAGTAGTAATAACAAGGAAGAAGCACATCAGCAAAACCAGAAGTTAAATAAGGAAAATTTTGTGCCAGATAAATCATCCACTTCCTCAAGATCGATAAGATGCTTCAGTTATTAAAATCATGGGCATGTTACTGCAAAATGCAGAAGAATGAAATAGAATAAGGAGTTGGATAAAAGAACATATCAAGAAAAATCATCCATGTCAAGGTATAACAATTTGTTTTATGGCTATTGTTTTTCGTGTAACAATTTTGGGCATAAGGCTTTTGATTGAAGGAACTATGTGAAGAGGAAGAGTTTCGAAGATTTTCCTTTGTTTCTTGAACATATAAGGTGTTATATGTGTGACAACATTGGTCATAATGCCAAATAATACAAGTTTCCTACATCTTACAGGGGATTCACTCAAAAGGAAAAGACTTGTCAAAGCAGATCAGACAAAAGATCAAACAATGGAGTGCATGTCAAAAATAAAACCAACAAAATCTAGAAGAAAAAAAAGCAAAAAGTGACTCCCATAAAAAACTAAGGTCGGCATGATCTCAAGGGGATCATATGGATGCATTCTAAATTTGAAATAGAATCATTTATAATGCATCCATAGTTGGATAAAATCATATTGAGGTTTGCTTATTGTTTTGGTATTTCAGTTAAATGTGATTAATTGGAGTAGTTTGTTGAAAATTTGGAAGCATAGATGCATGCTCAAGAGATAGATGGTATTATCATGCATATTTTTCTTATGAAAATATTTTCATGATGAGAAGATAGAAGTCACAGTTATGCAATGAATATTTATTTGGTGACAGTTGACAAATAGTATGTGCATCAGAATTTTTGTAGAAATTTATATTCTCATGGCCTATTTTCTGATCTTCTACATTACATGGTTCTGGCTGTTGAGATTGTTTCTATTATTTCTAATGCTACTAATGGTTATACTATGGTGTTCTGGATTTGATGAAAAAGTGTTGTTTCTTGTTGCTACTATCGCCATGATATGGATGCTGATGATTATGATTTTTTCTCTGGTTGAGAGTGATGTTCCTATGGTTGGTGTTGTTGATTTGTTTGTTGCATCATGTGTTGCTATGATTCATTTGATGATCCACACATTATGTTGCTTCTGAAGATTGATTTCATGCTACAACTATGGAGGTTTTTATGTTACTTCCCTATGATGATTATGTATTTATATTCATACTAGATCACATGTTGTTGTCAGCCACTTATGATGTGTTTCTTATAAAGGGTATGTTTCTACTTGGGAGTATATTATTTCTGCTACATTCATTTGTTGTTTCTTTATGATGATGATAAGATTTTTTTTGTTGTTTATGCTCATGATATTATTGAGGAGTGTTATTTTTATTTTTAGTGCATATGATGTGTTTTTTTTGTTGAGGATGCTACTATTGTTGATGGTTATGGACATGGATATTTGTTGTTGCTTCTTTGGGATATGGCTAAAATGATGAAGAATTTCATGATTATTTGATATCATTCATTCATGACATGTGGATGGTTTGATTTCTCTCCATTAGAAGTATTGGAAATGGATTGAAATGAAGACTCATATTGGTTCCACACGTCTCTCATTATACAATGGTGGTCTTGATGCCTAGAAGGCATTGATGAGAGTTGTATTGGTTCATAATGTCTCACAACATTTGCGTACTCTCAATACCATAACCATGTAATAAGTTTTACTCACTCATATGAAGTTGTATTTGAGTTGGGCATATTCTAGAAAAAGAGTCAAGAGAGACAGTCATGGGTCATGTCAAGTGTGTGTGTGATGAGAATTTTTAAAGCCATGTTTGGGTCAATTGATTTCATGTATTTCAGTCTCATATGATCTCTTGGAGTCATTGAGTAGCTATGTATTGTCACATATTTATTAGGAATCATGGTTAGGTCATGTGTGTGTCTTTAATACATGAGAGAGTATTCATAGTTCAGCTATCTAGAGTCTTTGTAAATACTTGCATTTTCATTCATTTATCCTTGTATCATGCCTTGTATTTTATTGTTAATTATTGGGACAAGTTGGTCAAAGCATTGATATATGAGGAGTAGCCTTCTTGCATATGAAAAAGAGGAACTAGAAACAACAGAGATTTCACATTCAGCATTCCAAGAGATGTGTTTGCAACCCATTTATATGTTCAAGGGGAAATTTTATTGGCAGTTGTTCATTGGCTTGCATCAGTTTTGTATTGCCATGATGTTGTGATTGGCAGGGGGAGTGCTTCTTTAATTGATATGTTGGCTTCCTTCACATGTTGAGTTTTTTCCTTTTCCTTTTCCATTAATGTAAAAGGGAGAGAAAATGGGGATTTCAGTTCTTCATGAGGTTGTTTTGGTTGACCCAGCTTGGGTTGGCATCAATGCCAAATGGGGAATTTGTTGGCATCGATGTTGTGATGAGATGATAGTTTATGAGTGTTGTAGTGATTAATAGTTGGCATTTATGTAAACCTGGAATTGTGTTGGAGATTATATGATTGATTGATGGTATTGGTTTCTATGGTTGTCTTGTGTTGGAGATGATATGCATCGTTTTATATGGTTGCTATGGAAATATTTATGTTGCAAGCGCTTTGATGGCCTTTATGGTTGGTTAGCCTACTAGGTATCCATGTATATGATGTTTGTGGTGTTTCACTTAAGATTACCTTGACCTAGATTCTCGTGATGATGTTTAAAGGTGTTGAAGAGGTTGTTATTATATATCAATTTTCCTTCTACAGTTGAGCTTCATGTTTGATTCCACTTGATACATTTTCTGCACTCATGAGTTGGTTCTTACACTTATTGTAATTACTTCATGTATGAGCTCAACGAGAGGTTGCAGAGATGTTTTTGAGGCTTTTCATGGCTTGGACATGATATATATATGCCAAATATATTGAGAAAAAAGTTGGAGGTAGTTATGAGTTGAATATCTTATGTTTGTCCTTCATCCTCTTCCCAATCACATGGATGATAAGTCATCACATTAACTAAAAGTCTCCATTCACTCCCTTTCAGGCATGTGAAAGCAACTGAGGAGCTCCATTGACTTTTCTTAAAAGTTTCAAATTGACTAAATAAAAAAAAAATTGAAGTGTGAATGCTTTAATGGATTAAGTAGTGGAGTAGTTGCAAAGAAAATTAAAATAAGAAGTAGATTGACCATTGTTAGTGAGTGAAGAAGATCAATATTGTTGGTCAATAATTGTCATTGATGGAATATAAGCTCTCTTGATTATCTCTCTTAATGGAAGATTGATAGATGCTGCACTATGACATATGATGACATGATCCCAATCACCTTCTGCACTAAAATTTTATGAACAGTCACAAAGCAAAATAAATTTAGACACCTTGGAGGCATCCTTTCACAATGAATCCTAGACCATATTAAAGATGATTTTTCCCTCTTTCCAACAAGCTCTTACTTGCCCTGAAACTCCCATTAGTTTGTGAGAAACTGAATTTTTAAGATAAAAAATATATATTTATAGTCAAGCCAACCTATGCAGTCATATAATGTCGGCCCTTATTCCAATAGATGTGTCTCTTCATAAGGACAAACTACTATATATATTAATTTGCGTTCATCCATTTCAGAATCAGCAATTCGGTGAAGAATATCTGAGAAGCACAAAACTTTAAGGAGAGTTCACATCTTGTGAACTAAGGTCGAGGAGGACTTAAAAAGAACATTTTTTTGGGTTATTCTTCCTCAAGCTCGGACAATAGATTACACAGTCATATTTTATGAGGTTTGGATTTGTGACAGGTGTATAAAAAGTCTGCCTGTGGAGGAACAGTGGACAGTCACCTACTCGGTGCCTTAACCTCAGTAACTCAGACATGTAAGAAGGTTGAATTGTGGACATTCAACTCGAATATACTTATGGTAGCTCGGACACAGCTGTGGAGAAACTGTAGCTCAAATAGAATTTTGGAATTAGACCTTGGTTCTCTAGAGGACTCATAAATTTTGGACCTAAGGACAGTTATTTATGGAGGCTCAGAATTGCAAGATAGTGAACTTGTGATACTTCAAATCTGAACTTGTAGAAGGCTTGAACTTACCCTTGAAGGCTCAGACTCAGAACTGCAAGCTAGTGAACCTGTGATACTTCGGATCTAAAATTGTAGAAGGCTTGGACTTACCATTGAAGGCTCAAACTTAGAACTACAAGCTAGTGAACTTGTGATACTTCAGATCTGAACTTGTAGAAGGCTTGGACTTACCCTTGAAGGCTCAGACTTATGTGAGGACTATTGAAGTCACATGATGGACAAAGTATAGTGAAGAAATAACAGTGAAGAACCTTGTAGATGACATTCAAGTAAGTACATCACACATTTTCTATTAAAAAGAAGACTGAGGGATTGGTGTCCTTGGGGTAGGTGCCCCTAAACACAAGGTTGGTGCCTTGAGAAGATAAGGTCGAATCCCTAGAGGTCGGAGCCTCATCAAAGTCCAAATTGGTGCTTGGCAAACATGTTGGTTCCTGTTTCATTGAAAGGGTTGGTGCCCTTCTCTCATATATTGTATACTATTATTAAAAATGGATTGAAGTTCTCTTTAATTCTTAATATCATTATTATATATATCTCTCTGTCTTTAATTGTGAGGAATATAACTGGAAATAATTAACAATTGAAAATAAATACTGATTCACCCCCCTCTTAGTATTTCCAACAATTGATTTCAAAGCCATCTTCTTCATTATCAGCCTAACAGCTGGAAGAAGGATTCTTAGGCATAATGAAGAACATGGAAGCAACAAGGAAACTCCCTATCTTTGATGGAACAAATTTTAGTTTCTGGAAAAAGAGGATGTCCTACTATCTAATGTCTATTGGCCCTGAAGTATGGCACTCTGTTTTGGACGGATACAAAGCTCCCACCAGTCTTCCAACTAATCCAGATGAAATAAAATCCTACATTTCTAATGCCAAAGCTTTAAATTCCATCACTAGTGAAATCACCGATTCTAAATTCACGAAAGTCATGAACTATGACTCAACCAAAGAAGTATCAGATAAATTGGTTTCGCTATATGATGGGTGTTAGCCACCTATAAAAATTTTTATATCAAAAGGTGGCTAAATCATTTTTGGAACCTTCAAAAAACAAGTTTTATTTCTAAAAATGTTATCTCTTGAAGACTCATGAAGACATCATACGCTCTGTTCAAATCTTCACTGCTGTTTCCATTTTTTACTCAGAAATTCTGCTGATTTCATAGACAAAGGACTACAGCAAAACACCATTTTTCCATTCCTTCCGCCTCAAAACTAACCTTCATCTTACCTTCTCTTTTCCTCATAAAATTCCTCTGTTTTCCATTTTTTCCCATTTCCCTTTCATAAGATCTTCTTTACAAAGTTTAAAACTCACTTTTAAACTTTTCCGAAACCCCCAAATCCATTAAAAACTATGAAAAATCTCATAAAAAATAAAGTGTTTTGACTGAAGGCTTAAGCCCCTTTGGGCTAAGTCCTAACCACTTCCCCACATATGCCCCAGTGCTAGAACCGAGCGCTAATGGTCCCAAGTGCTTATCGCATCGGAAAAAAACACATCACGCAAGTCTTTTTGCTTTATTGAGACCTCCGACGCGATTAGCCCCTTATTACATAGCCCCGATCCAATCACCTCTTCATATAACCCTTGGGCCTACATCTGATGCTTAAAACTTGTGAATAAACCATCCCCGATGCATATTTCCCTTTGTAACTTCATAAACCCACTTTTCCTAAGTTTTGGTCTAAACCCGCCAAAACAATGTTTTTTAATGTAAATGGGTAGATTGAAAAGCCCTGCATCATTTTTCCGATGCGATTGAGCCCCGTTGTATAAACCTCCTCCCTCTGCTTCCCTCCATATAAACCTGCGCCCGGGACCAAGAGTTAAATTCTCGAAGCGCTAATCGCATCGCAAGTTTTTATCGAGTGCATTTTATTCCCCCTCCCGATTGACTGCCCCCGATGGATCCTCCGCCGTTGGATCTATCCGCCATATCTCCGATCCAACGGCCCTCATTTTCTCCAATCATAAACCTATCCTCCACCGTTGATCTCATGAGCTGATCTCATCCGACGGCCCACGATCATCTCAAACCCCAACTTTATTTTTAACCATATTTCCTCCGAACAAAGGTTTTAACCTTATTTCTTCGCACTTACTTCCATTTTCACAAAAATGTGACTCCTTCGCATTATTAATTCACAGCCAATCCCAACCGTTGATTTTCTTGGTAAATCATAGATCAACGGTTCTGACTTAAAATCTCCCACCGCTTTCCTTTTGACCACTGAGCGCAAATCTCCACCATTGGATGTTGCCATCCAATGGCCTTGCTCCTCCCCGAAACCTCCAAAGCAGTCTTACCCATTTACGCAGGATTTCTTAACATTTTTTGTGTGTTTTGCAGGTTTCAATGGATTCCATTTGTTTAAGAAAAAGGTTGAAGAACAGGGATGATGATACCTCGGACCTTTGATCATACAAATATATCCGTCTAGGGTTTTCCACTCCACGTTTCATCAGTGTGTCATGGGCAGTGATGCTATAAGATCCCTATTGTACCTGCACATCAACAAGACACAGACAATTGAAATAATGGAAGAGTATCAGTGTTGAAGACTAAAACAAAGCAGAACTGAAGATTAAAACCTAATCCACTAATAAGACACAGATTTGAAGGGGATTAACAGTGATTAAAGAAAATCAGAAAGATCATCAGACAGAAAGGCCTCCACTGCCACAACAGAGTCCAATTGATTCCTCCCAACTACCACAAAGCCACCTGTAGCCTCGAAGAATTCAACAGAGGCCGAATTTATGATCAAGAAAGAAGATATTTGCCTCGACACATCAGGATAGTCATTCCAAACCAAATAGAGTTAATTTCAAAGCTAATACAGAGCCTTAAAGTCAACAAAAGATCCCACCGAGCTTAATTCTTAAATGTAAAAAAATTAATACAAACAGAACACCTGTAAACTTCTCCATCGAGCCCATCAAAGGCCGAGAAGTATTAAAATCTGTATTAATTGACCTGGGAGATCTTTTACCCCCTCCCACCTCCTCTTTTCTTCTATAAATACTTCTTTACAAGATGAGACAATGTTGGTTGAAGAACTTTGAAATATACTTGTGCTCGAAACTTCTAATTGTAAATAGTGTTCATGGGCTCTTGAAGATCTGCTTGTGATTAAATAAGTTAGGATGAGAAGTGACGATGATTGCTGAACTGAAACATTGGACTTAAAGCTGTAACTGGTTTGAAGCATCAATACAAGCTGATTTATGGGATCCTAGTCTATGTCGACAGTGATGTTATTTCTTATTGTAAATTGTTATTTTATTTATGTTTTCGCTTTGTCCATCTTCTCTGATAAATAACAACAAGCATAGGGTACCCTTCTCTGACTGATAAGCTTTATCCATATGTTTTCTTCCAAATTGTGTGTTTAGGAATGATTTAATTTAGTTTGAGCAATTAGGAATGTTGGCGTTCCCTCGTCCTACTGTCTAGGCTAAGTGTTATTCTTGAATGCTATTTTCAGTTTATGTTAAGTAGAGATGAACTAAGGAAATTATGGTGAGCCCTGTCCTTAGTTTTATCCCCAAAAACTATCTGAAAGTTTACCTAAGAATGTGTTGAAAGAAGGCTACATTCAAAGTCCTTACCTGATCTTAAACTATTCTTCGTTGTCATATGTGTTTTCCCTTGTGTTAATGTTTTTCTATTGAAAGTGCATCAAAAGCTGGCTAGTTTCGAAGTACTTACCAGATCTTAGATTACTTTTATGTCTTTCTTAAGTGTATGCCAAAAGCAGGATAGTTTCAAAGTACTTACCTGATCTTAGGCTGCTCTTTGTTCTTCATTTGTTTAATTCCCCTTCTTGTTGTATCATTTCATTCCATAAAATCAACTTTAAAGAGATCCTTAGACATAGATGACTTGTCCCATGGACCACTCTTGAACCTTGTTGTTTCAATTAAACCCTATTATGACTCCATAGCCCAATGGACTAAAAACCAGCATTATATCTATCTTTTTAGCCAAAGCTTGTTCTGATTTCTTACAACTTCACACCTTTGAAACTCTTTCCATTTTAGAACTTTCCACTCAAATAATAATCATTCTCAACCATCCAAAACAAACAAAATCCCTTGGACTTCATAACTAGCCTAATATCATTACCCAAAATATTTTAAAGATAAATCTATCTTTGCACTTATTGGAGAGATCCCTCTCTGAATTCAGGAGTGCTAGATCCTAGAAGCCCAAAGTGGTTGAATAGTGTTTCTCCCTACAGTTGGACTTTTCCAATCTTGCTAATTACAGGGAGCCAACATCTCTGGTGACTCCACTAGGGACTTGAGTCGAATTTTCATCTTAAGTTCCTTTAAAACTTCATACAAACCTCACGAGTAAAAGTAGCCTCTTCAAGCACCACCAAACCAATGGTAATCATGGTGAAACTTGTTTGAATCAGTGAAAAACTAGGCAAACCCTAGGATTCTCATAAGAATTTATCTAACCTTGAAGGATCAGCTAGCTTAGCCATAAGAGTAGACTGTCTTTGTCTCATAACAGTAGCTAAGTTTTGAAATAGATATAGGACGCCCTTAGAAACCACAAGGACTGAAAATAACTCAGAAAACCCAAAAATATTTCAGATTGGTATTTAATAAACATGGCGGTGGACCATAAAACCTTTTACCTCCAAAAGAGCTAAAAAATTCCACTTGGAGACTCCACAATCCTAAACAGACCTTAAGACTCCACTGGGAAGAATCATTATCATCATATCATCATTTAAACTCAGTTAGAGGACTGTAGGATTAAATTTTTTGTAAAACAGATTAGTTAACCTCTTAAAGACTATCATTTCTGGTTAAATTGTTCTTGTTTTACTTGGGTCTAAAAAACACAGCATAGTGGCTCCTAGAAAGATCCATACGAGAGCTTACCCTGACCCTAACCCACCTGAGATAGTTGATAACCCTGAAAGTATACTTAGGAGGTCTCATAAGATTGAATCTTCAACTGTTTCCATATCACCCTTGAGAGCTAATTCAGTTCCTAAAAATCTTTCAGCTCTACAACAATCACAAGTTGACTTAGTAAAACCATTTAGAACTAGGTCACTTGATGATATAATTCAGATAGATTCTGAGTCTTCACTTTCATCCCCAGAAACAAGTGAACATCCTAGTAGTAGAGAAACAACACCACTTGATTTACATTTCCTTCACAATTTAGGTTTCTCTCATCCAAGATCAGCTCAGCAATCTATTCCTGGTCCATCCACATCTGTTCATCCTACATCCACTATCCAAACCACTTCACCTCAGCCCACTTTCCCTTTTTTTAATCCACCTCTTGTAAATCCACCTCCACCACATATCATGGCAGCATGGTATGCTCCCTTAGTCCTTCCTATACCATTAGTCAATATTCCATAGGACTATCAGTCCAAAATACCATTATATGATGCTAGTAATGCTACTACTACATCACAACATGTGGATAAAATGAATGACTACTTTGACAGAAATGAAATTGATGATGAATCTGTCAAAATAAGACTATTTGCTCAGAGTTTGGGGGGAGAAGTAAGAAAATGGTTTAAAGGCTTAGCCCCCCATAGTATAAATGATCTCCAATCCTTCCATCAGACATTCCTAAACAAATGGGAAGTAAAGAAGAATCCTCTCCAAATACTTTCTGATTACAAGAACCTCCACAGAAACATTGGGGAAAGTGTACAAGCTTACTGTACCAGATTTAACAGTGTGTATAATGCACTTCCCCCAGATATAAAACCTCCACAAGGCTCAGCATTAAACAAGTTTCTTGAAGGTTTTGACCCTGAAATGGCCTATCAGCTGAGAGAAAGAGATCCTCTAACCCTTGAGGATATGCAAAAAGGAGCTCTTGCTGTGGAAGTTAACTTGATGGAGAAAAGAGCAAGAATGAAGAATGAGAAGAGAGTATCCTTTAGAGAGGAATCTACACCTTCTACTTCCATCTCAAAGATGGAAAGAATGATGGAGGAGATCATGAAGAAAATGAGCATCCTTGAGAGAGCACAAGCAAGCTAAAACCAAACTGCTCCTCAAAACAGAAACCAGAACCAAAATCAGAATTTTAGAAGAACTCAGCCTCAAAAAAGACCTAGGGAAGATGATCAACAGATCACTCCTCCCTTCCATCAAAACTATGTAAGCGAGGTTGAAGAAATAGATGAGAAAACAGAGGAAGATGATATCAACATGCTGGGAGTAGATAATGATGACTTTGAAATTCATTATCATAGAAAACAAGGTATATACACACCTTATGATGAAAAAATGGATGATGATGAAAGTTATTATCAAGACATGGAAAATGTCATCATAGAGTCTCAAAAATATTATGAACTTCGAAGTAAAACTAATCAAGAAACTCCCAAAACCGAAACCTCTGACAAATCTTCACAAAACAGCACTGTAAACACACCCAAAATTGCAAAACAGAAAGACAAAACAGTGGCTGGGAATTTTGATAAAGGTAAAGAGAAAGGCACTCAAAACAATAAAAAACAGAGTGCAGACCTTAGTAGTGTTAGCAATTCAGCTAACACTCTTGTTAAAACAATTTTGTCAAATGTACATAGAGCAAATCAGCAAACAAATCTTGCTGAAAAAATGGCAGCTAGTAAAGCTGAGACAAGCATTTCAAAGAATCAAATACCTTTTAGTTTGGAGCAGAAAATTTCCAAAATTAAAATCTCTGTTCCCTTGACTGAGTTAGCTTCCCAGAATGTATATAGAACCCAAATTTTGAAGGCTTTAAACATAGAGGATAATAATGACACCGTCAATCTTAACGATGACCAACCAGAGCTTATATTTTGTCCCGAGATTGAAGGTAGGTATGAAGAGGGACATGTTTCTCATTTTTATGTAAGTTTAAAAGTTCATGACAAGATTTTGCATAACGCTATGCATGATTCTGGGGCCTCTCATAATTTAATGCCTAAAGCCGTGATGGAGAGCCTGGTTCTAGAAATCACCAGACCTTATAAAGACCTTTACTCCTTTGACTCAAGAAGAGTAAAATGTCTAGGATTAATCAAAGATCTCTGCGTTAACTTAGCACAAATTCCAACCAAATGTTTGGTTATGGATATTGTTGTGGCTGATGTGCCCCCAAAGTATGGAATGTTGTTATCTAGGTCTTGGGGGCCTAAGTTACAAGGGACTATGCAGATGGACATGACATATGCAACTATCCTTGTGTTTAATCAGACAAGAAAACTTTACAGGGAGTCCCATATGCAGTACATGGTGACTAGTCAAGACACACCTCAAAACTCTCCTCTGTATTCTGTAAATATAGGCCTCGATTCTTTTATCCTGTTTAACGATGAAACATTCACTGAACAAGTCACTTTAACAGAGTTAATGGCCAATAGAGAGGAAGAGGTAAACACCATGCAAGCTTCTAAATAGTTTGTTGCATTTGAAAACTTTAGCAAACCAAATACAGGTCTTGAGCTAAAAGTCATGCATCCTTTGATTTTAAACCTTGACAGTCAAGAAAGCATTCCTCAACACAACGAAAAAACTGAGGAATCAAAACAAATTCAAGTAAGTGCTGGTACTCAAGAACAATTCGAAAGCACTGAGATTGTAGAGGACAGTAACCAAGATGAACCCAAGACTAGTCCTCTGTGGAGTATGAACTTTGACAGGTCATGCACTAGAACTAACGTCGGTGTAGGTGTCTAGATATGCAACACTGAGAACAACCACACAGAGAGCCTTTCCTATAGGCTAAACTTCCAGTGTTCAAATAACATAGCGTAATATGAATCCCTACTTTTAGGCTTACATTTGTTGAAAAAGTTAGGATCCAAAAGTGTTAAACACCATGTTAAACACACACATGGTGTATGAGAAGGATAAACACACACACACAAGAGACTCAACACACAATGAAGGATAAGCATGACGCTTTCTTATTTTTCCATTATACATTATGTACATTTATAATACAATGGTGTGACTCTTGGTTTCACATTCCAAGGTCACTTGGACTCCATTGTGACTTTTCGCATTCCACACCTACCCATGTAGGATTAGGTGTTCAACATCCCCCTTAATCAAGAAGTGTGAGTCCAAGAAGGGATTGTAAGATAGGTGCAAAGTATACATGGCAGCACTTGGGCTGAATCAACTCTCTGAGTATTTGGAAAAAAGAGGTGGTTTTAGGATGACCACAAACATTGGAACGCAATACTTGTTGCAGTTCCCGGAACTCTTCCAAAACTGGCAAGAAGCTGAAAGCTTCTGCTAGAGGAATTGTCCCTCATAAAAAGGGGAGACCTTCAACCTAAAAGAAGGGAGGTCTACTACCTGTGATGGTTTTAGGATTACCAACAACTCTGGAATGCTTGAAGCATTTCCTGGAACTCAACCAATGCTGGCAAGAAGCTGAAGGCTGCTAAGCTGAAGGCTTCTGCTAGAGGAAGTGTTCCTCATATGTGAAGGAGACCTTAGGCTAAAAGGGAGGTCTACTACCTGTGATGGTTTTAGGTTATCCACCAACCAAAGATGATGGTTTAAAGTTGTCCACCAACTGAAAGCATGCTCATGGGCATCCGTATCTCTGGCTACATCTCTGAATCTGGAATGACGAATTGTGGCTCAGGCTCGCTTGAACTGTTGTGTCTCTGGCTACAACTCTGAACATGGAATGAGAGATTGTGGCTTAGGCTCGCTTGATCTGTCGTCAAAGCTTGTACATGACCACCATTTCCCCCCCTTTCAGGGACAAGGTGAGATGATGGCAAAAACTCAACTGCAATTTTGCTCAATATCCGTGAACAAGTTCTAATATGTGTCGTAAACATCTTCTTGGTTGTTGATGCCCATTGCCAAGAAGCGATCCATCCAAGATGAATCTTGTTTCTTGCAGGAGGCTTGTTTCTAAAGAATTTGTCTGAAGAATGAGTGTACTGACCACAGTGCTTTCATGGATGAAGATCAAAACAGTGATGTTTCATATGGCCAACTCGATCACAATGTTGGCATTTTACAATCTGATGTTGTTGTGGAAGTGGAACAGGATCTGAAACAGCTGCAGGTGAAATGTCATACAGGAATCCGACACTCTGAAATATGATGGGCTTGGTGTAGTCTGGAATATGAAAGGTCACATCCTTGTCATATCCAAGACCAGTTCAGTGCTTTTTGTGGAAAAGCTCTTCCCAAGGTCTGATAATGGGCTTGAGAAGTGCAGGCTGAGCTGCTGCATCTGCATGTACATCTGCTCTAGTACAAGGAGGTGAATGTGGATCAACTACAACTTTATATTCTTTCTTCTGATGAGAGTCCTTCACAATATTCTGAACAGAAACAAGTTCAGAATGGTGACTCTTTTGCTGAAGTTCATCTTGTTGGAGTTGAGATTCCAACTACAAAAACTCAATCTTTTCTTGTGCATCTTGCAAACAACTTTGAATTCTACAAAGAGCATCCTTGCTCATTTTTATCATGTCATCAAAATTTGAATGAATGAGGCTATTCAACAACTCTAATGCCTCATTGATTTTAGCCATTTTCAACAATTTAGGCTCAAAAAATGAAACGGTGTCGGCTTCAACCGAAAATGCACCCATTTACAATGTGACTCAACTTCCTTTCAAAAATACAAATGACTTATAGAAATGTCAAAGTACAAAGTGTGCTCCTCAAATGATGGAGGGCAATAAACAATGAGTTACATCAACAACTCAAATTTACTCATTGCAACTATGAAGAAGATGCAAATACAATGTCAATATCTCTGCAAAAATATTTTGTAAATGTGCAGCTGAAAACACTTGTGCAAGAGGCCTTTAAGGCAGCTGAATTTTCTCTTCAAATAATTGTTTTTCAATGATGGCAAACTTGTCTTCAAATGTCAATTCTTCAGAAAATCACCCTCTTATATATGCCACAAATCATAAAATGGAAAACTGCAATTTTCTCTATGTGTACAGTCCATTTTCTTCATATGTCAATTCCTCTTTTTCTGCTGTTCATATTCTCTCTCTGCTCTTCCTCTCTTCCTCTCTCTCTGCTGTTTTTTTTTTTAATTAATTAAAAATTAATTAAAAAAATTATTATTTGGGATTAATTAAAAAATTTGGGAGATAATTTAAGAAGGTCAGATTGTATGGGGGGAGGGTCTATATTAAAAAATATGAAAATTTTAAAAAAGCTGACTTACAGAAATTTAGAAGGCTGGGCAAATCATTTGGGAAGGTCGAGCGAATGTATAGAGCGGTGGGAGCATAGTGTAAACTTGGGAGAGCGAGTGTGTAGGGTTGGGGGAGTGGGGCGATAAGGGGTAAGGGGGAGACGGGTAGGTAGGCCGAGAGGGGATTGGATGCCGTGGGGAATACTGTGGTTGGGAGGGAAGAGCGAGTGTTAGGGAGTGTAGGTGGAGTTTTAGAGTATGTGAGAGGGGTAGCCGCGTAGGATTAGAGGGAGCTGAGCATTGGAGAGGGGGTTTGGAGTGTTTTGAGCGTAGGGAGAAGAGGCCGGTTAGGGAGGGGCCGGCGGTGGAGTAGCAGCCGGGGGTGGAGGTGTAAGTCGACGGGAGGGGGTTGTCGTGGGGAAGAGGGGTGTGTAGAGTGGAGCCAGGTAGTGGGTTTATGCAGTGGGTAGGGGAGTGGCGTAGGGAGGAAGGGGCGTAGATCTGTGAGTTGAGCGTTGTTTGAAAATGATGGTTGTCCGTAATAAAAAATTTGTTATTATTATTATTATTTTATTTTTTTTGTAATGCAGGGTGCAGGCGTAGGGAGGGTAAGCTGGTTTGAGTGGAGTGCTGTGATGGATTGAGGGAGGCCGATGATGCAGAGATTTATTTATTTATTTATTTTTTAATAAAACATCAAAGGAGTAACATACAGGAAAGGCAAAATGGAGAATTTGCAGAATCATAAATTTTATTTCAGTAGCAGAAAATGTACTTTTCCAGCAGCAGAGAATGCAAAGATGATGAAATTTTCAGTAGAAAAACTCAGAATTTTCCAGAAACTTATTTTAAACACTTTTCCAGCAGCTCCAAAATGGTGCGAATTTAAAATGCGAGAGACTATGAGAAAAATAAGCGGTGAGAAAACCTTCGGATGCACAGGGCTGCGTCTCCAAATGACTGAATCTTTGCGAAGGATTTTGAATCTTTGCTCCTTCTCGAAACCAATCTTGCTCTTCTTCAAAACAACTTTTGAATTCGGAAAAATGTCTGCTGCGCGAAACTACGGGAGTCTTGCCAAAAATGCCAAGAATTTTGCAGATATGCACAGGCCATAAGCACAAATGGCTCACTCAATTTGGAGCAGGGCCAGCAATTTCCACTCTGATACCATGTTAAACACCATGTTAAAACACACACATGGTGTATGAGAAGGATAAACACACACACAAGAGACTCAACACATAATGAAAGATAAGTGTGAGGCTTTCTTATTTTCCATTATACAAAGATGTACATTTATAGTACAATGGTGTGACTCTTGGTTTCATATTCCAAGGTCACTTGGACTCCATTGTGACTTTTCGCATTCCACACCTACCCATGTAGGATTAGGTGTTCCAACAAAGAATTAAATTCCATGGGGATTAAGAATTAATCATTAGGCAATTCAATGGGGAATACAATGCTAATCACCCAAGACTTACGGCCTATCTAAACGATGTCATGCATCTTTTAAAAAAAATTGAGGAATCCCAGTTAATTTTTGTCCCAAGAAAAATAAATATCACGGCCCACAGCCTAGATTTCATGGCTAGAACATGCTTAACGCCATACGAAACCAAAGAATGCACAACTCAGATTAAATTTAGACCAGCTGTTCCTGATAACGAAAAGTATTGGCAAGTTTTTGATGGAGACAAACAAATAGAAGACTTCATGCAATTCAGAAATGAATTTGAACTACACAGTTTAGATTCAGATTATGAAACAGACTGCAATAGTGAAGAAAATTTTCTTGGTGAAGAAGAACAGTCTCCTTAGGTTGCTAATATAAATCTGTTGTCTACCAAACTTGAAAACACAACAGAGATGATTGCAGCGTTAGAAACAGAGGAGTTAGAAACCCTGCAGTCTAAAGATCACAGTTTTCCAAAGGGTCTGGCCCCTGTAGAAGAGTTGTTTGATTCTAACGATGTGGCCAAGAAGCCAAAACTGGAGCCTGTAGAGACTGAAGTTGAGGAGTGAAATATAGGCAGTGAAATAAAACCTCTGATGATTAAACTGTCTAGGACTTTACCAGCTCACATTAAACTCAAATACATAGAGTTGTTTAAAGAATTTTCTGATGTTTTTGCATGGAGTTACGGAGATCTTAAATCCTATGACACTGAAATAATACAACACAAAATTTCTCTCAAGGAAAACCAAAATCCATTCAAATAGAAGCTACGCAGAATAAACCCTGTTCAGCTACCTTTGGTTGAGAAGGAAATCAAGAAAATGTATGAAGATGGTATTATTGTCCCTATTAGATATTCTGAGTGGGTGTCTAATCTGGTGTCAATTAGGAAGAAAACATGGAGAAATGGGGCTTTGTATAGACTTTAGAGACCTAAACAAAGCTTCATTGAAAGACAACTACCCTTTACCTAAGATGGATCATATTTTACAAAGGGTGGTAGGGTCTAGAAGAATTTCTTTGCTTGATGTCTACTCAGGGTATAATCATATTTTAGTTCACCCTGATGATCAACTAAAGACATCATTTACTACACCTTGGGGCACTTTCATGTATGTGAAAAATCCCTTTGGTCTAATGAATGCTGGAGCAACTTTTCAGAGAATGGACATAGCATTCTCGGAAGAATTGGGCTACTTCATCATTATTTACCTTGATGATGTCATTGTTTTTTCCGAGACAAATGAAGAGCATGAAGACATTTAAAGATAGTATTCGAGAGATGTTTTGGGATATCCACAAACCCAACCCCTAAGAAAACACTTTTCGGTCTACAGGAAGGTGGTCTACAGGAAGGTAAACTTCTTGGGCAAATTATTTTTGAGGAGGGTATAAAGATAGATGAAAAGAGGATTGAGGCCATATTGCAAATCTCTCACGAAACATCAAGGAGTTACAATATTTCATTAGAAAGATTAATTTCTTGAGAAGATTCATACCCAACTTGGCTGAGCTCCTTAGAAATATTACAAACATGCTGAAGAAGGAGCAAGGGGTAAAGTGGAATTTGGAAGCAAAGAAGTCCTTTGAGCTGGTGAAACAAGAGTTAACCAAAACATCGGTTCTAATTAGTCCTGATTTCTCAAAAGATTTATATATTTTTTCATTTGCATCAGAACATACAATAGTTGTTGTCCTTTTAGAGAAAAATCCACAAGGGCAAGAGCAACCTATTGCGTTCTTTAGCAAGGCATTGAGAGATGCTCCTTTGAAGTATAACATCATGGAAAAGCAAGCTTTCACTTTGGTTAAGGCTTTAAAAGACTTCAAGGTTTACATCTTACACTCACACATCATTTCCTTTGTCCCAAATTTAGTTGTGAAAGACATTCTAACACAAGACCCAGATGATAAGAGAGGTAAGTGGATTGTTGTTATTCTTGAATATGATTTAGAGATAAAGCCCACTAAACTCATCAAAGGCCAAGGTCTAGCTAGATTGATGGCTGAATCGAATTCTGAAGTTCTTGATATTAATATGATAAATGCTTTAGATGACCAAGAAGAATTCTTAACTCCCATTGTTGAAGACCATTTTAGGAATTCCTCTTGGTATGCTGATATTCTTTATGTGTTGCTTAATTTGAATACACCTCCTGGTTTGACAAAAACAAAGGCAAGGTTTTTGAAGTTAAAAGTTGTAAACTATTGCATTATAGTTAAATGTCTTTATTGGAAAAATTCAAGTGGTATATTTCTTAAATGTTTGCCTGAGTATGATCCAGAAAAGTTTAAGCATGAGTTCCATGAAGGAGAGTGTGGAAGCCACTTATACTGGAAAAAATAGCCAACAAAATTCTGAGGGCTGGTTACTATTGGCTTACTCTTTTTCTTGATGTACACAAGATGATCATTGCCTGTCATAAGTGCCAAATTTTTGAAGGCAGAAGGAAGCTACTACCCTTACCTCTACATCCAATCACTGTTGAAGCTCGTTTTCAACAGTGGGGACTTGACTTCATAGGAGAAATCCATCCACCGTCCTCTGCCTAGCATAGATGAATTCTCACTGCCACAAACTACTTAACTAAATGGATAGAAGCCATCCCTTGTAGGCAAGCCAATGATTCTGTTATTATAAAATTCATGGAGACTAATATTCTCTCTAGATTTGGCTATCCTACCAAGATCATCATTGATAATGCAACAACGTTTGGATCAAAGAAGATGGTTGAATTCTATCACAAGTATTAGATAACATTGGGGAATTCTATGGCCTATTACCCTCAAGGTAATGTACTTGCAGAATCCTCAAACAAGATTTTAGTGAACATAATCAAGAAGTTGTTAGAGGAAAACAAAAAGTCTTGGCACACAAAGCTTGTTCATGCACTTTGGGCTGACAGATTGACTTTGAAGAAATCTATTGGTATGTCACCCTACCAGCTTGTGTATGGTACTGATGCAATTTTTCGTACCAGCCTTGGTGTACCAGTTATGAAGTTGATCAAAGAGGTTCAGTCTGAAGAAAATGACATGATCAGAAGGATAAATCAGACTATTCACCTTTAGCAGACCAGAGAGGAAGTTTACAACAAAGAATTACAAAAGCAAGACAACATCAAAAAGCTTTTTGACAGAAGAACAAAGGCCAACAATTTTAATGTTGGGGAAAAAGATTTAAAGTGGGACTCAAGGAGGGAAGATAGGGGCAAGCATGGAAAATTTGACAACTTATGGCTTGGCCCTTACTTCATTCATTCAGCTGCTGGTAATAATGCCTTTTTCTTACAAGAGTTGAATGGAGCATAATTGTTTTGGGGTCTTGTCAATGGCAGGATGCTTAAACATTACTTCTCTTGATCCTATTATGTTCTGAAAGCCTTTTATCTTTTTTCCATTATAAATATTTCATCCACCATTGTATTCAAAGTTAGAAAAATCAAAATACAAAAACAGTGAAAGAAAGAAAAGAGGGAAGATTGTAAAAACAATAAAGGTACACCCCCATACCAAAAAAGAGAAATGAATCTGAAAATGTGCAAGCTCAAATGCCACTCCTGAGAAGCACACTCCTAATTAGTCATACAGCCTAATCTTGACTAATTAGTTTTAAATTTACTGCTGATAGGATAGTGAATTCGATTTGCCAAATAGTTTAATCTTGGCTTATCAGTCGGTAGATTAGGCTAGAAATTAAAGGTTCAAACATGCTCAAAATCTGAACAGGATTATAAGATGAAAAATCTCACACGGTAGTATCTTAACAACCTATCCATGATAGAAGTGCTTTGAATTTTGGAACCTTAGGCACCCTCTTGATTTAATTTTACGCAAAAATAATATCTATGTGCAGCTTGTTTTTTATGCCATGGATTAGCATCAAGTTATACTGTTCAATCCTAACTTGTATGCTTTTAAATTTCTATTTTATAAATTAGAGAATAAAAATCTATTAGACAGTTTAATCCTAACAAATTGGTAGATTAGGTAGAGAAGCATATGGAATCAACTGTTTAATATGATTTCGTGGAGAAATAAGGAGTAGAATTAGATTAGTTTTATGCTTTCAAAAGAATAAAATGTTGTAAAAATATTTTTCCAATCCAAGTGCACTCTGAAGAAGAAAAAATGTTAGATCGGTAGGATTGGGTAGGTAGAAAGCTTATGTTGATGAAGATCCATTGTTTTTTATGCTTGATAACATGTTTCAGAGCAAAAGAAGATCATCCAAGTGAAGAAAGGCAGCCCAATGGATAAGGCACTAATCAGCCTCCTAGAGAATGCAAGTTTGAAGTTCTTGATGCCTTCAAGAAGCACCATCCCCAAGTGGAGCCGCCCAGTAGCCACATAAAAAATTTATATCAAAAGACATTCAAATATTGAACCTTCGAAACAAGTTTATTGCTAAAAATGTTATCTCTTGAAGACTCATGAAGACATTAATACCTCTGTTCAAAATCTTCCTTAACATTTATATTTTTGACTCGAGAAATTTTTCTGATTTCATGAAAAGGATTCTTCTCAAAACACCATTTTCCATTCATCGCCTCAAAACTGTATTCTTCATCTTACCTTCTTTTCATCACCACCATTCTCTGTTCCATTTTCCCATTTCCCTTTCATAAGATCTTCTTTACAAAGTTTAAAACTCACTTTTAAACTTTGCCGAAACCCCCAAATCCATTAAAAACTATGAAAAATTTCATAAAAAATAAAGTGTTTTGACTGAAGGCTTAAGCCCCTTTGGGTTAAGTCCTAACCACTTCCCCACATATGCCCCAGCACTAGAACCGAGCGCTAATGGTCCCAAGAGCTTATCGCATCAGAACAAAACACAACGCACAAGTATTTTTGCTTTATTGAGACCTCTGATGCGATTAGCCCCTTATTACATAGCCCCGATCCAATCACCGCTTCATATAACCCTTGGGCCCGCATCTGGTGCTTAAAAATTGTGAATAAACCATCCCCGATGCATATTTTCCTTTGTAATTTCATAAACCCACTTTTCCTAAGTTTTGGTCTAAACTCGCCAAAACAATATTTTTTAATGTAAATGGGTAGATTGAAAAGCCCCGCATCATTTTTCCGATGTGATTGAGCCCCGCTGTATAAACCTCCACCCTCTGCTTCCCTCCATATAAACCTGCGCCCAGGACCAACAGTTAAAGTTCCGAAGTGCTAATCACATCGCAAGTCTTTATCGGGTGCATTTTATCCCCCCTCCTGATTGACTACCCCCGATGGATCCTTCGCCATTGGATCTATCTGCCATATCTCCAATCCAACGGCCCTCGTTTGCTCCAATCATAAACCTATCCTCCACCGTTGATCTTGTGAGCCGATATCATCTGATAGCCCATGATCATCTTGAACCCCCAACTTTATTTTTAACCATGTTTCCTCCGAACAAAGGTTTTAATCTTATTTCTTCGCACTTACTTCCATTTTCACAAAAATGTGACTCCTTCGCATTATTAATTCACAACCAATCCTGACCATTGATTTTCTTGGTAAATCATAGATCAACAGTTCTGACTTAAAATATCCCACCGCTTTCCTTTTGACCACCGTGTGCAAATCTCCACCGTTGGATGTTGTCATCCAACGGCCTCGCTCCTCCCCGAAACCTCCAAAGTAGTCTTACCCATGTACGCAGGATTTCTTAACATTTTTTGTGTGTTTTGCAGGTTTCAATGGATTCCATTTGTTTTAAAAAAAGTTTTAAGAACAGGGATGACGATCCCTTGGACCTTTGATCATACAAAGATATCCGTCTAGGGTTTTCCACTCCACGTTTCATCAGTGCGTCATGGGCAATGATGCCATAAGAGCCCTGTTGTACCTACACATCAACAAGACAAAAACAATTGAAATAAAAGAAAAGTATCAGTGTTGAAGACTAAAACAAAGCAGAACTGAAGATTAAAGCCTAATCCACTAATAAGACACAGATTTGAAGGGGATTAACAGTGATTAAATAAAATCAGAAATGTCATCATACGGAAATGCCTCCACCACCACAACTAAGGCCAATTGATTCCTCTCAGCTACCACAAAGCCACCTGTAGCCTCGAAGCATTCAACAGAGGCCAAAGTTATGATCAAGAAAGAAGATATTTGCCTCAACACAGCAGGATAGTCATTCCAAACCAAACAGAGTTAATTTCAAAGCTAATAAAGAGCCTTAAAGTCAACAAAAGCTCCCACCGAGCTTAATTCTTAAATGTAAAACAATTAATATAGACAGAACATCTGTAAACTTCTCCATCGAGCCCATCAAAGGCCGAGAAGTATTAAATCTGTATTAATTAACCTGGGAGATCTTTTACCCCCTCCCACCTGCTCTTTTCTTCTATAAATATTTCTTTAGAAGATGAGACAATGTTGGTTGCAGAACTTTGAAATAAACTTGTGATCGAAACTTCTAATTGTAAATAGTGTTCACGGGCTCTTGAAGCTCTTCTTGTGATTAAATAAGTTAGGTTGAGAAGTGAAGATGATTGCTGAACTGAAACATTGGACTTAAAGTTGTAACTAGTTTGAAGCATCAATACAAGTTGATTTATGGGATCCTAGTCTATGTCGACGGTGATGTTATTTCTTATTGTAAATTGTTATTTTATTTATGTTTTCGCTTTGTCCATCTTCTCTAATAAAGAACAGCAAGCATAGAGTTAGGATTTACTATATCAGTACCCTTCTCTGACTGATAAGCTTTATCCATATGTTTTCTTCCAAATTGTGTGTTTATGAATGATTTAATTCAGTTTGAGCAATTAGGAATGTTGGTGTTCCCTCGTCCTACTGTCTAGGCTAATTATTATTCTTGAATTTTATTTTCAGTTTATGTTAAGTAGAGATGAACTAAGGAAATTATGGTGAGCCCTATCCTTTATTTTTATCCCCAAAAACTATCTGAAAGTTTCCCTAAGAATGTGTTGAAAGCAGGCTAGGTTCAAAGTCCTTACTTGATCTTAGACTATTCTTCATTGTCATATGTGTTTTACCTTGTGTTAATGTTTTTCTATCGAAAGTGCATCAAAATTTGGCTAGTTTCAAAGTACTTACCAGATCTTAGATTACTTTTATGTCTTTCTTAAGTGTATGCCAAAAGTAGGATAGTTTCAAAGTACTTACCTGATCTTAGGTTTCTCTTTGTTCTTCATTTGTTTAATTCCCCTTCTTGTTGTATCATTTCATTCCATAAAATCAACTTTAAAGAGATCCTTAGACATAGATGACTTGCCCCATGGATCAATCTTGAACCTTGTTGTTTTAATTAAACCCTATTATGACTCCATAGCCCAATGGACTAAAAACCAGAATTATATCTATCTTTTTAGCCAAAGCTTGTTCTGATTGCTTGCAACTTCACACCTTTGAAACTCTTTCCATTTTATAACTTTCCACTCAAATAATTATCATTCTCAACCATCCAAAACAAACAAAAACCCTCGTACTTCATAACTAGCCTAATATCATTACCCAAAATCTTTTAAATATAAATCCATCTTTGCACTTATTGGAGAGATCCCTCTCCGGATTCAGGAGGGATAGATCCTAGAATCCCAAAGTGGTTGAAATAGTGTTTCTCCTTGCAGTTGGACTTTTCCAATCTTGCTAATTACAAGGAGCCAACAATGGGGACTCCAAAGTTAAGAACGCAAAGATTAAAACCTATAGAAGACAATTCGAGAGTCTGAAAATGGAAGATGAAGAAGATATTGCATCATACTTCCTCAGAGTAGCTGAAGTGGTTAACTCTCTTAAAGGACTAGGGGAAAATATTGAAGAAAGCACCATTGTTCAAAAAATCCTGAGATCACTTCCTGACAGATTCAACTCCAAAGTAAGTTCCATAGAAGAAATGAAGGACCTAGATACTCTCAAGATGGGTGAACTTCATGGAATTCTTATTGCCTATGAGATGAGGAAAGGGATCCCAAATTTCAAAGAAGCAGCTTTCAAAGCCTCAAAATCTACAAAATAAGGAAAAGTATGGAATTACAACAGCGATGAATCAGATACTGAAAACGAGTTAGCTCAATTTGTATGAAGACTAAAAAGGGGCTCTAAGCTAAAAGGTAAGTACTCTCTTATTTGTTTCAGTTGTGGAAGAATAGGTCATTACACTGCAAAATTTCCTCATAAACATGATAGTGATGATGAGAAGGAATCTAAAAGAATGATGTACAAGAAGAAAGGGTTTAATAAGAAGAACTTCTTCTCTAAACAAGATGAGTCTGTTGAAGATGAATTCGTAGTCATAAAGAGGAAATCAACTAGAAATGTGCATCAGTACAAAGAAAGCGATGATGAATCAGATGAGGAAAGTAATTATGTTGGAATCAAAGAAACACTATTCATGGCATTTATAAATGATGATGACTCATAAATAGATGAAAGAAACATGGATAGTTTGTTAATGAGTGCCATTGAAGAAAATGAGAATTTACAAAAGAAGATAATTTCTCTCAAAATAGAAAGAGAGGAAGAAAAAAGAAGGGAAGACTTCTTGAACATCAAGTTAAAAGAGAAGGATGATTGTTACACCATTTTTTGGTCATCTAACATATTATCATTAGATGGACCCAAGTACACCATGTAAGACCAATTTTACCCTAAGTAAAATTCCTTTCACTATGTAAAATAACTTAATAAAACACATTTATTAGGTTGTTTATGGTCTAAACAGGAAACCCCAAGGGGAAATATTAAACAAACCTATATTTGTTTGGTTTTCCTCATGGAATAATTAATTAAACAATAATTTAATTATTATTCCGGGTCATATTTAACCCAAAACAAGGAAATTAATTAGATAAATCCTTATTTATCTTATTATTTTCTAGGAATAATTATTTAAATCTTATTTAAATAATATTCCTTATTAAATATGACTAAATCATTTATAAATAATTAAATAAATAATTATTTATTTAATTATCATTCAACCACTTCCTTAAAATAATAAATAAATCATTTATTTATTTATTATTTACAAAAAAAGGGATTTGACCCAAGTCAAATACCTTTTCCCTCCAACAAATATAATAAAATATTCCATAAAAGGTGGATCTAGATTTGGTTAATATTATTTTAATCATGCACCAAGATCTAGAATGACCTAATATTTTGTTATAATAGAAGGGTTTTCCCATTCATTTGTCACCTATTGTTGCCTATTAGATCACTCTGGATCTATGCTCTTGGTCTGACTTTGAGCCATTATCATTGTCAAATTTTCCATTATTTCACTTTGTGAGCTCCCTTTGAGTTCTATGTTTGTCTGGGTTTTCTACACCAACAAGAGAGAGAAATTCTAGATCTAAAGTGCTGAGGACTTTCAAGAACCCATCCCATTGAGGAGAATTGGAAACACCTTTATTGTTTTCCTCCCAGGTGCCCTTAATATAAAATTCTTTCAAAAATATTATTTTTGTCTTGTCTATTGGATACATGGAGCAAAACCTTATTTTTACTACTTAATGTCTTTTTATGCATAGATCTAGATTTTTGCAGAATTTGTCTTGATCAACTAACTTCAGATCTAAAGATATTAGCAGCCATTTTTGATTTTAGGGCTATAAGTTATGCGTAGTTAAAGTGGTATTTTTTCGTACACTTCGACAAAATATTCATACTAACAACTGGCGACTCCACACGGGTTTTCAATTACGACCGTTGTCGTTTTTCATATTCCTGCATATCCAACTGGTTCAAACCCTAGGGTTTCTCTTTCGATTTTTTTTTCCTATTTTTATGTTATTTTTCACCTATAAAACCCTCAAACATTAAAATTTCTAACTTCTGTGTGTTTCTGGCCCTATTGCGCAGGTAACAGACAATAGTCGCAACTAAGACGACAACTTTTTCTGAAATCTGCCGCCGAGACACTCGGAGCTGCAGGTCGCACTTTTTGGCCCAGAACCTGCGACCTAGCCTGTAGGATGCACTTTTCAGCCTCAAATCTGCGACCTGGACAGAAAACAGGTCAGAACCTATGACCTGCACTTTTTCTGCAAATTTTCTGAAATTTTTCTGGGTTTGTCTGAAGCTTCTGTCAAGGTTTTCCAGCCTCTGTCTCCGCCCATTTAGACCTGTTTATGTTATGTTTTACTCAACTAAGTGGGAATCTAGCCCCCTAGGGATTTAGTACCCTCCATTATTTGTAGAAGAGTTTTTAGTCGTTGCAGGTGTCTAAATTTTCAGAGTTTCAGCCATCTCTTTTCCAGATCTGATCCCTCCTCTTCAGATCCCTTTTAGATCAGTTATTTTTCCTTTCAAATCACCTCATATAGTTTTGTTTGAGTTTGCATTTAGGGCAGCTCCTTTCCCCTACTGCCTTTATCTGTTTACCTCCTCTTTTACAACAACCTTGCCTCTGCCTCTTTGTTGTTTTTTGCACCTCTTTCCAGCAGATTTATCCTTTAGATCTCTGTCCCTCTCGACCTTAGATCTATTGGCTTATTTTCAATGTGTTTTGATTAGATTATTTTTCCCTCTGTTAGACTATTTTTTGAGAGACCCGCCTCCTTGGGTTAGATTGATGCATTGTTAGCTGTTAATTTTCTGTTATTTCAGCATTATATACTATTCTCTATAGATTTATTTTCAGTTACGCAGCACACTTTTTCTTTTGCTCTGAAAACGTCTGGGTTTAAAAATTAAAATTAACGCATGCCACACACTCACCCTAAGTGAAGAAGAGCCTGGTTAACACCGCCAGGAAAAGACTTTAAAACATTGTAAAATCAATTGACACTGCACCTCTCTGCCCTTGTTTCGACATTGTAATCACTTGATTTTGCACCTCCCTGCCCTTGTTGTTCGTTCTTCTTCCCTCTGTGTCGTGTTTGTGTTGTCATCATTGCGCCCCCAAGGTGTGTATTTCGGAGACTTCTTGGCCCTCATCCTCAGTTTCAGGTCAGTCGACCTACTCCTTCCCGTCGTCGTCGAGTTAGTCCTCCTCCGAGTCCGCACTCCAACTCCTCTTCTAATTCATTGGGTTCTCCTTTTACTTCTGGTTCTCCCCCTGTTACCTTCACTATGTATGGTCCAGGGCCTAACGCTAGCGGTAATCCTAGCCCTCCTGCCAGGAATGCTACTAGCGGAACCGCCACATGAACTACCTTGACTACTCCCTTTCTCCCCTTCATGGCAGGCCTCAGTCTCCCTGATTTCAATCACTTGATCAATGATCCTATCCGCCACGATGTTGGTTGGCCTGCTATGCCAACCAAGCTCCCCTCCGACATTCCCAAGTTCGAAGGCCTTGCTGGAGAAGATCCCTCCAACCATATCCGATCTTTCCACATGTGGTGTTCATCCAATTCCATTACTGATGATTCCATCCGTCTTAGATTGTTCCAATGCACACTTACAGGCGAAGCTTCTAAATGGTATGTTGATCAGATCGCCTCTTCCCATACCACCTTTGCGACCATTGCCCGAGCCTTCTTATCTTATTTCCAACTTCCGCTCCGATATGACACTAGTACCGAACTGTTGACTTCTTTCCGTCAATCGTTTGCGACCCGCCTTTCCGATCATGTCTAGGAATGGCGGCGAAGAAAGAGCTTGTGTCGAGCTCCTACCTTTGAAGACCGTGTCTATATGGACTGGTTCCTTAGATCTCTCTTACCCACTATCGGCAAAGATGTCGCCTCGTAATTCCCTCAAACCGAAGAAGCCGCCCTCCAAATAGCCTTGAAATATGACCTCATCTATGCTAAGTCTAGTTATGTTTATATCGTCCTTCCTGACCTCCCTAGACCCGGTGGTGCTAACACCTCGGGGGCATCTCATTTTTCCGACGGTATCATTGGAGCTCTTTCTCATCCATACGCTCAACCTCCTATGGGCTATAGTCTCCCTCCAGGAGGGGCCAACACCTCCAACACTTTTCCCCCTCCAGGTAGCATGTATCCAGGATACAACATGCCTCCTCCTTTTTCCCAACCTCTTGATTACCTCAATGTTGCCCAACCTAACCATTATCCTTATCCACTGCCTGGTGCCCCAGCTCCTCCAGCATTTACACCTCCACCTCCCTTGCCTTCTCAACCCCAGCAACAACAACTACCGCCCCCTTCAGGGCAATTATTTGCACAGCAGGGCGCGACTAATCTTCCTTCTTCTCAAAGAAAGAGGAAAGGCAATCAAAATCAATCTGCCCCTGGGAATCATGGACCTAATCCTCAAGGTATTGACTCTAACACTGCTAACCAGCAGCAGGGCACTCAGCCCAGGCCGGATATGCCTCTTCGTACAAATAAGCCTTGTTTGTGTTGTGGTGTTTATGGTCATTACACTCACGATTGTCCCCTTTTACCACAGATGTGGCAGATGTGGGAGTCTCAAGCCACATTGCGCGGACGGCATGCCTCCCCTACTGCTCCCCCCAATGTGGCCTCTACTCAACCGGCTGTGTTTACCAATACTTTCCCCCAGCAAGGATTTGTGGCTACCCAATCACCTGATGGACAAGGGACCACTCAACCTTCACCTTCTGGTTCATCTGATTACCAAATCCTCATGATGAACTCTGATCAACCTCTAACTGTTGACCTTAACCTTCAAACTCGGTCTCGTCAGTACCCTAAGCCTCCCGCTCCGTCTATCCCCAAGTCATCCTCTTCAGGTTCTACCGAGCCTCTTTCAACATCCCATGGTCCCTTGCATATCCCTCAGCCCAAAGTTGAGGTTCATACCAAGATTCCTAAGGGACCATTATGCTGAAATGCTGCTTCTGGTCAAACTGCTCATTCGTATAGCATATTAGATGATTTGGCGCAGTCTCCTGCTGCCATTTCAACACTGGAACTCTTCCAGTCATGTCCTTCTCAAAAGAAGGCTCTACTATCCGCCATGGGCACTGTAGATCCTGCTGATGACCAATTGATTGTTTTCGACGCCCGTATATCAGAACATCCTCCCCTTCCTGCTTCCGTAGCTTTCCAAATCCCAGTCAAAATCCAGAACGTTAACGTTTCTCAGTGTATCATTGATAAGGGGGCATCCACCTGTGTGATGTCTGCTTCGGTTTGGAAACAACTCGGATCTCTTGAGTTGGCCCCTTCCACGATCACCCTTCATGTGTGGGATGGCCATGCCTCCCAGCCCATTGGCATATTTTGTAATTGTCCTATCACTCTTTGGAGCAAGACTGTTTGCGTTGACATTGAAGTCATCGACGACCCTCTTGATTATAACATTATTTTTGGGCGTAGCTACACCTATTCCATGTCTGCTATCCCATCCACAGTCCACTACAAGATGTTTTTCCCTCATAATGGAAATATAGTCACCATTGACCAGTTGATGTATCATGAGCCAAAATATCAGACCTCCCCTAAGTCGACCATCTCTTCTGTAGCCAATAATAAAATCATCGATTCTTTGACCAGTGTCTCTCCTGGCGTCTACAATGACTCCTCTTTTCTTGGAACCTTCCCTGGTCTTCCCCCTCCCCCTATCCCTGATCCCAGCTTATCGCATGTTTGCATGATTCAATCGTCTCGGGCTGCCCTTAAGCGGCCCGCTTAGGCTAGTCAACAACATCAACCTCAACCTCACCTGCCGCAACCTGCACCTAGCCCTTCGTCTCAGCCAGCCGACCCTCCTCCTTCTGGCCCTTCTCCCACAGCTGGTACCCATGAACCTTTCTATCCTCCTGGGTCGGTTCCGCCAGGCCTCAACCATCTTGGAGCTGTCCCTCCTGGTCATTACCCCACTGGTCAGATACCTTTCCTTGCTCCCCCTATCGGATTCTATTCGGTTCCTATCATGGCCACCCTTTCTCTCCCCAACTTGACCCTGGGTATACCCATATGGTACCTTGAACCTCCAGCCACTACCCCGCCTAGTCACCCCAAACCCTACCTTACTTTGACACTGGTTCAGCTGGTTCCCCTCGCTTCTTCCGTTGCTCCCGTGCCCTTAGCACCTCAACCGAACCCCTCTCCTGTTGGGCCAGATTCGGGAAAGGAAGGTAAAGCTCGCAAGGGGGCATCCACAGACAAGGCCACCCCGACTGACCCTGCCCCTCCTCCGCCCGCAAAGCCTTGCACCTTGTGTGATGTCATCGGTCATGCCACCCATACTTGTCCCGAGTTTCCCCGTATTAAACCCATGGTTAAAGTTGTGTTCCTTGAGTCTATGGTCCCTGAACCCTCTGTTTCTTCCTTGTCCACAGCCAAGAACCTAAATACTATTTGCACCAACAAACCCTGTGCTCTGTGTGGTGTCCATGGCCATTATTCCCACCATTGTCCTCACCTGACGCATTACTGCGCCTCTTTAGAGGTCGTTCGAGAGTATGAGTTTGAAAAAAATCAATCCGCCTCTCCCATACTTGCACAGTATGCGTTATTCCAGATCAAGGATTTACCCACTCCCATTGACATTCCCCCTCCCGATGTCGCGATGACGGAGCCTGCTGCCACCATTTTCTACCTATCATCATCCATGCGACCCTTGGTGGAAGTCCCCTTGGCGACTTCCCCTGATGTTTCGCTTGACCTCCCTTCAGCGATCACCCTGGGCTCAACATCGATAGATCCTTTATGTTCTTACTCTTTTTTCACCCCTTGTGACGATGCTCATGTGACCCTCTCTTCTCATGATGATGAGTCAGGTAGCTTCGCTGCGCCAGGTGGTCTTTCTTCCACCAATTACCCCATATTCTATCACAATGACGACATTATGGAAGGAATCACCTTCACTGATTTTATCTATTCCCCCTTACATCGACCCCATGTGTTCAAACCACATACACCGTGTGGCCATTACGTTGAAACCCAATGTTTGGGTAAGGGGGCACCCATATCTGAGAGACTAAGAGAAGCAATTCTCCACAACTCTCGTAGTGTATCTGGTCGTGTCGACTCTATTACCATTATTCTTCCACATTTAGAAGAACCTCTGGAGTCCCATATCACTTTAGATCACTCTAGGGACGATACCCCTTATCGTTCTTTCATCTTACATCAGCAACCCAGTCTCCTAGACATTGTTGTTGACCAACCTATATCTTTTCTAAGAGAGCATTAGTTCATTATCTCCAAATCCTCTTTTTGGGATAGTGACACCAGGTATACCAACCCATAAACTTAAAGTCCATTTGATTCATATATGTAGTACTAAAAGATATTGGTAATCCTCCATTTCCTTTCTCAAGCTGCATAACCATAACGAAAACAAATGGCGCACCACATCATTAAAATGTGTTTAGATTCCCCTTTTCCTAAATACATTTTGGCATGACCACAACATGCTTGGGGGCACCTGGGCCCCTAAACCATACAAATCCCAGATCTCAGCCAAAAACAACACTGCAACCCCCTTTCTCTGACAGGTCGCACTTTTCAGGTCACTTCCTGGGACAGATCGCAGTTTTCTGGCCAGTACCTACTACCCCGGTCGTTGAACAGACCCCAAAAAGTGCGACCTGGCCTGTTCATGAGCTTTGGGTACTTGTTAGTTTTTAGTACCTTGATACTTCACCAGGACACATTTTTTCCACGAAGGGTCTATTCACCTCTCCTCCAAATCGGATTTCCTCACTTACAACACTTGTACTTGGGGCACCACTTTGCCTCCTTAATTTTCCTTGTTCGTGTTGATTTTCGTCATGAGATACCCTCTTGTACTCATGTTGTTATGGTCCCCCATTGGACCTTTATTGTATGGCAACACCATCCAGTCACCCTTTTTTAGAGCATCCGAGTTAAGTCATCATCACATTCATGGAGTCTATCCCGAGTCCCTTTGCATCCCGTTATAGTCCTCCATCCTTCATTGCTTGGTCCCTTTCTCGTGTTGCACATTATGGCCTTCAATCCCACTGCCCTCTATCCCTCATGATATTGTGTCAATCGATGCCACGTCATCCATGCCCTTTATGCTCTAACAAGGGAAGTCGTCCATCTGTTACTCATTATCCCCCATTTCATCATCATCATTGGTGTCAGTCTGTTAGTCACTCTACTATTTTCTCTCATGCCTTAGTTGAGGATCCCTTATTGCCTCTCCTCTGGTGGACCTCCTTCTGTCAACATCAGCTCATTCATTCTAGAAGACAGGTCTAGAGGGCGGTGTACCTTGGTTCCAGCTTCCACTCTTGCTCGGTGCCCCGAGTCAAGCAAAGGGACTCCTTATTGCCCTTTGACTTGGTTGTTTCTCACCTCCAGCTCCTTTCAGCATGATCGAGATCTGTATACTTGATGGTCCAGTGATGCAGCAACTATTCTCCGTAATTCCCGGGTGTGTGTGAGATGTCTCAACCCTCATGAGGGGGTGGCCCTGCAGGTAGTCCCCCACATGCCCGAATGACCTCTTCATCACAGCCTTCAATGCAGCTCCATACATTTTATGATGTCGGCCTTAGCTGCTTGCAGCACCTCTTTGATTTTCATGTATTAGTCAGATTTTGTGAGTCCTTCCCCATTTATAGGGGGCATTCGGGTTGTATTTGCATCTCATGTACTCAGATATTATTGTATAAGTCCTAGCTGTTATCCCAGGCATAGCATGTATGCACTAGAAAATTTGTCGGAAATTCCGATGGCCAATTCGTCGCTATTCCGACACATATTCGTCGCAAGAGCGATAGTTCGAGGGTGGACAAACCATGGTTTGTCATGTCGTCGCAGTTCCAACGCACGTAAAAAGTGTCGCACTATCGACACTTCTTCCGTCGCTTCCGAACAAGCGTCACTCTTCCGACGTATCACAAACCGTCGCGCCTCCGACATTTGTAAACTGTCGCACTTCCGATGAAATCTGGTTCGACGTTTGGAATGTCACTCTTCCGACGCCTGTAAACCGTCGTAATTCTGACCCAACGTGGTCCAATGTTTTGGACGTCACTCTTCCGACGTCTGTAAGATGTCGCAATGCCGACGATATGTATAGATCTTTATGATCCAAAAGACCAATGGAAAAAGAAGATGTTCAATTGGGACATCTACACACATGAGAAAGAACACTTGTACATGCAAGAAGTTCTTCTTCTGGACAAACCAGAAAGGAAATCATTCAACCAGCAAAACGATGCTGAATGGAAGGCTTGGATGAAAGCCAATAATCAATGGATATCATTCTATGAATGGTATTATCCTTCTGTCAATCAAATAGAAGAGTCTCTGATTAAGCAATTCAGGAATGAAGCCAAACAGAAGAGAATAAAGCAATCAGAAGACTATGTAAATCAGAAATTAGAAGGAAGCCATGTTGTCATTCCTTCTCCTCTCCAATTACCAACTTTCTCTCACAAAATACAGAAGATGCTATCAAAACCAGATCTGCCAAAACATTTGATAGCAGTAAGAACTAAACGTGAAAATTTGGTCAGAGAATTTATTTTAAGTTTTCAAGTGAACATGATTAGGACTGGTGTTCCTAATAAGCATAAGTGGGAACTCTTAGATGGTTCTGTGTCTGAGACAGATACTGAGTTTCCCCCATGGAAAAATTTTGTGATCCGTCAACAAGATGGGAAGATGTTCAAGTTACTTCCCTCACAGTTAGATGATGCTGCTCTTTCTACCAGAGAAACAATAACAGCCACAAATTAGACTAATCTTGCATTGTCCAGTTTAGAGAAATTCTTGCGAAGTGAATTTTCTTCACTCCAGAATGATTGTGCAGAAATGAAAACTATGCTTGGAAGAATCTTGCAAAAGCAATATTATAATACTTTGTGTTTAAATGAGAATGGTCGAACTGCTACTGAAAATGCTCAGACTTTAGCTCAAAGTCTTGATAAACTTACTCTGCAAACTGAAAAGAAGATTCATGAAGCCGCAGTAGCACATGGCAAAGAGATTGTTAAAGTTAACTCTAGCCTTGATGTCATAAAGAAACAGGTTTGGACTGTTACTACAGAAATTAAAACTTTGCAAAAAAATCCCAGTTCAGATGCTTATAAGTCTTCCACATTATTCTCTGAACCCAAGACTACAGTACCATATTCTATCACTTCCTCTTTTGAAAGTTTGATTAAAGCCCCAAGCACAATTACTTTCCCTGCACCTGATGCTACATTTCGGTATCCTATTTTTGCTAATCCTAGTTTCTTTGGAAAAGCTCAAAAGGAATTTCCTAAGAAAGAACCTGAAGATGAAAGACTTAGTTTTTCAAAATTTATGCTAGGAAAGGATACTGAATCATCCAGTAAACATGGTGATGCTGAGACTAGTCTGCATAAAATTGATCAAGCACCTGCATTAGAAGATCTTGAGCAATGTATAAATAATTTCTCTGCTCAAGATAAGGAATTGTTTGGAATTAATATTGTCGATGATTTAGAAGATACTCATGTCAATTCCACGTCTTCTAGATACAAATGGCAATCTACACGAAATCCTTCTCCTGACCGCAGAGACATGATGAAAGCGGAATGGCATAAAGATTGGTCTGCAAATTCCACATATTCATGGAACATAGACAATTGTACAGAAGCTGAAGTAATGTCTGTGTTACATTCTATGCTTTTCTGTTATCGTACATATTTAGCAGATGATATTGGTCCTATAAATGCTACCCGCAGGATTATTGGTGGTTTTGAAGGAACATTAGATTCATGATTAAAAGCTGAAATCCTCCAAAATTCAAATCTTTTGCCTTCATGGGAATAGTCAGTCATCTTAAATGCTGATGGTAGTACTTATATGGATCCAGTCACCTCTATGCTTGTGAATAATATGATTGGTTGTTTATTGTATAGTATTACTGTAAATTTTATTGGTTTCCCTCAAATAACCAATGAAATTACTACTGTTACTCTTCTGGCCATGCGGTTGCATAATATGCAGCATTTTGATGAATATTTCAATGAATATCTTCATCGTCTACATTCTCTGTCTCCCGAGTTGATCTTAGACGCCAAATGGAAGGAAATCTTTGTTTCTTCCCTTCCCTACTGGGTATCCACTGCCATTGTTAATAAACTTCCAGGTAAATTGGGTGACTATAAGTTTGGTGTCATTCGACAAGCTGTGAAAGTAGTCATTGTTGAATTATGTTCTCAAATGAAGCTTGCCAGAGCTGCTACCAATCCTCGTAAGCCTCATGGTTATCAGCAGCTTTGTAAACAATGGCACCTTAGTAAGGCTGGAAATTCTGAGGGGCATAGAGCGCATCGCAAATCCAAGTCCAAGCATGCAAAGAAGAATTACCAGACTTCCAAAAAGAAACATTTCAAGCACAAACCTTACAAACATACTGAAATGTTTTCTAAAGAAAAATAAATCACATGTTACAACTGCAATGAGAAAGGACATCTATCCAGTAATTTCCCAAAGAAGAAGAAAGACAAAGGCAAGAAGAAAATGACCTATAGAAATAAGAAAGGGAAAATTAATTTCTTTGACCTCCCTAGCAGTTGTGATGAATTGTTATCCTCTGAAACTGAATCAGAAAATGAGTTAAATTTTGTTAATTTTGATGAATGTTCCTCTCATGAAGAAATCTGCAGAGATCCACATTGTGTTGAATGCAGAGACTGTGAGTGCAGTGATCCAGATGTATGCAAATGTAATACAGTAAGAATGATGAAGTCCGAAGAGGATGAAACAAGTAGAAACTTGTTCACACAGATGATTGCAGCTAATGATCCTCAGATCAAAGAAATGTACAAGACTTTGCTGATGAATCATCTGAATAAACTTCCAGCAAGTTCAAGTCCAAAGGAACCTACAAATAAAGGGTATGTTCCTCCTGCTTCTTTGTTTTCAGTAGAAGCACTAACAAGACAGTTTAGGACAGAAGATTTTGGTGAAGATCTTCCACAAACATTGCCTAGTGTTCATCAGGAAATAAAAGAATTAAGGAAAATTGTCAAAGAAAATAAAAGACTATGCCTAGAGAATCACAGGGAATTAAGTGTTAAATTGATTGGCATAAATCAGGCATCCTCTTCCTCAAACCCTCCAATATCTGGCAAAGTAGAAAATTGGACATTCCATGGCACTCCAATTTCTGAACAGAAAGAAAAACCAGAAAAATCTATTCCAAAGGAAGATTCTGATGATGAGTCAGAAAGAATAGGGCTAGGATGCAATATTGTGAATAAGGATGTCATGTACTGTGTCAAGATGAAAGTAAGAATAGGAACACAGTATGAATATTGGAAAGTATTAATGGACACTGGTTCCAGATTGAATATTGTGTCTAATACTGTAGTTAGTACTCATTTGAGGAGGCCAACCTCTTGTCCCGGAGTTACTACTGCAAGTGGAGACATTATGACAGTGTCTGAAGCAGAAGTTGATGTTTTCTTAACAGAAGACATTGGAGTTCATTTAGTATGTCCCATAGTACCAGGTATGGATTGTGCAATGTATCTTGGTACTCCTTTCTTTCAAAATTTTGACAGACATGGTGCTACTTTAGATCAGTCTACACAAAGATATGGCTATTTTGTCAGTTTGAAAGGAAAAGAAATATTTTTCCCTTTTATAAATTCAAATGCGCCAAACAGACTAAAAAGAATTGAAAGAGTGGAAAATCTCTTAGCAAAGATGGAAATTAAGAAAGAGATTCTGAAGACAGAAGAGCTCCTAGATAATGGTAAATATGACAGAGAAATAGCAGATATCACTGCTAAGTTTAAAGAATGTTGTTCAGATGATCCTAATGCATTCTAGCATATTAAGAAATAAGAAGTGGAGTTGCCACTGAAGAAAGACTTCAGCGGTAAGTTACGAAGATCAGCAGCAGTTCCTATGAACGCAGAACAGATGAAATTATGCAAAGAAGAACTCAAAGAACTGCTACAAAAAGGTTTGATTAGGAAAAGCAAGAGCCCCATTGCTTGCTTTGCCTTTTATGTGAATAAACATGCAGAGATAGCCAGAGGTAAGCCAAGATTAGTTGTGAATTATAAGCCTCTCAATGCTATTTTAGATTATGATGCTTATCCTTTGCCTAAGCCATCCATAATACTTTCTCAGATTTCAAAATCTAAGATCTTTTCAAAATTTGATCTTAACTCAGGTTTTTGGCAAGTAGGTATTAAAGAAGAAGACAAATGGAAAACAGCTTTCTCTGTTCCCCAAGGCCATTATGAATGGAATATAATGCCTTTTGGTTTGATAAACGCCCCTTCAGCCTTCCAAAGAATAATGGATGAAACTTTTGAAGGGATGGATGATTTTTTGAAAAAATACATTGATGATATTTTAATTCACTCAGACAATATTCCTGAACATATAAAACATCTCAGGAATTTTCTAAAAAGGGTAAAAGAAATGGGAATAGTTTTTTCTGAGTCAAAAATGAAATTATTCAAATCCATGATTGATTTTCTGGGATATAATATCCAATATGGATCTTATGGTGTTATTCAAAGGAGCCTCAATTTTGTTGATCATTTTCCTGATGAAATCCTGGATAAAACTCAACTTCAGAGATTCTTGGGTAGTTTTAATTACATCTCCAAGTTTCTGCAACATTGTGCTCATGACAGGAAACTTTTGAATCAAAGATTGCAGAAAGACCCTATTCCTTGGAATAGAGATGCACTAAAGCAGTTCGCAGGATTAAAGACAGAGTGAGAAAGATTCAGCCCCTCTCTCCAATACAAGAAGATTGGGAGAAAGTAATAATGACTGATGCAAGCAAAATTGGATGGGGTGTAGTACTTTGCCAAATCAATCCAGGAAACAAGAAGGATATTGAAATTTTCCAATATGCATCAGGTTTGTGGGCAAAGAATCAAATAAATTGGGCTAGCTTGAAGAAAGAACTTAGGGATGTATGCTTAGGCATAGCTAAGTTCAAAGATTTTGTGATTTATACAAGATTCACAGTTAAAAATAATTGCAAAGCATTAGAATCTGCAATACAAAAATGTGAGTTTGAAGATGCAGCAATGGTTCGTTGGATCATGCAATTAAGCCAGTATAACTTTGAAGTAGAGTTTGTTGAAGGAAAGAAGAACAGTTTTGCTGATATGCGAAGCAGAGAATTTCTAGCAAATAACTCTGTTCTTTCCCTATCATGCAATTTCATTCGCAGATAGCAATCCGAAGTTCAGATTGAAACCTCACAAGGATGGATTGCTTATGATCTAAATGTACCTTTGATTGACTTGGATGAACATTGGTATCCAATTAAAGAAGTCAGGCATAGAATTGGGATACCTATGTTATGGAATGAAAGATTACAAGATGAAATGAATCAAGAAGCTATTGAAGCCCTTGATTACTTAGTCCATCTTGGGAATCTTACCTACAGAATTGAAATGAGTGAGGATAATGATAACATGATGGAAATCTACCACATCACCTTGCGAGGATTCACAAACTATCATCAAAGGGATAACTTTGATGTTGATCGTCAAAGAGAAGCATTTTACTCAGGTATGAATTTGCAAAATTGTGCTTCTAACCTTTTCTACTCTGTGCAGTTCTCTTTCTTCTACGAAAATGTGACAGTTGAACAAATTGAATCCGTATATCCTACTCCTGATTGGTTTTAAGAACGGTGGAAAATATATGGTTTATCCGCTTTAACCATAAAGCCATATTCTCTCCACTTGTTAAAAATTTTTGGATTCAGTGAACCTCGTGCTTACCAGACTGGTATCCTGTATAAAGATGTTCGAAGTATAGCAGATATTGAAGATCTCCATTTCCTTCATGCTGTCAGAAGATGTGGACACGTCAGGTGGTTTGTCATGAATATGTACAAAGTCAGAAGAATCAATCTATCGACAAATGTTCATTATGAAGATTTCCACAATCAAGTAACTCTTGAAGAAAATCCATTTGAGCCGATCAATTTCTTAGTACCACCAAATAATGATCCATCTCAATCTTGGGAATCAGAAAAAGAAGTCTGGGTACAATATTTTTCCAATTATCTGATAGGCAGATTTCGACACATGCAATATTCTTATCCTCAAATCATGTATTATACCATGTAATTGTAGTCTTTTCAACCGACGTTGGTGTTGAACAGGTTTCCGTGGGATTCCCTGAACCAATATCTCCACTGTGTAAGTATCTTGTACATAAAGATCTTATCTTTCAGCATTCGTGGGTTCCCCTTCTCTGGAATTTCCACTTTGTAATAATATCTGTACTTAATGTCATGAGATAACTTTGGAATCAGTCCCCATATGCAAGCAGGCTTTCCGTATGGAATAGGGACGAGATAATATGAGTTGTCCACTCATACCTGAATCCAAGGTGTACTCTCATATCTTCTTTATAGATTTACTTTTCCTATAGCATAGATTCTCGTACTGAATAATAATGACTCTTCACGGATGTTTGTTCCCCTTCAGATCTATAAGAAGGCAAGACTCATTCATGAGGAGGGAATTGGAGTTGGGAGTTTTAGAGAGTCTAGAATTTTGGAGTTCTGAGTCTTTAAGTTTTCTCCTGCTCTGCATCTGCGCGGATATCCGTGATCTGCTTGCAACACGAGAAAAAACTTAAAACCGTAATTGGTCTATGTTTAAATCTCAAGACTGAGTCTGTCTGTGCGCCAGGTAGCCTTCAGTTAATCACTACTTTATGCAGAGATAAGATCTGATAAAAGCCACAACAGTCCATCTCAGTAGAGATAAACCCATTGTAATTATTCCGCTGCAAAATAATGAATACATTTCCTGCACTCTGTGTTTGGTGGTCCGACGTTTGGAACATCGCTCTTCCGACGTTTGTAATATGTCGCAATTCCGACGATATGTGGTCCGACGTTTAGAACGTCGCTCTTCCGACGTTTGTAATCTGTCGCAATTCCGACGAAATGTGGTCCGACGTTTTCATACTGTCTCTCTTTCGATGTTTCTAGGTTGTCGCAGTTCTGACGTCTACAAGGCGTCGGTAGAGCGACGGAGGGTTCAATTTAAAAAAAAAAAAAATTGAAACTTTAAAAGACGAGAAACGTTGTTTTTAATATATTATATGAAGTAAAACAGTCCATGAAAGTGAAATAGCAGTATGTAGAATAGTAAAGCAACAGATAGAGTACCGACGTCCATTGTTCCAAATACAAATTAAAGTACCCAAAACTCTCACGGTGACCTAACTTAATCATGTGAGGAGTGTGATATGTCCAAAATATAAAAAGACCATCGTACCATATCAATAAACCAGCAACATAGACCAGCATAGCTAGTTTTGAAGGCAGAGTGATAAACATTAATCATTTTTTTTTCACAAGAGAAAAAACGATGTTTTGAATATATTATATGAAGTAAAACAGTCCATGAAGTCATTACATTTTTACATCTGAAGATTGGAACCCAAATATCCATCCAGAAAAGTGGAAGTCCCACCCCAGACAGTGATAGAAAAATACCCCATGTCACATACAGGGACTTGATATAAAACTCAGTAACGGTCCACATGGAGATTATCGACAAATCTGAGAAAGCATCCAAATATGCCCGAGGCATCTATAAGAAAGTGAAATAGCAGTATGTAGAATAGTAAAACAACAGATAGAGTATTGACGTCCATTGTTCCAAATACAAATTAAAGTACCCAAAATCCTTGAACAGAGAAAAATGCTAATCATGTGAGGAGTGTGATATGTCCCAAATATAAAAATACCATGAGACCATATCAATAAACCAACAACATAGACCAGCATCGCTAGTTTTGAAGGCAGAGTGATAAACATTAATCATTTTTTTTTCACAAGAGAAAAAACGTTGTTTTGAATATATTATATGAAGTAAAACAGTCCATGAAATCATTACATTTTCACATCTCAAGATTGGAACCCAAATATACATCCAGAAAAGTGGAAGTCCCACCCCAGACAGTGATAGAAAAATACCCCATGTCACATACAGGGACTTGATATAAAACCCAGTAACGGTCCACATGGAGATTATCGACAAACTGAGAAAGCATCCAAATATGCCCGAGGCATCTATAAGAAAGTGAAATAGCAGTATGTAGAATAGTAAAGCAACAGATAGAGTACCGACGTCCATTGTTCCAAATACAAATTAAAGTACCTAAAATCCTTGAACAGAGAAAAACGCTAATCATGTGAGGAGTGTGATATGTCCAAAATATAAAAATACCATCAGACCATATCAATAAACCAGCATCGCTAGTTTTGAAGGAAGAGTGATAAACATTAATCATTTTTTTTTCACAAGAGAAAAAACGTTGTTTTGAATATCTTATATGAAGTAAAACAGTCCATGAAGTCATTACATTTTCACATATGAAGATTGGAACCCAAATATCCATCCAGAAAAGTGGAAGTCCCACCCCAGACAATGATAGAAAAATACCCCATGTCACATACAGTGACTTGATATAAAACCCAGTAACGGTCCACATGGAGATTATCGACAATCTGAGAAAGCATCCAAATATGCCCGAGGCATCTATAAGAAATTGAAATAGCAGTATGTAGAATAGTAAAGCAACATATAGAGTACCGACGTCCATTGTTCCAAATACAAATTAAAGTACCCAAAATCCTGCAACAGAGAAAAACACTAATCATGTGAGGAGTGTGATATGTCCAAAATATAAAAATACCATCAGACCATATCAATAAACCAGCAACATAGACCAGCATCGCTAGTTTTGAAGGCAGAGTGATAAACATTAATCATTTTTTTTTTCAAAAGAGAAAAAATGTTGTTTTGAATATATTATATGAAGTAAAACAGTCCATGAAGTCATTACATTTTCACATCTGAAGATTGGAACCCAAATATCCATCCAGAAAGTGGAAGTCCCACCCCAGACAATGATAGAAAAATACCCCATGTCACATACAGGGACTTGATATAAAACCCAGTAACGGTCCACATGGAGATTATCGACAATCTGAGAAAGCATCCAAATATGCCCGATGCATCTATAAGAAAGTGAAATAGCAGTATGTAGAATAGTAAAGCAACAGATAGAGTACCGACGTCCATTGTTCCAAATACAAATTAAAGCACCCAAAATCCTGCAACAGAGAAAAACGCTAATCATATGAGGAGTGTGATATGTCCAAAATATAAAAATACCATCAAACCATATCAATAAACCAGCAACATAGACCAGCATCGCTAGTTTTGAAGGCAGAGTGATAAACATTAATCATTTTTTTTTTCACAAGAGAAAAAACGATGTTTTGAATATATTATATGAAGTAAAACAGTCCATGAAGTCATTATATTTTCACATCTGAAGATTGGAACCCAAATATCCATCCAGAAAAGTGGAAGTCCCACCCCAGACAATGATAGAAAAATACCCCATGTCACATACAGGGACATGATATAAAATCCAGTAACGGTCCACATGGAGATTATCGACAATCTGAGAAAGCATTCAAATATGCCCAAGGCATCTATAAGAATGTGAAATAGTAGTATGTAGAACAGTAAAGCAACAGATAGAGTACCGACGTCCATTGTTCTAAATACAAATTAAAGTACCCAAAATCCTTGAACAGATCAAGAAAAACGCTAATCATGTGAGAATTCTAAGTAAATTTAATCTATTAACATTGCGAATAAAATTACACCGAAGTCAAAAACATTGCCTGGCCATACTCATGGCAAATTTTCTATCAAAAATCAAAACAGAAGATCGCCTTTATACGGGAAAATAGGCCTGAACGTTTAATTATTAATTCAAAATATTGCTAAAGGTCCAAAGACAAGAAATGAACTAAAAGTGTACTCTCTAATTATACCATACAAGAAAAACAAATTAACCAAACTACTTCCTCCTGGTTCCTTACATGATCTGCACCATCCTTCCGATCTCAGGATCGCTAGGTGCTACCCATGCATGCTACGGCCTCTCCTCAAGGCCCGAATGTTGGCGTCTTTCAGCTCGTACTCTGCTTTGACGGCAGTATCTTTCCCTCGCCCCCTGAATACCACAAGGATTTTGGGTCAGACTTTTGGCTTGAGATCACACACTGAAGGGAAATTGTTGTTATGCCACAGGGAGAAGGTTGCAACTAGCTTGGGAAGCTGTGAGAGGGGGAATCCATACCTCCCAGCCTCGCGCCGCATGCTGCCGACCCGCCCGAGTCCTAGCAGTATTTGGGATATTTTGGATATCGACCCAAGTAATAATCACTGGACTGGCCGGAAGTCATCTCTGTTGAGGTGCTGGAGGGAGCGCGCCGGGATTGACCTCTAGTGCTCCCCCTGCGGCAACGCATCCTATGACGCACGCGAGGCATGGGTGCAATCTCAGGCGCAGTGGGCACAAGAGACGAAGAAGCAGAATTCCAATTAACAGAGGAAGATAGACAGAGATAGAACTGAGAGAAATGGAAATATGCAGCAAAGTCTAGGCAGAAGTTCCGCTGGCCACTTCTCCTTATCGTCACAGTTACCAGGCAGTGTAATCCAGCAACCGGCTTGTCTGAAAAACCATGGCTAAATG